>JAOUQZ010000039.1:3240297-3255508 GCA_028564935.1 Neosilurus hyrtlii
GTGTGTGTGTGTGTATATATATATATATATATATATATATATATATATATATATATATATATATTTTGTATGTGGGGAAAAAATAACAGTACTACAAATTCATCCCGACAAGCCTGTTTCGTGGTTGCCCACTCAAAATCCCCTGATGAGTGAGCAACCACGAAACAGGCTTGTCGGGATGAAATTGTAGTACTGTTATTTTTTCCCCCCACATACAATATACTTAGCTCTACTTCGACGTATCGGGCACTGTTCTACGGAAAATCGACTCAAGATCATATATATACATATACATATATACACACACATATACATATATACACACACATTTATATATACACACACAATACATATATACATACATATATATACACACACACAATACATATATATATATACACATACATATGTATACATACATACATATATATATACACACATACATATATACATACATACACACACATATATACATACATACATACAGACATATATATATATATGTGTGTGTGTGTATGTATGTATATATAGATATATATATATATATATATATATATATATTTATTTATATATATATATATACACATACATATATATATTTCTATATATACATACATACACACACACACACATATATATATATATATATATATTACTTTTCCTTTTTTTATATCCCTTGTCAAATTTGAAAAATAATATTGGTACATCATGATTCACATCCTTCAATTAGTTTGACTTCCTAAGCTTGGAGGTGCTTGGAGGTGGTTTCAATCCCGCACACTGATTACAAGGTTATATAACAACATACTCTTTCATAAGCATGTCTTCTACACCAAACAGTATAATTAATTACTTCAGCCCTGTTAATAATAGCTAATCTCAGCTTGGTGCTTGTTAGATTTACTTTGGTAGTCTCCTGAGCCCAGAGTAAACGGTGATAATGCAGGGAGGACATGGAAGAATGATTTTAAAATTATTACCAGATGATGTGTAGGCAAGAAGAATAGCTTAAAATAGACTGTTCTGGTACAAATCAATAGCTTGAAATAAAGAAGATATTTCTCTGGACTATAAACCCAAATATCTGAAAAGAAATGAGCAACCATAACAAACTAGTCCAGTATTGGTATAAATAAAATATATAAAAATATAAAAGTGCGTTCGTTGGTTTATATAATTTTGAGAGGTCTTGATTAAGAATTCCCATGGGGCAATGGACTGATGAGCGTAACACCAAAATGAACTACCAATAAAACGGCATGGTGGCATTGTTGCCTAACAATCCCAGGATCTTTGAATTGATTGAGTTGATTTTGAACTAAAGCCATATACAAGGGTTTCCTTGTGGGTTCATTGTTTTCCTGCGACCTCCAACAACATTCCAGAGGTGGATCAGCTTCTCTAGATTGTCTGTTATTGTGGATAAACACATATACAGGTCTCTGTGGTAGAAGTCCTGCCTCATGCCTCCCTTTCTCCCTCCATCATGCCCTCTAGATTCACTGTGGTTGCTGAAGCAGGATGACTAAATTTGAACTGATTTAGTATTTAGCTTGTCACGAGAAAGATTTCAGGTCATCACTATCAGTTTGGACTTCTGACTGTCCACCAGACCCCTTTTGAGATTCCTTGGGGCTCTTGGTTGACCGAATAGGTTGACTGATTATTCAAAAATAGCCCTAGGTGTGTGAGTGAAAATAATAATCTTAGAGGTCTAAAACTAAGAAAAATCTTCTGAACAATTGTTACCTCCGCAGCATTGCATTAAATATTATATGTGGATTCTCATGAAAGGGAAAATCCCATTCAATTTTGGAGGTGATCCGGATCAATTTCTGGATCAAGGAATTTTTTTTAAAGATTCTGGAACATTGTGAGATAGGACGATTATATTGGGAAGTGTGGAATGACAGCAGGCCAGTCTGGGGTGCTGTGTACTTAATTTTTTTGGCTTGGCCAGGTTTGCACTTGCAGAGCGCTCGTTTTACATTTCAACAGGAATTAACTTCTTTTGCAGCCATTCCACATCAATAATCGAGACTCTGAACGAATGCAAAGTATGACCGACTTTACTAAATAAATACATATAATATACTGTCATAGGAATAACACAACTCTGTTAGAGGAAAATAATTCACCAATTCTACAAATAATTCCCTAAACTACATGGAAATTTCTTTAAGATCAGCCTTGGTTGTTTCACTCTGTTCTGAATAATTGTACACAAGATTTCTTTTAGCCTCCCAAATTAAGCAGTTAATCGTATCCTTAATGGGGTGGTCGGCTGCATGTAAACGTTTCCCTTATAAGCGTGGTCCAAAAGACGCAAAACACAGCTCCATCAGCAAAAAAAAAAATATGAACAAAATGCAGACTGCAGCAATACCAACTGAAACAAAGTGCAGTGAATCATCGATCAAAACGAAGTTGGCAGGGAGGGATGAAGATAGAGCCAGAGATGGAGAAACCCAGCCAAAGAGCTTAAGAGTCTATGCTGTACTCAGCACAAACAAACTTGGGCACCATACTGAAAATTAATTGCAGGTGGAGGAAGAGTGGATGAACCATCTGGCTTGGTAGATCATGCATGAACATGGGGTTTTAGGCCTCATTGGGGGAGCTCATGGCCAACAAGCTGTTGATCTAAAGGACAACCTAGCCATTGGGATCACATATGACAGTGTGCTATTAATGGCGGTCCCAAGCCTCGGTAAATGGGGAGGGTTATGTCAGGAATGGCATCTGGTGTAAAGACCTGTGCCAAATAAAACCAGCGGGTTCAGTCTTTTAAGGATGACCTGCTGTGGCGACCCCTAACAGGAACAGCCAGAGGAAGAACATCAGAACCAAGTCAAGTCAGTTTCCACAAGCATATGTTATATCAAACCAAGGCTAATGTGCATGCAGACTGTGTAGCGATGATCCACAGAACTATTTCTGGTATAAAATATAAAAGGTGTTTTGCAGATGCTGCAGTTTAGAAATGTGTGTGTGTGTGTGTGTGTGTGTGTGTGTGTGTGTGTGTGGTGGGGTGTATTTTTTTGCAGTTTTAGAAAATTAATAAGGTGGAACCTGGCAACTGTGCATGAAAACCACTTTTGAAGTTGAGCCATGCGTTTGAAGCCATTCCTGATCATCCCTGCAGCCAGACACGTTATCTCTCATATGAACTCTGGCTGTGAAGCGGGAATACACCTTGGATGGAATGCAAGGGCATTGCTGACAAACAAATTTGCACGCATCACATACAGGTACTGTTTCACAAAGCTGATTCATCTGGCAGTGTGCTTTGGGAGGTAGGAGGAACCCGGAGGCAGTTGACGCAAAAACAGAGTACTCGGGATCAAACGAGGGTGGTAGAGTTGCGAGGCGGCAATGCATTTAAAGAGAGACGGTCTATCAGATGTCACTATCTGAGCTCTTCCAGGAAGGACAAAGGACTGGACTCAGAGCGAGATCTATAAATCTCATCTAGAGCAGTTAGTTGGTCAGACTGAATGTACTGTTTTAGAGCCCCTGAGGCTGCATCATGAGCTCTTTTGCTTCCCCTAAGAGAATTACATCTGATTATCTCCAAGGACGTGATCAGATAATGCTGACAAGGCGATATTTCCCAGGCTTGATCGCTGTGATCCTGTAAAAACTCTCCACACGCCATTATCCTGGCGCGACGACATCCGCCAATGCTTGCTGTGGGACGTCCCATGTAACGTGCAGACCACTTAGTAATGCTCTACCGGTGGCGGCCAACTGTCTCTTCGTCACAACGTCCCGCCAGTGCGTCTCATGCCCTGAAGATGTCACATGCTCTTAAAGCTTCCACCCTGGGACATCCCATTTACAGACCTTTACACACTGCTTCTAGTTTTGGTTTTAAAACATTATATTACTTATCGTTAAAAGGTCAAACCTGGGCCAACGGCCATAAAGCTTCTGAGAATGACTCTTAATAATTCATAGTTTAAAGCTGGGAGTAATATCGTTCTCAGAAAAACTCATAGCGAGGAGGAGGAGTGCACTATCGGAAGAGTATGAGAACGCACGCTAGGAATACAAACAAATGAACGTCTATTATTTATGCTCTGTGCATACCAACACGACTAATCTGCTTATAGAAATGAAAGTCTTTTTCACCCACAAGCCACACTTTCTCTATCACATCCTGCAATTTCACTTAAGATCATATGAACCGAGCAGCTAGATGTCCACATGAGGCATGTCCCAAATAGCTGGCCTCGATCAAGCTGGTCATTATTTCTAGTAGTGTCACTGGGGATACTTGAATAGCTTAAAAAGATCAGCAATAAACTGTTATGCATCTTTCCGGGTATGGATGTTAGCGATTGTATTCCATACACACCTACGTACAGTTAACGTACTGCTTTCTTAGATTTTGGCAGTGTAGTGGATAGCACTGTCGCCTCACAGCAACAAGATTCTGGGTTTGAGCCTGGTGGCTGACTGGGATCTTTCTGCGTGGAGTGTGCATATCGTCTTCAAGTTTACACGGGTTTCCTCTGGGTGCTCCGGTTTCCTCCTGCAGTCCAAGGACGTGCAAATTAGGTCAATTGGCTACTCTAAATTGCCCTTAGGTGCAAATGTGAGTGTGCATGGTAATTTGTCTTTGTGTCTCTTAGCAATAGACTGCCAGAGATTAGGGAGCACCCAGCCTCTCGCCTGGGGTCAAGTGGGATCGGCTCCACTTTACTCTACTGTTGGGATGTCATAGAGTAAGTCAATATTAATAAACAAAGAAGAGTCTCTTTTTCACTAAATTGTGTGTATTTGAAAATTTTTCATAAGAAATGCATGATTTTATGGATTATTTTTGCATTTTTATTTGATTCAAGCATTCTCACAAGTTTGCAAAGTGGATGTCTATTATCCTGAGATAGCAAACCAATCAGATCACACCGTTCTCATGTAGTATATGCTAAATACATTTGTATCTAGCTTGGATAAACAATGTCTAGCTGGCAGCTGTAATATGAATGTGGTGTTTCGCGTGCTGTTCCACTACATGAACTGTCTATGGGGAGCAGAAACGAGGTTCACCGGGGACGCTACTTCTATTCATCTCTTCCAATTTTCCATCACATGGCAGACCGAGAACCAAAGGAGCACTTCTGTGCTATATGCCGCAGTTGGCACTCAAATTAGCTTAGCACTACCAAAACCAGTTGACACCCCAAGAAATCTTTAATGAAGATGAGGATAAAGCCTGTACGAGTGCTCATGTTTCACCTCAGCTCATTCGAGACTTCCATTCAATCAGCCAGCATCAATCCCACCCCAGAGATTTAGGGACGGCTCCCAAAACAACAGGGAATACACTCGCACAGCAAAAAGGATAGACAGAGGCATATACACACGCTTGTCAAGCTCGCTCTCTCATACACACTCATACTTACCATCAAGTCCAAAGCACGAGGTGATTTTTTGGGCGTAGTTGCACAAGCCGTCATAAGCAGGCTGCTGCACAGCACTCCTTTCACCCATCTCTGCTGAGGCAAACACAGAGAGCGCTCGTTCCTACTCACGCACTCCCAGGACAGCCTTGGCAGGACATTCTGAGCATCCGTACTCATCAATAATTCAGCTGCGCGCGCACACACACACATTCACACACTCACGCGCATGCTCGCGCACGCATGCAGCCTCAAAGATACAAAGACACCCAAAAAAAGTGCTGAGATGGAGCGTCCTTGCAGTGTGTGCTCGAGCGGCAGAAAGGTACAGGTAGTGAAGAGCAGGCTGGTGCAAAGGAAGGGTGGGGCTATTACAGGAAGAGCATTTCTAATGCTAGGCTATTGATGGTCCTCCATACACACATCAAGGATGCTCAGGAAGAAAGAGGAACCAAATATGCCTTAAACCCCAATATGGACCAGTCTTCAATTGTATTTCTCAAATATTTAAATGTTATTACATTCCACCTATTAAGGAATCAAAATTTCAATTCCCATCGTTCATTGGTTGTAAATCCTTGGCAGTCAGTGACTGTCTGAAGTCTGAAATCTGCAGATGCCTTCGCTTTCTGCTTGTTCTTGGGGGCGTTTTAAGCCAGTCAAATGCATTCGCACTTGAATTCAGGTCAGTTGGCTGACTTGACCATTACAGAATATTCCACTTCTTTGCCATTAAAAAGGAGTCTTGCTTGGCTTTCGAAATATGCTTTGGGACATACTCCATCTACGCTCTGAGACACCATCCAGTGACTCGAATCACCTAGCTGAATTGGAGCAGATAATACAGTACTGTACACTGCAGCATCACCAAAAAATACAACAGAACCAGTTCGACTTGCAGAAATTTGGTCCAAAATAATCAGGTCTTCCTAGTTTTGAACTAACGAATGCTCTGTATTTACAGTACTCTTCTCAAGTTCTCTCTTAATTTCTGACTTTTATTGACACCCAAGCATACCTCATCACCTCAGGGTATCCTTGACAGGGCAACTGTCTTGAAGGGATTTTTGCTTTGCTCCTGCAGGCTTTCAGGCATTTTGGTGGTTATGCCTACCAATGTGATGAGTGGCAGTGACGGATCGTTAGCCTATAAAGAGCTAATGAGAGAACAGGAACATGGCTAAGCAGCCAACTGGTTAAAATGAATAATAATAAAAAAATAAAATAATGCATTATAAACATTTACACTCCGTTACACTAAGACAGCTCTAAATAATATTTCTGGTCTCCAAATACCTTAAATATGGGCCTGACTGTATGTCACCATGACCCTATTATGAAAGTTAGCTTTAAAATGTATGGCCTTTGACCTGATTTTTCCTGTTGCAGAAAAAAAGCAGCACACTGAAAAAATAATGATTTGTTAGTTTTGTTTGAGTTCATTGGTAGTCACATGGCTCCCTATGGCCAGAGACAGCAGCCCTGAGATCTCAGAATATGACCATAGGTACTGCTTTTGTCCTAAAGTCATCAAGAAGAGGATTACCAACAATGCCACGAATCTTGGGGACAGCATCAAACTGGGTAGAAGCAAAGGCAATCATTCCTGGTCATGAAGGCATCTTAATCTTTGATGGCGGATAAAAGAGAAGTGAAGACAATATTCAATGCCCATTCGGGCAAGATTTGGTTTAAATGTCCAATGTGTTAAGAAATCACAAAATGTACAAAACGTTCCGGAATGGGCTTTCCATTCCCGGTCTCCATTCATCTGCTTCAGTGTTATCCATTACTTCCTTTAAAAGACCCCACTTCCAATGGTTGAGTTGGATCCTTTACAACAGCTATAGATACTATATAATTGATGGATGTATTATTAAAGTGGTTGCGACTTGTCAGCATTGTTCAAATACCTGCTTACGTGAGTATTCTGTGCTCTTTCCTTTCAGTTTTCATTATTAAAGCTTGATTACTGACTTACTGACTGAGTAATCCATACCACCCTCTTTGGAAGCCTCTTCCCATGAGGCTAAAATCCTGCTTTTAGTCTTGATTCATAGTGATTTATTGGAAATGTGGTCTAAGTAGATGACTTCACCTTTTTCCATGTAATATTAAAGAGCAAGAGTGCTCTAGGGGCTCAAAGGGCACCTAGTCGTCTTAAGAAAACCTGATCACTTGTTCATCAGGAGAATTGTTCTTTTTAAACATCTTCAATGTGTCCTTTAAAGAATATATATCTTGCTTGGGCTTTTATTTTGCCAAGATTGATGCTCCATCGTAAACGCTCCCAACCCTGGTCTGATTAAACCTTGAGCAACTTCCCAGACCTTCTGCAGTTGAACTGGATACGATGGAGCAGGGTCTGCAAGGTATGAAGCTCTCCAAGATCACAGACTTATGTCAGCCGTTTCTGTCCAAGTTGAACATCCACTGGGTTCTTCTCATTTTATATGTGATGAGTGACAGATGTTTAAGACACGCAGCCACAAGACTGGTTTACCTCCATAACATTTCCTTTCCATTACCAAGGTGCACAGAGGTTTACCGTTCAGTAGCAAGCATTCCCGTTTGACGCCTTGTGTCCCCACAGGGTGCTTACAGATGACCTTGATGCCTCTGACTGTCTGACCACCACTGGCATTAGGTGTTGTGTTCTCGATGCATACATGTAGTCACCTCTTGTTCTCACATGCACCAGGATGCTGCCATATCTGTAAGACTTGCTCCTGTATGTTCTCACCAAAGAGCAACCCAGGCAAAACACATTTGTCCTCTTAAATTGGGATTGAGGTGCTATTTGTACATGGAATTAACATGTATCCTCGGTGAACCAAACCAAAGTGGGCATAATCAGCTCTAAGTATGAAAGGGGTCAAACTTTCATAACCCAGGTGTGATCAGTTACAGCATGTTCTGCTAAAACAGCTGTCCACTCGTGATCTCATCAGTTGAGATGGATGCTAACATGACAGTGCCTCAGAAAAAGAGCTAGTCTGGATAGAATTGTGGGGGTGCAAGAAATTGTTCTTAAGTCTGCATCTGGAATGGAGCTCAAATCAGAGGCCTACTGGCATTTCCAAGCCCTTCTAACATGGTCATCGAAGATGTTTCTGCTCATTTCTTAGGGGGCTGTCTGGTACAACCAAGGTACTGGGGCTGTTGCCCATGGAGTCAAACAACTGAGGCTGAGGGCAAATCATCAGACCCTTAATACTTTCTTGTCGGACATTGTCATTTATCTCCATTATCAAGATGGTACAAGGGCGAGTGGCTTCTCATCTCCTGCAGGATCTCCTCGCATGGACCAGTCCACAGCTAGGCTCATTAGGCGATTGCGCTATCTGCCAGGATGCACAACAGCATGGTGGGTGGCCTGTTGAGACAGTGCACAGGACCCTGCTCACATGAGTCCACGCAGTTTACATATGAAACCAGTGTGATGTATAAAATATAAAACAAACACTGCAATATATCTTTTTTTTTTTTTTCTTTTTTTAAATAATGCAAACTACAGAATTCTTGGAGAAAATGAATTTTAATGGGACGGAAAGTAGATAAGAAACCTATTTTTTTATATACAAAATAGATGAAAGGTGCAACAAGAGGTGTTTGATGCTGAACAAAAACATTCAGCATACAGTCTGTTAGTGGGGGCTGTACAACTCCCTTCCAATACGCAGTCATTCTAACTTCATTGGACTAAAATTGTGAGCATGCAACGCAATGATCTAAACAACAGCTCATTGCTGCACCATGGCAGTGACCTTTGACTTTATGCGTCAGTCTGCAATGTTGGGAGCTACGGTTCGACAAAAGCTGCCACCAAATCTTTCAAGCAGAACAGTGACTGGTCCAGATGAATGAAAACCACGAAAAACACATACTTACATTAATAAAATTTCATTTGGTGGCTTTCTATTCAGACTATTCACAAAACATCAAAACACATTAAATGTAAGACTCAAATAAAAATAAAAAAAGGGGGCATAAATGGCGTCCTGCACTGCACCCAATGTAAGGCATATGTCACATTTAGGCATGTGTTAACAATCAGTTATGAGATTATTATATTCAGCGCTATGAAAACATCTGGGTCACATTTCCTGCTATAAACTAGAAAACTGCCTTTTCTATTTGGCAGGTAGCACAAGGACGGGTGTCTCAGGGTCAGTATTATGGTCAAAAAACGTTTTCTCACTGCTCTAATATAAATATCTCAAGCCTAGTGTTTTGCACGCTGGTTAAATATGTCATCAAAGCAGCAAGTTTCTTTGAGCAAATAAAGACTTGGTATAATTGCATCACACATCGAAGTCAATGATGAGGTGTTGAGTGCTTCCAACAGTCCGGAGATGAAGAATATCTTTTTTATTCTTCTTATTCGCAAATGACTAGTTACAGCCACATTGATTGGCAGCTGAATTCAAGGGTAAAAAATGTGGTGGTTTTAGTTTTTTAGTAAAAACTAAACAAACAAAAAAAACCCCATTGAAATAAAGAAGGGACACTTTTCTTTCCTCCTATTAGGAGACTGCATGCATTTTACATCACTGTACACATATATATTTATACACCGCATGAGAAAGATACTCCCATGAACCGCTACGCTAGAAAATGTGCAAGATCAAGAAATGACAACAAACAGGTCACTTGTACATGACAGGACCCTTTGGTACTAAAGGAGAGAAAATAAAAGGCCTGTTAAAGTTAAAGTAATACGTGTGTGCAGTTTAATTCTAGACCAACTGTAAGTTTAGTTAATTGGATATTCCTAGATAATCCAAATTAAATGGAAACCCAGATCCATGTTTCAAATAGGCATGTGATGGTAATCACGTCACAACAGCAGCTTCATTACTTTTAATCACGGTTTGTGTCAGCTCACACATTAACCGGTACACGTGTTTGGAATTCTGCTTCAATTTCACATTTTAACGTTTAACATATAATAAATTCCAATCACTCGGGAACCCGCTGCAATTTCTGAAAAATTATGCCTCGGGTAGCGCTAGTGCCACGCTGGAGCCGGTACTACTGTTATACGCATTCAGGACTGCCTCTCTCTGTTTAATCCTGTTAAGGTCGCAGGAGAGCTGGAGCCTATCTCAGCCGACAATGGGCATAGACAGTACACCTTGAACAGCTCGCCAGACCATCACAGGGCCAACCATTTACACGAACACCTACAAGAAATTTGCAACAGCCAATTAGCCCAACGTGCATGTCTTTGGACTGTAGGAGGAAACTGGAGTGCCGAAAGGAAACCCATGCAAGCCCACAGAAACACCTTCACCGAGCCTGGGACTCGAACCCCGGACCTTTTTGCTGTGGGGTGAACTTGTTAACCACTAGGCCACTGCGCCACCCGTCATTCAGGACTCCCTTGATTATTTGCGGGGATTCTAGCATCACCAAGTGATTCCGAATCCCGGCTGCTTACAAATGAACTTAGCTTAGCATCAAGCTACCTCAAAGAACATGGTACCCTTTTAATTTTGTAATGTTTCCTTTAATGCTAAACATCTAAATTTGTCTGCAGGAAGCCAAAAAAATAAAAGTTATACACTATGCACTACTTCCTGGTTCAGTTGGATACAAAAAAAAAAAATAAAAAGTTCACCTGCTACCACATTTCTGCAAAAAAAAAAAAAAAAAACATCACTCTTTGCCAAAACGGCGTTTAAAATGCACCCGCGGTTACTCGAATAGCGGAAACTGCCGGAAATAATCGAGGGGGTTCCGATGAATAAATGAATTCCAACATGAGCAGGTTGAATAAAGCCAGAGGCCGGGCTTTTAGTTCAGGAGTACCAACATTGGCAGGAATTGCTGCAGTACAAGAGGAACAGAACACTTCCAGGGCATGCTGGTACTGAATGATAACCATCCCACTGATGATCATCTTCCCATACCAGCATGCATTGCTATGTTTTACTCTTGACATATAGCAGAACTGATTATCGACACATGCCTAGATTCAGGGTTTAGAAGGAAAAAAAATTTACACTCCTGCACAGTTCAAACTTTGACTGTTTCACAAATCTGGCTGTACAGGAAATGGACGATTTCAGGAAATGGATGATTTCAGAAGTCGACTGGGTAACACTATTGCTGGTGAATGTTTCAATGTAGCTGATAAAAGAGGGGGAGGGAGGGCGAAAATACCTCAGGGTTTATAATACTGAAATTGAAAATTCTTTACCCACAATAAATAACTGTAAAATGTGTAAGATTGGCTTACAGACAGCTCAACCCCAGTGAAGTACAAGAAGAACAAGGCACACACACACACACACACACATACACACAACACAAATTAATATACACACGTAAGGCAACGAAGACATTACACCCTTAAAAAACAACAACACTGTCATGATGTGACGCACCGTTCTCCGAGGACGCTCCAGTGAAATTCCATTTTCCCGTGTGCAAACGCGCGCAGTCCAATTTCAACATTCAGAGTGCACATCACCCTTTTTTTTTGTTTTTTGGAATACAGATGACAGAGGGATCAGTACTGAGAAAACAATTAGGATTAAAGCAGATCGGTCTGCTGATTCTTTTTTTTTTTTAGTTCGATTTCTGATCCTGAGTTACCAAAATATCAACATAATGGTTTCGCTTGCATATGAATTATTAGGTACGTAGTCCATCTTTTGGTATCATTTCCTCCCCACAAGAAAACAGCAGGAGCACAGTATCAGTTACTGTAAGGACAGCTTCTTAAAATTCGTTCATACACAATCATTTTGAGATAAAACTAAGATTTTTTTAGATTCTTATCACTAATTAACAGTATATTTTTCTTTTAAGCTTTTACAGAACTAGGATCTGTTTTGGACAAGAGGAATAAATAAATGTATCTTTGTCCGAATTTTTTTAAATAAAAAGGACGCAACTCAGCAGGTTTGTGTGCAAAGGCAGAATAATAAAAAAAAATAAAGGAGGGGGGGGGTTAAAAACGCTGATTTAAAAAATGCTAAAATGAACACGAGATGATTGGGATGACCTGAAAGAGGGATAAAGCATCATGAGTGCCACGACAACCACCTTTCAACCACCGTCACAAGTTTGACCAGTGGGGCTTTTCCCCTCCTTCCTGCATCCTTTCAGACAGATGAGTGTCGACCCTCTGGATCCTCACGTACAGGAGTCTGATCTGAAGGATGATTGGGATTCGGTTAGTGGTTCCTGCGCCAGCCGTCCTCTGTGGGTCAAGTCGGAACTGTGCCAATGACGCTTGTGTCTAGCAGGTGGGAGCTCAGGGGGACGACGAGGACGCAGAAGCGTGGAACTTAACGAAGGCGATGGCTGCCAGCTCCTTACAGAACTCCTCCAGGACGATGACTCCTTCCAGCAACGTCACATGATCAACACTGATAGAATATGAACCAGAAACAGAGGCATGTGATCTGATCTACTCCATCTTTAATAAACAGAGAGAGCGAAAATGGGGTTGGACCGCCGTACTACCTCGATCCCTCTGGTTCCATTCCGAGCAGCCTCTTCCTCACTAGCAGCAGTTTAGGGTTGAAATCTGGAATACGGTGAATCCTCAACATCAAGTCACCCACCACCTGACGCGGACATCAAGAGGAAAGCGTTAGCTCATCCCATAATACAACACCAGCAAACTGAAGGGAAACTCGGAGAAAGCGCTGATACCCTGACAATGACGGAGAAGAGGGATCTACAGCCAGGTGCCAGGTTGATGTAGGGGTCCAGCAAATACTCGTGCAAGTGAGGATGGGGCAGCAAGGATAGTTTGGATAACACTGATGTGACCTGCAAGTTGACGTCATATGGCTAGACAGAAAGAACAGAGAGGCAAAGAGAGGGACGATTAGCTTCGATCAGGTTTGCTAAGAGTCCCAGGGCTCAAGTCTGCACCCTTGTGGCCAAAGCTGGGACAAAACTCTGGCACGGTCAGAACTGCTAAGCCAAAATCTTGCAGAGTGGGATCACTCAGATAAAGCCATACCTGGTCTAGGATACGTCCCATTCGGTCAAAGAGCACTTTAAGGAAGTGTCCCTCGAAGAAGGGGGTGTCCAGGTTACACTTGTCGATGGGTTTAGGGCTGCTGCGCCACTCCCACCTCAGGCAGATGCCACAGTAGTCTCGGAACTACACACACACACACACACACACACACACACACACACACACACACACACACACACACACACACACGAATAGTCTTGGGATGGTAGCTTTAAACAGGTGCTACATTAAGTAATTACAGTAGAGTCTCATTGATATGCTCATTGAGCACTGAACCTCAACGCACTTGAAGTGAGACCGCGTTTTAGCATTTTCGCATGTGAAAATTCGTGTAAATGTGGTCACGTGACCAGGAGGTATAGAGTGCTGTGTATATGGGTGTGAGAGCTAATTTGTGGGTGTGAATGCGCATGTGCGCGGGCGTGAACACTGCCAGGGATCACAGCAGAATGCTGCTCTAATATGATCAATTTTGGTGAAGAATGACAGTGCGCGTTTTGGTCCAAGATTTGGGGCCCAAGAAGTGAGCGCATATTAAGCAGAAACATTTAAAAGAAGCGCATACCAACCAAACTCATTAAAAGGTTAACAAACGATTATGCATCGAAGGCGAGACGGATGTCACATATATTCTATAAACGAAAAAAAATCTTTTGAATAACGACAGACTCGGTCGGGTGTGCTAAATGCTAAATGCTAATCCTAGCGAACCAGCTTCTCTGCTCATTCGAGTTATTCCACAATAAACACAATTTGGAATGAAAGTATTTCACCGGAGGAACTTTTTTCCCCTTAAGAAGTAAGTGTGTGAAGGTTTTTTTAGGGTCTTCCACAAAACACAACTTCATCAACCTGCTCTGACGGAACAGGGCTCAGGAAAGAAGCCAGCATGCTGTGTGGCGGGCAGAAGAGACCCCTTCCTGTCCTAATCAGATAGGCTTAAAAACCTGAAAAAAACAAGACTTTATGGCTGATCTTTCCATTTTAAAGGGCCATAACAATCACGCCGCTCAAATAAAGCATAACCTAATAATTATTCGGTGTGTGTGTGTGTGTGTTTGCGCGTGGTTGATTATTATGATGAGCCCAATCCAGACAGAAGCAAAGACCCCAAAGACATTTCACACCCACCTGTCTGTGTGCATCTCTCAGGTATGTGTCGTAGCCGGTGCCTTCAACCTGATATGATGATTTCGCTTCATCCGGAACCAGGCATAAGAAACTGAACACACGCAAAGAGACACATTATAATAATAATAATAATAATGATAATAATAATAATAATAATACTTACAGCTACCCTTTCTCTCAAATCATTCACATTCATCTTGGAAGAAACCTCAAGCAACCTGCTGTGTTTACACTAAACCTGCTCATTACACACTCATTCTGGACCAGAGAAACTTTTCCCTGGTTCTTAGAACTGACAGAGGAGACCCTGTACTTCTCTCAACGAGTGACTGGAACCGTTTGGCCTGAAAGCGCCCGTACAGACCTGTTTACGATTTTGTGGACCTCCGTTTTCCCATCAGGCTTTGCGTGTTCTGTGCTAGGTGGAGGAGAGCAGCTCAGCCAATCCTGGCTGGATAGCCTGGTATCGGGAGACATGTCTGAAAACAGCGGGTCCTCTTCCAAATCACTGCACAGGGTAAAAGAGAAGTGGGAAGAAAAAAAAACAAAAAAAAAAACTTTAGCCATCTGAACACTTTGATTAATAAAGTAACACTGGGTAAAAATTCATAATGAAATACAGATTTTTTTTCCCTGAATAATTGTAATATTCATCATTCATCGA
>JAOUQZ010000039.1:3262547-3276403 GCA_028564935.1 Neosilurus hyrtlii
TGTCTCTCTCTCACCCTCTCTCAGTCTGCCCCCCCTCTCTGTCTCTCTCTCACTGTCTGTCCATCTCTCTCACTGTCAATCTCTCCCCTCACCCTCTCTCTCTCTCTCACCCTCTCTCTGTCTGCCCCCCCCGTCTCTCTCTCACCCTTTCTGTCTCTCTCTCACCCTCTCTGTCTGTCCATCTCTCTCACTGTCTTTCTCTCCCCCTCACCCTCTCTCTGTCTGTCGATCTCTCACCCTCTCTCTGTCTGCCCCCCTCTCTGTCTCTCTCTCACCCTCTCTGTCTGTCCATCTCTCTCACTGTCTCTCTCCCCCTCACCCTCTCTGTCTGCCCCCCTTCACCCTCTCTCTGTCTCTCTCTCCCCATCTGTCCAGCTCTCTCCCTCTTGCTCTGTCTCTAACAGTCTTTCTCCGTCTGTCCCTCTCTCACCCTCCTTCTGTCTCTCTGCCCCCCTCTCTCTTACCCTCTCCCTGTCTGTCCCTCTCTCTCTCTCTCTGTTCAGTTTCAGTTTTTTTCAGTTTAATAAGCTTGATCTTTCTGCCTCTTTCTCTCTCCATCTCTGTCTCTCCCCCTCCCTCTCAGTTCAGTTTTTTTCAGTTTAATAAGTTTTATCTCTCTCTCTCTCTCACTGGGGTAACTCTGGTTCGATTAAAAAAGTACTCTCACTTGCTTACTCATTTGCCAAACCAATTACTAGGGTCACAGGAAGGCTGGAAACCGGTGTACCCGGAGGAAGCCCATGCAAGCACGGTTGGAACATGCAAACTCCACACAGAAATGGCAGAGGCCAAGACAAATCAAGATTCCGGGAATTCTGTTTTCACATGCTTGGCTGTACAAGTGCATCAACAGCGAAATGAAAGACACCGTCAACTCGGACGCTGCACAACTGTGCATAGGAAGTGACAAAAAAACTGGCGTAATAAAAACAAAGATGAAAAATTAAAAGCTAAACACAGCAGTTAAAAAGCTGTAGTAATAATAATAATAATAATAATTCACTCATTTGCTTAATGGGTCGCTTCGGACTGGAGCCCATCTCTGCTGACACTGCGGGAAAGCAGGGTACACCCTGTACAGGGTGAACATTGCAGGGCCAACACAAAAAAACCATTCATACTCACACCTAGGGTCAATTTGGAGCAGCCAGTCAGCCTCGTGTGCACATGAGTGGGGAGGAAAGCAGAGGACCCAGAGCAAGCTCCATACAGAAGGTCCTCATCGAACCCGGGACGCGAACCCAGGACCTTCTTGCCATGAGACAGACGTGCTAACCACTACGCCACCATGTCATGAAAATACATTTTATACAATTTCCAGTGTTTAAAAAAAATGAAAGAAAGAAAAAAATTTAAAGGCTTTATTTCTGCATAATTCATGAATATTTAATTAGGCCTAATTTACATAAATAGATGTCGTTATTAAAATAAAGCTCCAATGCAAAAAAAATAAATAATATATTAGATATAATATAAGAATATTTATTTGTTTACGTATTTCATTTCATAACAAGTCCATTCATATATCTGCACGTGAGACTTGCACATTAAAGGGACGTCAACGGAGAAAAACGACACCTTCCAAATGACTCTCTGTTTTAAATATAGTGCCCTACTGAACGCGCACTAAGTCACGACATCACACTCTACCTAGGTGACATCTGTAGGGCGCGTGACGTGGTTTGAGACTCGTCCTGTGTGATAGTATATGAGAATCCTAAACACGCGTCATTCAAGTAAACGAGGGTGCCTTTATAGGGTGCACCAGCTATTATGTGACGTTGTACAGAGTGAGTCGGTGTAGGGAGCGAGAAAGTATTTGGGATTGAAGTCAAATGTAATCGACGCTTGGTTTATGGTGGCACTGCTTACGTTTGCAGTTAGTGAGAGAGAGAGAGTGGAAGGGAAAATGTCAGCGGTACCAGACGGTAAAAAGCTGGTCCGAAGCCCGAGTGGACTGCGTATGGTTCCGGAGAACGGAGCGTTCAGCAGCCCGTTTTCATTAGAAGAACCTCAGTGGGTTCCGGATAAAGAGGTGCAGGTTTAAACCCCACATCCGCTGCGCACGAGCCCGAAATGGACTTGTTTCTTGGGGCGTTGTTGTTTTGCTAACTCGAGCTAGCGCCTTTGGCTAACTCGAAGAACCCAAACTTATGCTCTTATGTAATTTAACTGAAAAGATTTTACTTAAGTTAATTACCTAACCTGATTTTAATTGGAAATGGATATTTAAATTTATATAATAAATAAATTTTATTTTTAAAAAATGGTGCATTTCGTGGCTCGAAACAACAACACCTCAGTGAATAACTCAAAAAACTGAAACCAACCGTCTATAAATGAGTCAAAAGTGTGACGAAATAATTTAGGGACATGACAACACGCCGTGTCTGTTAAAACTCTACAGGTTGTTTAAATACTGCAGCGTTTTAATGCTGTGTTTTCTGCGCATGTGCACGTTAACACCCCCCCCCCACTAAACAACAACCAAGAAACAAACTAATAAATCTGTAGATCAGATTCAGAGATCTGGGTTCACTGGGCATGAGTCCAGCAGGAACTCACTCTGGATCGAAACCTCAGAAAATTCATAGTCACAGTACCCAGTCTTAGCCTGCTGGGATGTATTAGGAAGAAAACCGGAGAACCCTGAGGAAACCGGTATAGACTTGTCTGTAACCTGAGCTCGGGATTAACCGCACAACCCTGGAACTGTCAGGCTGAGCAGGAACCATTAATCCTAACATATGATGTGCTTGTTTTTTCTCTTGATCTGTTTTTATACATTGAGAATTTTCCCTGCTGGAGCCTCACTTGTGTGTTTTTTTTTTTTTTTTGTGGTTTCAGTGTCCCAGATGCATGCAGTGTGACGCCAAATTTGACTTCATCACCAGAAAGGTACGGAGTGAAAAGACCATTCTTTTCTTTCCCAGGTCCGTCATGTATGTGCAGAGTGAGCCTGTTTTTCTGCTGCTTCCTGTTGCGTAACTTTGGGCTATTTTGTGATCTCGTGATCTATTTAAAAAAAAAAAAAAAGTTCTCCCTTTTTTTCTTTTTCTGTCTTTATGTTTAACGTTGATTTATTGTGTGTCTGCAAAATATGTTAAAATAACATGTTTACGTGTGTATGTGACTAGTCACATTTTGCTTCACATTCCACAGTTAATGTTTCGCTCTAATGCAGAAGACGTGACTTTTTACGGTGGCTCCACAATGGAAATAAATGCAGCTGTGTTTTACAAGATCTGATCCTAAAGGCGTGCACGTATTAAACGAGGACATCTTCGAAGCGAGCAAGGAAAAGATGCAGTATAATACCATTTCAGATAGTGAGAAGTTCGCTCGGTCAGGTAGCAGCATGGACAGAATGAGTATTATGTGTGGAATTTATTCTTAATACTCTCCGCATGCTTGCGCACAACAACGAGAAGGTACGCCAGGGTTTCTCACAGTGCCTGGTTGTTGTCCAGGATACTCATTCGCTCATCGTTGGCCGAATCCTAGTACCTGCGGGAGGGTTGGATCCTATCTCAGCCGACTCTGGGCGAAGGAAGGGTAAACCCTGAACAGCTCACCACTTCTTCGCAGGACCAACCACCATTCACAGGGCAATTTGGAAACCCACACAAGCGCCACAGTCGTACATGCCAGAGTCAAGGACGGGACTTGAACACAGGATCTTCCTATCGTGAGGCGCAAGTGCTAACCACTATGCCACCGTGAACCCCCTATCCAGGATACATGAAACCATAATTAGAAAAGTTGTTACTGCTGATTTTTCCACCCTGGGTTTTACAAGGACAACGCTGCGGAAAAGTTTTGGTCCCCTTGACGGGGGTGATTCCATTTTCACGTGGGTGATGTAGGTGTTGGTGCCCTTGAGTAAAAAGCTAGCTATATTACCTTGAGCATAAATTATGATTAATGCATAAACCAAACATGGAAATGATTAAGGGGTGGATACTTTTTCACAGTACTAAATGTGCACTGCTTTTATTAAAAAAAAAAAAAAAAATCAAAATCGCCTTTTATGCCTTTCATCTGTCCGTCCGCAGCACCACTGCCGGCGATGTGGGCGGTGTTTCTGCGATAAATGCTGCAGTAAGAAGGTGGCTCTTCCCAGGATGTGCTTCGTAGATCCAGTCCGGCAGTGCGGCGACTGCTGCGTCATCTCACAGAAAGAACTCGACTTCTACGACAAACAACTCAAAGTGCTGACCACAGGTGACCACCGCTCAGAATCTTCCCATTGACACACAAAAAAAAATTGATCTGCAGTGTTAATTTCTTTTGGCTTTGGAGCAAAGCACTGCGTTTGGCTTCATCCTCATGGTGAAGCGTGGCGGTGTGAGTATCATGTACAGCAATCTGGTTTGTTCTGGCTGTAGATATATAGATAAGATGAAAATATCTTAGACTTAGCTTTATTGTCATTCAGATATACAGAATGAACTGTTGCATTTGCTCGCTACAGTATAAAATATGAAATATAGACAGTGATATGAAATAGATATGGAAATATAGAAACTGGACAGTAAAAATATAGAAAGTGGAATATAGTCAGTGCAAATGGGGGGGGGGGGGGTGTACTATTTTGGAACCTTGTGGTTCTGCACCGGATGCTGCAGAATCTTCTTCCGGCGGGCAGAAGTGAAAAAAGTCCATAGTGGGGGGTCGGGGTGTGAGGCGTCCTTGATGATGCTTCTGGCCTGAGACACACATCGTTGAGGGACAATGTCCTGCACAGAAGGAAGGGAGCTGCGGATGATTTTCTCAGCTGTCCTCACCACACTCCTCACATTCCTCCAGTCAGAGGATGCAGCAGTGCATCCTCCGCACCACCCAGAAATGCAGTTAGTGAGGATGCTCTCTACAGTACTCAGTAACTATTTTGCGTGTCCTCGGAAAGTTTGAGGCCAATTTCTAGGTCAATTCAACGAGCTTGTTACTAACTCAGTAACCCAGAGCCTTAACCCTTAAGCCTTAACATTTATGGTACAGCTTTAAAATATTTATAATGAATGTCGGCACTTGGGAATCCATGCGTTTGTCACTTCCATACACCTTATGTAGGTGATTATGATCTTAAGTAGCTTCATGCAGAATGTCATGACAGTTCACGCGTCTCCACGTTTCTTTGTGAAGTCCGGGAACTGCTGCCTTTAAACTCCGCTCATATGCAACCAGTTTGCACAAGAGAAAGATCATTTTTCACGATTTTTCCAAGCTCTCCCTCATTATCAAGAAACAAATGCAATTTTATATCCAATTGCCGAAAGAATGATTCTTTGTTTATTTATTTTGGACCGAAAAGCAGCTCTTTGGTTTCATTTTTGAGACGGTATGAGAGGAACAGTGATATGAGTGAAACGCCACAGACTTGTGTTACATATTAAAACCTGATAGTAAATGTGTTAATCTAACTCTCTGTACAGAACACTCCCTGGAGGGTGATGGGGAGGGGGGGGCCGCCGGGACATTTCTGGAGAGAGAGAGAGAGAGAGGTGGAGCGTTGTTACATAATTCTACACTGGATATTTACAATTATTATTTCTGCTGCGTAAACAGTCACTATAGCATGGACACAGATATCAACATTGCTATTTTTGGATAAGAACATGCTGTAGATGACGTATCTCTTTCACAGTGATTCATAAAAACCTTTAAGTAAAGTCTACATCTCACATGCCAGGTCACTTGTGACAGTTTTGTTGTGCGCTAAACCCGCTGCACAGGCTGTCTGAGACGAATGCACTACAATGTTGTCTACCCATTGCATGGGATGTCCAACAATGAGGCTAATGCGCCGTTTTCTCCTGGTGAACATTTTATCATCATCCTCCGCTTGATCCGGGGTCGGGTTACAGAGGCAGCAGACTAAGCAGTGAGATCCAGACGTCCCTCTCCCCAGCCACTTCCTCCAGCGGGGCGACCGAGGCGGGTTCTGAGTCGTCTCCGGGGTCTCGCCCTGGTGGGACATGCCTGAAACACCACACCAGGGAGGCGTCAGGAGGCATTCTAATCAGTATTATTATTAAGAGCAGCCCAGATTATTTAAACTTTACATAAATTTAAAAATGTATGTACTGAAATGTACCCATGATTTATACCCCCGGTTCCTCTTGTTCTAATGTCGTGTTTGCATTAGGAACCACGTTCCTGGTCACTGTTGGTTCCTCAGAGAAGTTAGAGACCATGGTGTGCCGCCTGTCTAATAACCACAGGTAACTCTTAACTATCGAACTATCGACGTTTATTTCTGTAATTGTGTATATTTAGTTTCCGCCTTGTCTTCACTCAGATATCTGTTCCTGGATGGAGAAAGCCATTTTGAGGTGGAGCTGTCTCGGATCTCTACCATGCAGGTGCTGACCGAGACCGAGGGTTCGACTCCTGGGGGTAAGGACCAGGCCAAGGGCTTAGTCAGTTCATTTATTTAAACCTTCTGCATGGGTCACTGACAAATATTTCTAACACGATCAATAGCTTTTGGCTCTGTAAAGGATTAAAAAGCTGCTTTTTCCCCTAATAGACAGTATTTTTAAAATTCAGCAAACTGAGTTATTTTATTCACAGACCCACAAAGGAATTGTTCACTTCATCTTATCAGCATGCTGGCCTTCTTTCTTTCTAACCTCGGGCTGTTGATATATAATTCCTAAAATATTTAACAACCCCCCCCCCATAAAGGAGGTAGAATGATTTTGCCCCCCCATGTGGTATGAGAGAGAACTGCAAGCTAAGCTAAAACGAATACAGTCCAGGCATAAACACAGAGTATTACTTTGGATCAAATATGTAACTGTGGTCATGTAGGTATATTTAGAATAAGTTGTGGTGAGCGTGTCATGTTTGAGCAAAGTCACAACTGCTTCCCTGTGACTTAGTGCAGTCGAGGAGAGATTTATTTCCGTCATATCCAGTACACTGAACTGTCCGAACAGCCTATGAAAATTTAATACTGCATTTTCCCACATGCTTGGTATCTCTGAGTTCATGTTTTGCGTGCTTGCCAAAGAACTAGACCACAGTATGAGTCTCTGCACTGAGAGAACTAAACGCTAATTGGCTTCCAGGCATCATGCAGTTATTGATTCAGAAAGTATCGTTTCCTTCCTGTTTCAAAGGGACATGAGTCAGCACAGCTGTGTTCAGTCTGGTTGGGTTTGCTGAAACGGTGTGAGGCTTCTGCATCACAGTTACTCATCTGCAATATCTGTAATAGGGTGGGCGATATGCCAAAAATATCTATCATCCTTCTGGAAGCAAAATAGTATTTATATTTATTATATATATATATATATATATATATATATATATATATATATATAAATAAAAGGCAGCAATATAAAATCAAAAAAGTTATAAATGTTAAAAAGGCTATTGATTTATTGAAATCACAATGCAAATTTCTGACCATATGAATTAATAGAAGTAAAGAAAAAAATGTAATCCAAATTTTCAAAGCTGTATTGGCATTGATTAGACAGCAGAGGGCACTAACGGACAGTAGAAGGAAGGCACGTGGCGTCACTGTCGGTAAACAGTAACAGATCGAATGACATGAAAACACAAAACCAATCTAAAATGGGAAAGAGCCGTAGTGTGATCGACTAAACTGGGACTCCACAAGAAGTCTTGTATATGGATTTTCAAAATCTCAAAGACAGAGAAGCAATCTTTTTAATCCAAGATGTACAAATGTTTAAAAATAATTATTGTTGGTTATTAAGAAACGGCGACAAGAAAATTAATATTCTAGTGAAAAAATAGAAATAAATGTCTTTATAATAAATAAATAAATAATAAATGGTTTGTTCAAACTAACTTTTTTTTGTGAATGTGAAAATAATAATATCTCAGGGAAGCTGGGGCCTATCTCAGCTGACTGGGTGAAGGCACGGTACACCCTAAACACTAACTCACACACACCAAGGGGTAATTTGGAACAGCCAGTTAGCCTAATGTGCATGTCTTTGGACTGTGGGAGGAAACCGGAGAAACCCACGCAAGCACGGGGAAAACACTCCATACAGGAAATCCAAGCACTGGACTCGAACCCAGCACTTCTTGTTGCAAGGCGGACGCGCAGAGCACTACCCCACCGTGCCACCTTCACATCAGCTTCTTCTAGTTTGTCTGTTAAAAATGTTTCCCTGTCTTTTCTTAGCTTTTTTTAAGGTTAATCACAGTTTTAATACTATATCTTCATGTCAACCAGCCCTAATCTTTCGTTTCCTTCTTTATTCTTGATTTAAATGACTCTTTAATTGACACTAACACAGTGTGCACTTCTTTACAGGAAACAGACAGCTTTTATAAGGTGTTAACATTTCTTGCGCTTTTTCTTTCTTTTTTCTTTGGGCTGCTTGATGCTTCATTTCTTTTTGGGTCCCAGAGAAAGATTTTCATACTTACACCACTCTGCTGGACAGTCATTATATAGTGGAAGGTTAGCATCTCTTTCTCTTTTTCTGTCCTTCTTGCATGTCTTTTGCTCTTCCTTGAAAATACACACTGCATAAAAGTGGAAAGGCAGCCATGCTGAAGCTTGTTGTGTGTGATGGATGTCTACTGTTGTCGTAAATCTCAGCATGACCACTTGCATGGTGTGAAAGATGCCTCATCCCTATTGTAGCGTGACTCATCTATAAACCCATTATCACGGCTTGGCACAATGTCCAGCTCAGATCTAATGGGTTTGGTGTCCTGGACGACTTCTTCACTTATCAGTAATGCAGTAGTATAAACTTTCCTCACGTGTTGCTACAGGTATTAAAGGATGTGACGATATAACTATCTTAAAACGCCAAGATAAGGGAGTAGATGAAGACGAGAACATTTCCATGAGCGGGGAGAAACTTAAATATGCTGCATTTTCTCCCAAATTGACGAAGACTGCAGCAGTACCATAAAACAGTAGCACTTTACACATCCATTGAGCCAATTTGCACTTCTTTGGACTGTGGGAGGAAACAGGAGTACCCTGTGGAAACCCTTGCTGGCAAAGAGAGGACATGCAAACTCCATGAAGTAACACCCTTCTTTCTATGAGGCGAACGATCTAACCACTTTGCGACCCTACTAAAGGCTTCCCTCTCCAAATAAGTTGATATTGTATTGTTTGCTAACGGGTTTCTCTCGAGGTTTCTTCACTACAAGCCTTGATATTGGGTTTTACTGCTGTCATAAAGTCAACGTTAAATCAGTCCATACCAGACATGTTTTGCCATTTATTTGAATTGAAATCAAAAATGATTTCAGAACAAATCACTTATCTCTGAACTGTTGCACAGGAGGATCGGCCCGTGCTACAGGCATGCTGCTGCATTATAAACCCCCGGGATCACAGGACACTCAGCAGCTTCGCATGGAGGCAGCTGATGACAAAAGGAGTGCCTCTTCCTGGCTCGTCGCCATGCACAAGGTAGGTGATATTTATCAGTCTGGGTAATGAAGTGATCATCTGAAATGGGAAAAGAATGATTTGAAATGTTTTTATTGTTTTTTTTTTTCTACATCTGGAATTTCATGCTATAGATTCAGAGCGTCGTGCTTGTCTAAATAGTCGTGTGATTGATCTGTTCATCAACAGGCTGCCAAATTGCTGTCAAAGGACCAGTAAACAACCTGAAGTAAAAGCACACAGCTAAAGAACAACAGGAGGAGTGATGGGACCAAGAAAGAAGGGTGCGTGTTTGTTCGAAACTCACGTGTACTCCGCAATGCCTACTTGCTTTCCATCAGACCTCTGCTTTCCGCTTCCCTGTTTGGATGAACTGGACTGGTCACATGACTCATCCATCATTCTAATAGGGTGGACCAAGTTAACCATTGATTCACGTGCAATGTACATATAGTATATATAGAGGATATATCTGCACATGTTCTACAGTGAATACGTTCAAGTCGAGGCTCATTTATGATTTTCTTTCTTTTAAGCATTACAGACTCATATAGTGCTATTTTAACACACACAGTACTACTCTGCCTATCTATCTATATTTTACTGCCGGTATATTCACTTGTCATAACTTGTGCCGCCTCCAAATTATCATTACACACTACATTTGATTATTAACTATAAGTTTCAATATTTCTGCTTTTTATACCAAGTAGCCATGTCTCGTTAGTCTCCATGCGCTCGACGCGAAGTGTGGCGTAACACTAACGTAAATGAAAATGAAAGTCACGTTCCAAAAAAGTTATTTTTTTGTGCTTTTGTGAAACTGCATACGAAGCTTGCTTAGGAATCCACGGTCAGTATTCAGGAAACGGAACACTGAGGTCATTCTGGTTTCTCCCAAAAAATTTTTTTGTAAATCAAACTGTGTTGTAATACAAACTTGTTTACAAATGTGTGCATGGTGTATGTGTGTATATATATACATATATACACACACACATTTTTTTTAATTTGCTGATTAAATCAGTTATTTGTAACCTCTAAATTTGTCTTCTTTTTTTAATTATTATTTCACTATGATTATTCTCAGGTTTTACACAATGAAGCAACTTTGGTGCTTTTATTTGAAATAAAAAGGAGTGTAATGAGCACCCTTATATTTTCTATTTCTTGTAAGGGTGCAAAACACAGTATTGGTGCTCATTCAAATTTTTTTTCATGTTATGCTCCTAATACAGAGAATTAGTTTGCCGTAAAGATATACTCCTCATAAGAATGGCAGTTTTTCCAGTGTTATACTGTGTCACTTTGCAATTTATTCATAATTCATCAACAGCGTTGATGCGGAAACAGCTGTAATATAGAGACACAACCTGTAACAATCTAACGACAGTGTTCCTGTTAAATTGCTGTAGTGTCCGTAACCATGTCAAATTCATGTTGCAATATCTTAAAAATTTAGCATCTCAGATGGTTTATACCTTTTTCTGTATGATGTGTTATGTGGAATCTGAATAAGCCACGTTTCATTAGTATGAAATTTAATATCCTTGACAAATTTGAAATAGCAGCAGGTACGAACTCTATATTAAATAAAATTATTAAACAAATTGTGTTTCTCTTCATCTCAATTATACCATGTGATTCTCTACGGTTGGTTCAAGCTTGGATGAACAAAGCGTTATGAAAAACATGATCGTATAATCTGAAAATGACATCTTTCACTTAAGTGAGACACTTTTCAGCTTCAATACTATGTTTTAGCCGAAGAGAGACACTCATGCAGGTGGGAAAGCAGTACAATCTGACTTTATTGGTGCTTATTTGCTTCCCAGGTCATATATTAGATATGCTTCAAATATAGCGTTTTATCTTGGAAACAAAAAGAATGTCAATATTTAATTCTGAAACTCTTTGCTTACTCTTGTACATGACCGGGGTGCGGTGATCTGGACAACGTAAACATACGTAAGCGCGCCTGCCATCTAGTTTACAGGGCACAGACATTTCAAGATGGAGGCCAACAACACAGACAAGGATGTACTGAGAAACACACAGAACCAAAACAAGATGTAGAGCAGGTGAATAAAAGCTACCAAGCCTGTGTCCGTAACCATGTCAAATTCATGCTGCAATATCTTAAATTTAGCATCTCAAATGGTTTATATCTTTTCCTGTATGGTGTGTTATTGTGTGGAATCTGAAGAAGCCACGTTTCATTAGTATGAAACTTAATATCCTTGAAATTTGAAATGGCAGCAGTTATGAACTCTACATTAAATAGAATTATTAAACAAATTGTGTTTCTCTTCATCTCAACTGGGAATTGTTCTGACATCTGTCAGAACCACATCACAGAAAGCACAGGTTTATAAACGGAGTCCCCTGAGATGAGATTTACATAGTTTCCATTCGTGCACACATCATTTCTGGGGTGGTATAGCTCGGAAACACATTGGCTTGTGAATTGGCAACTTTAAGTGGGATTAAATACGGTTTAAGTGATAATTCACAATGGACTATAATTAAGATCAGGTCTGTCCACATTTATATGTCAGGATGTTAAAACAATGACTCTGTATTGACGGTATCCAGGACAGGAGGCTTTATGGTTTTGGGTTGTCTGTCCATCTGTCTGGGCCATTTTTTGAACTCATTATCTCGAGAATACATTGATTCAATCTTTGCAAAAATGTTGTTTGATTTTGAAGGTCGAAGGTCACTGTGGTCTTACTGCTCAGAGGGATATAGCGGCCAGGCGATAATTCTAGATTTGTTTTTAAAATGTAAATCAGTGTCAAAAGTTTGTAAATTTAAGAAGCAGATTTGAGAGATTAAGGACTTCTTTGCATCTTACATCTGTCAGAACCTCATCACAGAAAGCACAGGTTTATAAACGGAGTCCCCTGAGATGAGATTTACATAGTTTTCATTCGTGCACACATCATTTCTTGTAATGGTTGAGCTCCTTTCCTAAGTGCGTCTGTGTACACGTATGTGCACGCATCTATGTGTACGGGGAGGGGGGGGGGGTTGTCGTGCCCTGAAGATTATCATCTGATCCTTTCTGTCCACCTCTGGAAGAACATCATGATCCTCATCGTTCTGCTTCTCATCAGTCTTCCTGGTGAGGCCGTTATGAACAGGAGATCATGCACATGCATTTTGTTGTTGGGGGAAATAAAAAGAAATGGTATTTTGTTTCATTTTAATATTAGAATGCCCTCTCATCCTGCAGGTTTGTAATCTCTTGTGCTTGCGCAGGAGAGTGTGGTGTCTGTAAGTACAGGAGACGATGTTAAGGTTTCCTGCAGATCTGATGCTTCGAGAAATTGTGTGTTAAGATGGTACCAACAAAAACCTGGAAAATCTCCATCATTCTTACTTGTTGATACCACCAGAGTGAGTGGACTGCCAAGTCGATTCACTTACAGTGGATCCGGATCCCAAGAATATCTTCATATTAACGGTGTTCAGGCTGAAGATGAAGCCGTCTATTACTGTGCCTGTCACGGCTGTGAGGGAAGCGGCACAGTGCTGCAGTGTACTGAGCCTCCCGTACAAAAACCCCACCACGACCAAAACGGGACATAAATCAGTCTAAAACACTCCCAGCTCCACACACACACACTCAGTAGTGTTCAGTATGAGCACGGTCATGATTTCTGCATCACTTCCTGTCCCCTCTCTGGTCCTTTTGTCCTGTTTATTTTGCTTAATTTCCACGGTGGTGATCAGTGACCACAAACATTCACTGACCTTTCACTTGGCATCAACTAAAATTTATACTGTCAGATCCTTGTTGTTGTATAATGGGACCTAACATTAGGTTACGTTACCTGAATGACATGTTTACACTAATAACCTTACTACTGTCATGAAATTAGTTACTCTGTCATTTAAAATCTTACCTCTTCCGAGTCTTCAGACACACGCATGCTCTGTCTACCTCAAAGATGAGGTTGAACTTCTAACTATGTGATTAGACCCCGGCGTTCGACCTACTGGAAAGTTCCTGTCAGTGTAAATCCTGTCACCCTCAAATGTCTAGTAATAACAACATGTACAATATATAGCTCACGCCAAAGGTGATCGCTTACTAGGACCAAACGTCCACTCATGGACTGCGGACAGACAAACACACACAATTTCCTGCAGAAAGAAAGTCAGCATGTCACAGTACCCTCCGTGTAGCTCACACGAAAGCTAATAAAATACAGCTCATGTTACTTATTATTTTTCATGGTAAGAATGCATTATTGCATAATTGTTCAATAGCAAGTGATATAGAAGAAATATACTACTACTACTAATAATAATAATGATAATATAACTTTTAGTCTATCTATCCACTGAAAGAATAACTTCTCTCTCTCTCTCTTTCCCTACCTGCCCTCCAGCTCGTTCTCCATCTCCTCCGTCTCTCCTTCTTCTGGCTCCCCCTCAGTTT
>JAOUQZ010000039.1:3276503-3311459 GCA_028564935.1 Neosilurus hyrtlii
CCACGTGAATCACCCAGCCCTGTCAGCAGCACTAAGTCAGAGCACCAGTGCAGACATGTGCAGCTAAACCGCTGGAGAAATGCATATGCTGCATGTAGGCATTTGGTCATCAGCATGGCGAGAGCTGGAAAATGTTTCTTGAAAATAAAAAAAAGCTTACTTCATTTCTTTGCGTGCTTTTCTGATGCTTTGTGTGCTTTGAAGACGGTGTGGGACATTTTTCTGAAATTATATTCTCTATGTTTTCTTTTTTAAATCAGCTTACTACAATAAAACCATTTCAAAATACAAGAGAGTAAATTTGCACACAATTCTATAAATCAAAGTTACAAACATTGCACTGCATGTCTATGGGGTGTCCTGGGTTCAGTTCCTGGGTTTGGGCGTTTCTGTGTGCATCTTATGCTAGCGTGAGTTTCATCCGGGGACTCCAGTTTTCTCCCACAATCCAAAAAACATGCACAGTAGAATAACTGGCTTCAAATTGTGAGCGTGAATAGTTGTATGTTTATTGGCCCTGCAATAGCCTGACGAGCTTTTCAGGGTGTACCCTGCCTTTGCCTAGAGTCAGCTGAGATAGGCATCAGCCTCCCCATGACCCTAATTACCATTAAGCAGCTTAGAAAATTAATGAATGAATGTCTATGGGACAAAGGAGGAAGGGTTTATGGGACCATATATGGACAATACCAGTAATGAACATTAATGAAGGGGAAACCTGTTAAACAGGAAATCCTTTAAAAGGAAATCCTTTATCAAGATCTCAGCCGCCTCTGTTTTAATCCGGATACACCATGAACAGCTTGCCAACACATGCAACCATTCACAAATCACACTCACACCAACTGGATATTTGGAAGAGCAAATATGTGTAATATACATGCCTTTGGACTGTAGAAGGAAACATGAGTCCCCAGAAAAACTGAGAACTCAGAGAAATCTGCAAACTCAGACAGAAACAAGCCCCGGTCTTGAACCCAGGACCTTTTTGTAGAGAGGCACCACCGTGTCACGCTGCAGTATCATGATCATCCATTTTTAACATTGTAAAATCATCTTCTGCTTGGTCCGGGGTCGGGTCGCGAGGGCAGCAGCCTAAGCAGTGAGGCCCAGACGTCCCTCTTCCCAGGTGCTTCCTCCAGCTCTTCCTTGGGGAGGGGACACCGAGGCGTTCCCAGACCAGCCAAGAGCAACAGAGGTCCCTCCAAAAATAGAAAGCAGGTGTTTTTTTTTTATAACCCTAGAGAATTCTAGAGATTTACATGCAGTTTCATTTTTCGCCCTGAACTTCAACGCAGCTTTTCATGCTTCGGCTCCTTTTTCATATCCCCTCACAGATGTCCGGAAACTGAACCTTTTGCACCAGAATAATCAAATTAGACATTTAGTGAAACTAGCCGAATCTTTCTTCCTGCTCCTTGGGCAAACTGTCTGACTCAGTACGAACAACAAATCCAGGACATTTTTTTAAAAATACATTTTTTTTTTACATGCTTTCTTCTTTCCATAGGTCTACACCTGAAGCTACATGATAGCATTGCATGCTAACAAGGTAAATGAGATCATTATAGACTGGAAGGCAGACGTGTGCAAAGATATGTTAATTAGTAACCGAGCAGATGGGATAATGGGGTATTTACTTTGCTTTAGAGAGAGAAAGAGAGAGAGAGAGAGCGAGAGAACGTCTTCTCACTCAGAGAACAATGACAGCAGATCTAATTACACTCAGTAGCAGCAGGAGCCTCTGGCAGCATTTCTAATATTACAATTACTACTGATACTGTCATATACACACGAAACATTTGGTATGTGGACAGGATTACATTTAAAAGAGACTGATGCCAGTTTATAAATAAAATATTATTAGTATGCATAGTCTGATCTCAAAAATATTTCCCCACCAAAAAGATTGTCAGTGGCGTGCAGATTTGAGTAAGGAATTGAATTTTACATTCTCAGGAGTTTAATTATAATACGAGCTTAAACAACTATGATACGACAAATAAACAGCAGTGGAGGAGTCCGAATGCTCCATGGAGCTAGTATTCGGTAATAATGGACCAGGTACGTGACGACTTGATTCTACTTTATACTTAAAGATAACACAGTCATGAGATCCAAATGAAAACAAATGTAAGTGATCTAAGGTGGCTTTAGCCGGTAATTAGAAACAGATACCCAGCATCTGTACATGTTTGTGTGTGACTGCAATCATCTTCAGTAACCAAACCTAGAACAACCAACACAACCGATTCATTCATTTTCTGAACCGCTTAATCCTAATCACGGTAACGGGGAAGCTGGTGCCCATCTCAGCCGACTCCGGGCAAGGGCAGAGTACACCCTGGACAGCTCGCCATACCGTCTACCCGCTATGCAACCTACTCTTGACGAAAATCAGCAATGGTTCTTTTACGTGCCTCTCACCATAGACAGTGAGAGACATGGCCGGCCTTTGATAAGCCAGTTAGCGGCACTGGGGGGACAACCCGGTGATAGTAGGGCTTGGGCTCAGTAATCCAGCATCTTACCACTGGGCCACCGCTGCCCCACACACACGACATCTCCTCCCTTAATCATTCTGTACCATCATATTTGAACCACTAGGTTGTGATATTGTACTGCAAATGTTGTACACAGGCCTGGTGCATCTCATGTCAGCAAAGATATATATATATATATTATATTATAGGTACATGTTTATGCCAGTGGTTTTCAGACTTTCCTTTTTATTTGCATTAATAGTCCTTCGTCACATAACCACAAAAACAACAAATTTATGGACCATTTCAATATAAATACATATATTTTTTTAATTTTCATGAGCGTGGCCATTTCTTTGCAGTTTCCTTCGGGTACTCCGGTTTTCTCCCACATTCCAAAGACATACACATGAAGCGAATTGGCTGTTCCAAAGTACCCTTAGGTGTGAGTGTAAGGTGCTGAGGGTATATATTTGCCCAGTGTCGACGTAGAATAAATAAAGTGGAACCATGATTGTCAGGCTTTGAGGACAGAGAGGGAAAAAAAGCACACGGGTGAAGTCGATTGTTCACTACCTGTTGGTTCCCCACGACTCCTCACCCCAATAACAGCCCACACTCTGTTTGGCCTCGGTTGCCACAGGTTATCATATATCTGGACCATATACTAAAGCAATAGAGCTTTGGAAGTGCAATACTGGCTAATGTTGCTGTGATTGACAGCCAACACAGGATGTTATCCCTTCGAGGGCATGTCCAATTTCACCTCATTATCAATTTCTCAAGTTACGCAGAACTTACAGAGAGATAATGAGTCTAAAACTTACATTTGCAGCATCAAGACATGGTTGGCTGGTGTTTGTTGCCCATTCCATGTCAATCTTATTTAAGTTAACTTGACTTCACTCCACATTGGGCAATTATGCACCAAAAGCAAGGTGGATGTTGCTGAATAGTACCCGAGACGGACTGCTGAGACCACGATACAACTGAAAGCCACCCACTGAGCCTGAGGCAAATAATTGTTTTAGTATATACTACATGGCAATCAATTTTTACAAATTTCTATTTAAATATTTTAACCATGACAGAGGCAGGTTAGATGAGCTTTGTGAGCTCTGAGCGGAACATAAGCTTCATGTAGCTAGCGGTATCTTTTAGTCATTCAGAGCTTTAGTATATACTACAGGGAAACTCAAGAAAAGAAAACTAAAATGAGATATTGATTTATTTTTCCTTATTTAAAGCATGGCATTAATGACACCACTTGCTCCAAATGACTGAGTATCAGTCATTTTTCATCAAGCATAACCCACTTGAGATAATATTTTATAATTCCCAGATAGTGGACCAATCAGATCACACTGTTTGTGTGTAGTGTATACTCATAGTTAATAAATACCTGTCGTCACTGCTTCTCTACCAAAAAAGGGCCTCACACCAATCTCTGCTGTCACATTTCTCAGATCCCAGAGCTATTTCACAGACCCACATCCGTCACTCTCCTTGGAGACTTCATCCTCTGTCTCCTTTACACTCTTTTGACTTAATATTTGACAAAAGCCCTCTGGTTTCAGCCAGGCTCCCCAGCTGTGGACATCCATGTTGGTGCACTCCACCTATGAGCTTACCACTTTATATCCTTCACTTCAAAAACATTCCTTCCCTGCCAAGAGTTCATACATTATCCCCTATTTACCACAGCCTTCGGTTGATCTTTTATTTTGGATTCCAGCGCATTTCCTTCTAGCAACCAACCCCTGATACCTTTTCCTTGCTAAGCCTTGAATCAGCAAATACCACCTTCCCCCTTCACTGTCTTCATCTATCAGTGTCTGCAGACATCCCCTACCATCTATCTTCCAAGCCTAGGAAGTCTTCAAGGACAATGAGGGGATTCACCTCAGCTCCCTGCAAATTGTCTACTGGTGTCCCACAAGGCTCAGTGCTGTGTTCTGTTTTGTTTTTCCTCCATAGCTGTTTTCATACTGAGGCCATATCCTCATGTGGATTTTCCTACCATTGCTATGCTGAAGACACTAGACTAATCCTCTCCATTCCTCTCTCAGACACTCAAGTTCCTGCTCAGATCTCAGCAGGTCTTGCAGACATTTTTTTCATGGATGGTAAGTCACCAGATGAAAGTCTCAGCAAAGCTTTAGAGCTGCTGTATATCTCTGTAGATGTATCCGTAAGTCAAGATCATGAGCTCTTCCTGAATAGAATCTGATAAAACATGCAGCCTTGGGAGACTTTTCTCTCCACAAATGCCCTCGGGTGCTTGCTCAGTCCCTTGTCATTTTGATACCGGACTGGTAAGTCATCAAATGGATGGCTACAGAAAAAGATCACTGACCCAGACAAAGCCCAGATCTAAGTCTTGCTGAAAAACATAGAATCCTATACAAAAACCTGTTGCAGGAAATCCTCTAAAAATGTAATATACCCAGAGTGGATGTACTAAAATGTAAGATGTGCTGAGCTGGTAGACTTACTCAAAAATACAGATGGCTGTATCTATTTAAAAAAAAAAAAAGATTTAAATTACACGTTTTTAATTTATGCTTCATTTTCCTGTATATCCCAAACCATAGTAATGTTAACAGGAGTGTGTATATTTCAGTATCCACTCTATGTGCACTAATCTTCATAAAGACCATGTAGTTTTTACTGTAAAAAAGTAAATGCATTTCAATGAGGATATTAAAAAAAAATATTCTAATAAAACTGCAAACAATTTGACAAATAAGAATAAAATTACTAATTATATACTACATGAGGATGGTGCACACTAAATCGCATCAGTAAATTGACTGCATAGGCTGTGGCACAAGACCCAAAACATGCCAGAGATGTAGCATGCCGATGTTGGTGGAAGAAAGAGAGACAGGAAGCTGGAGCTTTATATCCTGTGAAGTATTGGGGCCAGAAGTTCTCAATTAGACAATTCCAGCTGCTAATACCTCTTTATTTTGTACCTCCTCTATTGCTTATAACATGAGCTACAAATAGCTGGATAAAATTATGTAAAAAGTGGACATTTCTTTTACTTTATTAGTTTAATATTATTTGAATGGACCTGGCAAAGTGGAGTTTTTAAAATAATCTGCAAATATTGTACTCATTCGTTGATTTTTTTGAATTCCACTAAGAACAAGAAAACAGTTAAGCTCAAAAATTGTAATTTATATTTGTTAATCATCTACTCCATATTATTATTATTTTTTTAGAATCAGAATTTTTTTTCTTTTTTCGTATCAGGAATCTGTTGGTAGGGTCCCTAGATCATAACTCACTAATGATTGATTTGTGACGGTGATTCAATGTTTTGTAGGACTTTATTTATTTGTTTGTTTGTGGCGCCACAGATTTTGGAATACTGGCATGGTGAGCTTCTGAATAAAAATTGACCTGAACTAGCTCACTACTGTGTTTTATATATCCATTGCTATGCAGCAGTATCCCAGACATGTTTAACCGGTGACCTGTCATACGAACGCCGGTTAGCGTTACTGGCCAAATGGCCAGTGACCTGATGATGACACTGGAACCAGAGATTCCCTGGATTTAGAGTAAGTCACTACACTTCTGTAGTACAAAGGATGAGTCAATATTTCTTATTTTTATAAATAAACATTACCATTTTTGAACATCAAGACAGAAAACACTTCTTTTAGTTGTCTCAGTTTTGTTCATGGTAAAGAGAGAGCGACACCGACGGGATGCTGAGAGCAGGTAACAGATGAGTGAGAAAATAAACAAATATGGGTGCTTCAGCAAAATCCTTATCTCCAGACTCCTCTTGACCGATATAAGTGCATCTATATTCTTTCTTGTATCTATTTTTCTGATGCTCTGCTGTGTGATGAGTAAAAAAGAGACAGAAGGAATACACACAGGAAATGAAGGTCATCACACACTGCTTTGTCACGGTTAATTTTTTTAATATCTAGTGAGCATAATGAGTGGCTTTATGACTGATTAATCTCTGCGTAGTCTTTATAACGGAAAATTGTGAGATGTTTTGAGACATATAATAGAAATAGTCAGTGTTATCATGCTCTGGCAAATGTCATGCGTTTATCTGCAGAGAACGCATGAGAATGCCAACGGGGGGGGGGGGGGGGGGGGGGGGGGGGGGGGGGGGGGAGAGGGGGGGGGGGGGGGGGGGGGGGGGGGGGGGGGGTCTGGTTGGCAAAGAAAAAGGTACACTAGCCATGATAGCACTAAATAAATGCATAAATAAATAAACAAACATATAAATAAATATTTCTATGTTAGTGATTTAAAATATGTTAGAATGGCAGAAATTAAGGTATAAAATTCTATATTTTTTAATTATATAAAGACATACTGTTTTAGGTAAAGCTTCCTCGAGCCAACCAACACCGGGTAAACCTTTGTTTTTTTATTCTGACTTGTTCATCCGTTTTCATTCATATGACTCGGTTTAAACATACCGAACTTTTCCAGCGTTCGAAGCTGAAGCTAGGGCGCTCTGAACACACGCACTTTATCATTATGCTAATACATGCAGCATTACTCTGCAGCCTAAATGAGTTTGTGCAGTTCAATACCCCCCTCTCCCATATATTACTGTGATTGGAGAAGATATTCACTCTTCCATTTATTCATCACATTAGCATATCTCGTGTTGTCTGTGACTCCTTAACATTTAAAGGTCCGGGGTGAAGTTGTGCAATCAAATCTCACTCCATAGTCTCATTTGGGTGAGAGTTTTCTACTGTAGTAATTATTGTCTAAAAGAAAAAAAGAGAGAAAAGACAGATTGGTTCTTTAAATCATGAATGTGCACCGAGTTGTTTAAAATCAGTGACGTCCTTCTGTCTGGTTGGAATTGTTGTGCCTCGTGTGGCGGCACAGATTTTTCTTTTGTTACATTTTTTCAAGCCCCAATCATTAGTTTGGAAGTAATGTGCTGGCCTTAACCTTGAATAAGTACATTTATATATAAAAAAATATCTCCAGACAATAATAAAAATCAATGCACTTTCTCAACACACCGTCTTAATTTGCTCTTTTCAAACCCTGAGAGAAATGGAGGTAATCGAAGGGGATCCTCTTCTCTTGGCTTCCCCTTACTGAGGAGACGCATGAATTCAGCTCATTGTTATGTATGTAGCTTTAAACAAGCCGCTCAGTGGTGCTTTTATCTCAAGGAAATGTTCAATAATTTATCATCATCAGGTCCAATTACAGCGCAGCGAGGAACAATGGTATATCCTACAAATGTCTCGAAGGAAAAACAAATAACCACGTCACGCGTTACATGTGTACGTTTCCTCCAGTCTACTGGCTCCGGTTCACACACACACACACACACACACACACACACACTGACTCTGTCTTGCATAAGTTAATAAACCAAGTCGAATTAAAAGAAATTGAGCATCTATATACAATAAAGACAAGCTCTTCAACTTCATTAGAAGCAAGACAGTTATTTATGATCAGGCAAAAAAAAAAAATTCATTTATAAATGTATACATTGCCCAGTGCAGAGAAATATACACCATGTTACCATGGAAAGCCTTAAGAAGATATGTGTTATTACATGGTATTATGTGGTATTAAGAAGAGTGTTATTACCTACACACAGGTGTAACCACTCACTCATTACCCGCTCGTTCTTTTTGATCCCTTCTCTTGCAGAGAGGCTACATGGACAATCTGTCACAATTTTTTTCAGCATGTGTTTCCACACTTCGTCCAGATGACATTCAGAACGCTAAACAATAATTTTATCTATTTGAGCACAACGCAAGAGTGAAAACGGTCCAAGTTTTAACCAGTTTAGTGCTCACCTGCTTTGGGTATTAAAGTTGGAATCTTGAAGTGACTTTCGCGTTCTTTGTGAATCCAGCACACGCGGACCATGCAGCAGACAGCGCATCATTGTAATTGCAGACATCAAAGCGCATCCTTGTGCTGTGCAAGTGCTCTGGACGATTTCTGATGTAATCAGTGTTGTCACATTAAAGCACATTAAAGAAATGGCGGCTTAGCAATCAGAAGATGTAGCCAGTGCCCTGGGAATTTTGCCTCGCATTGACTGTGAATCAGACGGCATTCAGTCATGTTTGCTTGTGTTTTGAATTGTTGATGAGGTAATTGATCACATGTTTACACATGAAGTATTTCCATGACACAGTATTTCATTGTGCAAAAGGTCCTGCTCCCAAAATAAACTGTGTCCATCACCTTTCACACTCTGGTACAATTCTGCTGGATTTGTTACTCTGAAATGCATGTAAACACACAAAGGGCCTAAACCTAAAACAAAATAAGCTGAAATCAGCTAGCTCGAAAATTAGTGTTCCAATTGGATAGACAGTGTAGATGTATCTCTCTCTGAGGTGTCCCCTCCTTCCCATCAGAAGAAATTGCTGCTTTTTGCCTTGGTACAAGAGAACAGAAAGAGCAACAGAATGTGGGTAGATGATAGAATGAAACGGGTGCTGCTGCGTCTTATTGGACGCCACAAACTTTCATTCCATCACAGTCTTCCCGACCCACGCGCACGCCTGCTCGTCTCAGACATGCCAAGCTCCCCAAACATGGATGCCGTGACATTCAAAACACTGGCAGGTGCTTGGGCCCCTCAATTGCCTCTGAGGTTAATCCTCCATCTCCTCCTCCGTCTTATCAAAATTGTTCAGACTCATCCTTCCAGAACGCATTGTTTCATTACCGACGTAAACAAAGCCCGCAGTATAACTTCATATCGCGAAGCCTAATCATGTAGCGCAAAGGTAATAATGGATCGTTGTTTAGCTTTGAAGCAGAAAGCACAACAATCTATTTATTTAATCTCTCTGATCAAGTAACTGTCAGCACCTATCTCTGAAACTCTGAAACATGAACAGCAATATCAGAGCTGATGAAATGTATATTATCCACATACACTGATTATAATTGCCAAAGAAGCAGTGATTACTATTCTCCTGCTTTCTTCATGTCCCCTGTTGTCTCTCATCCTCCTCCGGCTTCCAGTGTTCATTACGAGTTCCACGTGACACTCATCTGGGCCTGCAAATCATATCCTCCATATCAATATCCCGTGGCGCTTCCAGTTATAAGGATTCATATTGTGATAAACTGGTTGGTAATTACATATCCAGTTAGAATAACGATACATGCTCAATATTGTTGCCTTGTGAAATATTGAAGCCCTATAGGCAGGTTTTCGTGAGATTTTATGAGGGCACCCCCCCCCTTGTTCTATCAAAATCAGTAAATCAAAATTTGTTTTAGTTACTGTAGCCTCATCATTCTGAATTTGTCTGGTATTTTCCTTTTGAAACCAGCCTGCTGCCACGATCAGCTACAATTTCCCACAATGTAACGTACAAAATTACTGCCAACAACATCCAAACGTCAGACTCTCACCTTCATGCGCACCAAATTACTAATAATCACTTCACAGCTACAATCACAACATTACAAATGAATTAGTTTCATCAACACTTGGTGTGTTTCCAGTATTAATGACCAAGCTTTGCTGTACTGCCATGTCATGGCATGTTTTCTGAGCCCTTTCATTTTGCATTTGTTTGAAAGCTTGAAAAACCAAGAACCATGCTATATTAAAAAAATAAAAATAAACAGCACCTGTTATTTTACCACTATATTGTTCTGGTGGTTCAGGTGAACATTAACGCTCTTGACCTGTATCTGCAGGATACAGTAATAACAGGAACTCATTGATCTTCCTTCTTGCATGCCCAGCCATTTATATTCTCATTAAATGAGGGTCAATTATTTTTTTTAAAAACATTTTTGTAAACTATTTCATCTATTCTGCAAAATAATGATTGCTAAACAGAACATACGGATTTGCAGCTATAGACGAATAATACTGTAAATACTGCCTGATGTGGTGTTCACCGGTGTGGCTTCAAGTTCAATCCCCAATTTTAGTTGAGAAACACAAGACACAAACACGGAGCTTGTCTTCTGTCTCCTGGGAGACCATTCCATCACTGTCACCATTCTACGTTTCACATACACTGACTACACACATACAAGCATGCACACAAAGTGGTCCCTCACTCATTTTCCCCCGTGATTTGTCCGTGTGGCAGAACAGGTGGGTCCTTCGCCCACCCCATCCATCATGGGGCGGGTGTGGTGTGATGACATTACACCCCAGTTTATCCAGAACACTGCAGATATTTTTTCTTCTATTTTTATGTAAACCCCGCCCCCACTCTTATTTTAAATCCACCCACCATCTAAAAAAATATTTTCAAGTGGAGAAAAATCAGTAGAGAAATGGCCTGTTAGGGTTTGCGGTTATTTGTGGAAGACCCCGATGCAGGGCATTTGAAGGGCCTCGACATCTCAGTGGGCTTAGACATGAAGAGAAGGTGCGAAATTGGCTTAAACCTGCTGGAAGCTGAGCAATTTGTGCTGTGTGGTCCCAAGCCTATCTGAGAGATTGTGTGGTTTCACACCTCTTCACCCTCTCCCCAACCATTTCTTCTTCAAAATACAGCTAATACACTTGTTTACTGTTGCACAGACCCTTAAAGAAAAATGAGCGCAAATTTATCTGAGAACACGAAGGTAGGTGGGAATCACAGGACAATACACTGCTTGGTCCTACGGTCATTTTCGGCCATTCCGACACCGTGGGTTCAGTAGTTAAAGCACTTGGTCTTGGGCTTCGGGCTCATTATATCCAACCCCTGCTGATTTCTGTATTCTGTATCTATCTTTAATAAAGGAAAATTGTCTGTTGGGCCAAAAGATTCACTGTTAAGGTTGCAACGCAGTGGGAGATGATAATCCATTTATATAAAGGTTCCGCAAAGCACATCATGTATATACAGTACAACGCAAAAAAAAAAATAAATTGCTTAGGATTCAACCACACCTGCATGTACATGCCCCAAATTATTAGTTTTCACTCGGTTTTATATTTAGAGTTTCATTTTAGTTTAAAAGTATTTAGCGATCTGAGCGGTCTATGGTAAGTAGTTTTAATAAATACAACAATTATTTGTTTGTTTTCCACACCTCCACCCCACGGTAGAGGGGATGAAGTCATCAGTATGTCGGGATATCTGTATGTCCGTATTCGGTTTAATTCCGGCCCAGAGCTACGAAACCGTTGAGATTTCCTTATCAAACCTAGCAGTTACTTCTACTGGGCAGTGTAGTTGTGCCTTTTGATATTTTAGGATTTCTGCAATTCATATTTTTCTTCATGTTCCCATGGCAACCAATTTACCATGGGAGAATACGGGTGGTGTTCATTTCCAGGCCAGAACTCAAACCATTTGTGACATCTTTATTATTCCCCAGGCTTGTAACGCAAGGGGATGTAGTGATAAGAATGTGTGTGTATCCGTCTGTCCGTAATCATATCACTTCCAGCCCAGAACTCTGAAACTGTTTGAAGTTTCTTCCTCAACCTTGCCACTTGCTTCTACTAGGGAGTGTGATTGTGCGTTTTGATATTTTGGGATTTCAGCAATTCATATTTTCTGCCATGTAAAGGTCGGGGGGCGGGTGTCATCTCCTGATGACTATTGTTTTTAAAACTCAAGTCTCGTGCTCTGATACGACATCTTTTGATACGCAAATAAATATATATTTATTTATATCCCTTTGGAAAAATTGGGAGGCCATGTTGTGTTGCTTTCTTCAGCTCTTATTCAGGATGAGATTTTGTTGAATTTCTTGGATTTCAGAGTCATCGAAAATGGCACGGCATACAGTCAGGTTCCATCTGCCGTTATATGCCGAGTTTGCAAGGTGGACACTGTCCGTTCTCCTGAGATATAATGACCCAATCAGACTGTGATGCTTCTGTTCAGTACTGCGGAGACGAAGTTTAATTTCGGGGATGTATGTGTTTTTGTTTTAACTTTATTGCACTGAACTGCCCCCTTCTGGAACTCATTTATTACTCTTATTATCCAAATGATACACTGATCAAAGTGCAACTCAATATTGTTTGTATTTCATTTCAGTGAAGGGACTTATTAGTATTAATATTACAATTATTATTTTGCTTTTAGATTTAGACTTCGTTTTCATGAATTAACCGGCCCTGACATGAAGGTCCCATTACAATTTGAAGCATTTATTAGTACAAGTATTTACATTTTTTCCCCATTTCTGACCCTGCAAGATGTCAACATGCATCAATTTACGCCCCATAAACCAGTTTTAGGCCAATGTCCAGAATATTCAGCCACTGTGCAGGCCACTCTATCCAACCTCGCCGAATATTGGAGCTTTGGAACCAGGAGGATGAGAAATGTCGAGCTCTGAAGTAAACCAAAAAAGAAGAGGAAGAAGCAAAACAAATGAGTGCTGTCAAGCTGAATAAAAAGAGCTGCGGAATCTGTGTTTAGTGTTCCCTCAGGCCTATCCAAAACACCAGCCACTTTAAACTGTGACAGATTGACAGAAGAGAGAGAGAGGGAACGGCTCGGGGGTAAAATGAGGAGGGAGAAACAAGGCAGAATCAAAGGAAACATGTTTTTCCTCATGTTTGTACATGCATATAAGCATAAAAGTTGACGTGATTGTACGTGAAGACTGACATTAAACCTCTTCTAAAGAGTCACTGGTAAATAATTAAAGGTCAGTAACCTTTCCATTTGTTAGAATGTTTAGGCTATTGTTAATGTAAATGGTTATAGCACACCTGTACTTTACTCAGTTAATAAACCTTTCTTCTCGATCTTTCCCATCAGTGCTTGTAGTTCTAAGGACAAGTCCTTAGGTTGGATGGGCGTAAAAGAGTACTGGTATTGGTCATCCTTACAGCGTAATTTGTGCCGCAAGTGATACAGAGCCTTATTTTAACATAAATGACCATAAAAAGCAGAAAACGCCATGATTTTATCCCGTGGATTACTAGCAGCATGGTAAACTACAGGCGTGAGACGCTTAGCAGTTCCCAACGCGTTGGGCGGGGTTGAAGTCTCTTGCGGAGACAGTGAAACTTAGGTTTCAGTGCCTCCGAGAACGAGAACGCTGAAATGAGATGTGCGTGACGGTAAATTAAAAATGGCTTATGAAGCTGACGTTTTTGTCATCTCGGCTTCCCTGTGGTCAGTTGGTTTAGGACCAAGAAGAAATGTCGGTCTCCGAGCATGCCAGGAGTCATAACACTCACCCGCACGTTGAAAACGGGCACAGACTGATGTCAGACGCGATCCTTTTAAATAGCTAGTAGCACTATTTTACCGCGGGTACCCTTTAAGGCTTTTCACTCCAAGGGTGAAAAGCGCACCCCCCCACCCCTGCATCGAAGACGGACTGGTGTGTTCATTACTTTTTGGTAAAATGCTGCTTTAGTAAGCCTGTACAAGTCATTCATTTTCCATCCTGTTTCATTGTATTGTTAGATAATTTCATACCGTGTCTTCATCTTTCTGAATGCGAGCAAAGCAGTACCACGACATGCATTCATCCCCTTATAAATCTCTGTACAGGTGTGAGGGGAATTCATTTTCTTTGAGCTGTTTCTGCAGATGAACGAATAAAAGCCGAAAAAGGGAATAGCTGATGAATTCTTTTCTTTTGAAAAGGGTCTTTTAAATCGCTTTAATAAGAGTAATACGTTTGGAGGGAAGGGAACATAGAAGTGGAAATGTAAACCCATCTTACATGGTGCGGAAGCCCATAGTCAAAACCGGGTTCCCTTATGTTTGGTCCTACTGGAACAGGCTCCATCGCGGTGCTTACCTTGCTGTTGGCGGGCTGCTTGAAGGTATGTCCTATCCACCTGTATTTCATCACGAATGCTTGGCTTGTGAAAGTATATTTTAGAAAAACAAGTATGAAGATTATGAGATTATGCCCAGAGTGCTCTACATGAATAAAGTTCCTGGTATTCCGACTTGGGTTGTGCAGCTAAGGTAGGTTTCGCCAGCAGTCACTAGAGATCTATGGATATCCTTAATCCTGCAAAAACTTCTCATTAAGCTCAGTTAGTTGATTAAGAGTAATAAATGAACACACGATGCATAAAAACATATGAACATGTCATTTTCCCCAATGCAACAAAAAGATAAGGCCCATGATACCGGCCAGTTCCATAAAAAATGCATATAACATACCGGTTAAGACTGACTTGAACAGTTGTAGCATCATATTATATAATTCTTTCTTTGTACTTGTATGTGAATAGCAAGTGTGCCGATAGCATCTCCTTTCAGGGCAACGCCGAGGCCACAAAAACCATGAGCTGACAAAGATTCAGTCAGTCTTGAGACAGACACCTCATACTCATGGGAAGTGCTCTTTTAAACTTACATAAAAGCTTCACTATCAGCCAGACATTATGAATGACTGCCATTTTGACTTTTTTGTGGCAACCGAGAGCCCACCTATCTTTTGACCAAAGATGTGCAACACACATAGGATGATGTTATCTGGTATATGTTGCCTTGGTTTCTTTTGTACCAGTTCTTTTCATTTCACATTCCTACTGTATCTTGTCAGGATTGTGAAGCGTGTCTTAATGAGAGCCACAGATCAGGGCCTGGAATTAACACGTCCTTTCTCAAGTTCGAAAAGTCACGGTCAGTGAAACAAATGCCATGCTAGATGCATATGAAGTTGTTTTTTTTTTTCATGTAAGGATTATTTAAAAAAAAAAAAACTCTGAAGGCTACACGCTATACTGCAAACAGCTGGCGAGATTTAGGACCGAGCCTCTCAAGATTTTCTACGAGATTAAAGTAAGCAAAATGACACACGCACAGGCTTGGCCTCACTCTTTGCTTTTGAAACCACTTCTGTTGATATCTCACTGGAATTCTTGTTCATAATATAAAAGCCCGCGATTAAATTGATGCTTCTTTGAAAATGGTTAATCAAGAGTGCAGCAATCTCCCTGGAGAACATCATGGGGCTCTGGTACTACGTACAAGCCATAGAAGGGTTTCACATCAGCCACTGGTAGTATATACGTGTACCGTATGCCCATAAACTCGTTGACCTGATCATCATGCCCATATCCAGTTCTGGGATTAGGACGCCTTTTACTGTTGTAATAACCTTGGCTAGAGTTTGGGGAAAGGCCGCAGGGATTTGTGATCAGTTAGCCATTATTTCATGTGCGGTCAGGCAGCGATGTCAGTTGAGATGGCTGCGGTGCAGTCTGAGTTTCGTTTCATCCCAAAATGTTCTTGGTAGGGCTGTTGACACAAGTTCTTCTGTCTTGAAGAGCCACATATGGTTTTAGTGGTCAGGTGTCCATATAGTGTCTTGAGGGCTAATTGCTACCACTTCGAAATTGACAATTCAACACCAACATGGCAACATGCCGCCCCCCCCCTTTTAATCACAGTCCTGTGTCAAGGTGTACAATTTAGTGTGGTGCATTTTATCCATTTATTATCTAGGTTTAATGCTGCAGGACTTTGATGAACCATGCTGGGGACTCCTCCCAGAATGTTAACTTAATATAAATATAGGCAGTGCGGAGCTCTGAAAATGTTTGTTTATTTTCGGTAAACAGCAATAATATAATTTACTCAGTCTTCAGTGATGTTCGGAAACTTATTTGTCCTCAAGTAGAAAAACCACCGACCAAGCAAGAAAATTTTCTGTGGCGTGAAGGTGCAGTCGCACATGCTGACTTGCCTGTGTGGGCACCTTTACGTGGACCTGACAACAAAATCCAGCTAACAGTTTTGCGATATTTGCATAATGGAATACAATACGGAGCGCCGCTATAAAATTGACAGAAAATACAGCAATTTTATCATTATTGTAATTCTTTAAAGGACTACCCCCCCACACACACACATCTTCCATGCTCTGCTCATCCGTGCCCTCTTTGTTCTGCTTGCTCGAGTTGCCTTAACAAGCTATTTTCAGAAAATCCTTTATATTTCCACTGCTATCAAAATGCGAGACATTTGCCGAACACGCTTGTTTTTCTTTGATTCTAAATGCAGCAATGCAAAATAAACCTACTGATAGCCTTCTTGCCCTCAAATGCATTGAAGCTAATGAATCTGCTTAACAACCACAGGAGGGTTTGGGTGGAGGTCTTGTAATCATCAATGTTTGTCAGATTCCCTGTGGACAAAACCTTGACTTTACCCATTTAAGGATTTTCACCAAACTTGGAGGAGACACTTATACACCCGAGTCCCAGAGATTTGACTTTGGAATGTTAGGGTTCAAAGTAAAGAGGTTTTGAAGGTAGTCATTTCCTAGGTTAAATTTGAAAATACTTATAGGTGAGAAAGTGACAGACCTCTAAATGCAATGAGAGGCTAATAGGAAACCGTATACACGATTTCAAATGATACCCTCCTTTAGCCTTGAGTGATCTTGAGTGATCAAAACACATTCAGTAAAGAATGTCCATGTACTACAGAACATTTCTTAACGCTAGCACTTGGGTGATTAAAACCAGTACTCATACAGTGCCTATTTGGTACATTACCCATGTTGTGTGCTGGGGGTACCTTGCGTTCCATGAGTGTCCCTTCTTCCTTGATAATGTACGGATAACAGATACGTGTTGAAACTGATTTAGTAAAAATTGTCACTGTCCCACCCTGCTAATAAGAGATTATAAACAGGAAAAGGTATAAAATATTATCTCAGTGTCAGTGATATTCTACGCTTCGGTAACAGTGCATTATAGTTACAGGCCCCTGTGAAGGATTTCCTAGATTATTAAACTAGGACCATTTCTTCGAGCTTCACCTTTAATTCACTCGGCCATTATTTAGAAAACGGCGCAATCACTTCCATGTAAGCAGAAAAAAAAATTTCAAAGTTCACCTTATTAGTGTTGTGATTACAGAGGGGAGCTAAGGTCCAGAGCCCAAGTTAATGAAGCACTCCAATCCGCCTCCCCTACACAAGCAATAAGCAAAATGACACACCTGAAGCTTTTCCTGTTGTAGTATCTAAAGGAATTAGTTGTCCCTCATGTTTTCTATGCTAATTTTTCAATCTCGGAATAAAACAGCAATATTGTGTGCTGGGGAGCAAATGATTTGCGGTGACATTTCTAGTGGCTGCTTATTGTTGTCGAAGCTTGTCTTCTTATGCTAAATATTTCCTAAATATTTCATACATGTCATTCTATATGGGGGAAAAAAAAGGAGTTTGTTCTGAAGATGCTACACAGTGTTCGAGCATCATATTATAAGAGGGCCAATGATTTTCTAGCATTCAATCATGAGATTATTCGAAAATTAGATGCGAATGTGTAGGGCTTATACAAGTATAACTTGTATTCTTATTTTTTTATGGCTATAATAAAGTTGTAGCCCATTTTTAATTTTTAAGGCTGATGGCGCCTATTTTACAGTAGAAAGTTTCTGTTGATGTTAGGGGTTTATGCATCCTTCATTTTTAATTTTTTTTCTCAATTGACTCACCTTTGATTAAATTTTTTTTCTTTATTTTAAAATAGAATGTAGTAGTAAAAATTTAGGGTTGAAGTCTAACAGGAAAATGTTCCTTAAAAAAAGTTAAGCATTCTTTTACAAGCATGGATGGCTGCATTGGCTCACATAAGTCACGTACTATATAAACCATAAGAAATGTTTAAGTATGCAAGCAATTTAACGCTTATATTTAAAGTTAATACAAGAGATGAAATGCAGTTGATGGTAAACGCAGTTGCTGATAGTAAAAAGTTTTTATTTTGCGTATTAATTTTTGTTGACGATGACATTCTATTGTTAAAGGAACCGTCATGTAACACGGGCAGATAACTAACTTAAATTCAAAATGTTCTTTTTGTTTCTTTTGATTACAGAAAGGGCAGAGAGAATGCAGAGGATTCGACATTTATTACTTTTTTGTTGTTGTGCTGTGACTGCAATACATCTTGTACATCCTGATGATGCAGGAAAGTCCCTTCTTGACATTTGTACTGACACTATACGACCCCATAAAGTACACACAGTACTCAGGAAGCCCCGATAAGGAATTATGATTATGGCCTAATGGGTATTACTGGTGTTATGATGTCATGTACCTGAGACTATTTTAAGCAGTGATTTTACATTTGTCATGCAGATAGATTTAAAATTAGCATAAATGTCATTAGTGCCATGAAATGTGTGGCATATTGTGTTGAATAAAATACTGAAGTACAGTAAGAATTCTTTAATGTGTGGTCTGGTAATATCCCCCCAACCCCCCAGGACACATTTCACAAACTATATACGGATAGGTCCATAAGTGTTTGGAAATTGAGACTGATATTGTGTCATCACCACCTCAATGGACTTCAGATGAATCAGTAAAGATACAAATGTAGACTTTAAGCTTTAATTTAAAAGAATAAACAAATTGCATTAACCTTTAATGAATTAAAGCCATTTTACATAGTTCCACCTTTTTTTTTTAAATAGTACTTGGACAAATTAATGATAAATATAAGCCTCATTTGTAACAGTCAATGATTGGCTGAAGTCTGGAACCCATGGAAGTCTACAAAATACCGAGTTACCTTCCTTTACACGTTTTGCCCTTTCTGTTGCTGCGTTCAGCTGCCACTTCTTTGCATTGCAGTACGTTTTGGGTCACTACCCATCCGTACTTTCAATCAGTGTCATCAGTTTTGCAGCTTTTGACTGAATCTGAGCAGAAAGTATAGCGCTTTACACTTAAATCTTCATCCAGATTCTTCAGTCACAACTCAACAGCACTGACCCAGTTCCATACTCTTCTCCAGTAAGCAGTTTGTTGTATCTTGAGGTGGACCTTCTATATTTACATGAAGGTCTCTTGATTTAAGACTTTGACAATAAGCCTCTCAGAAATCTCCTTTAATATTGTGAATGAATTTTTCACCAAAGAAAGAACGGCAACTGTCCAGGATAGTTGTCTTTTGTGGCCTTTCATCTCTGCTAGTGTATCCCTTCCTTTTAAGAATGTGAAAAATTTGGCCATTCAAAAAAAATGTCTCTATCTCTCTGGTAACTTTGTATTTTTAAGCATAATGATGAATAGCTTCCATATTCATCACGGTCTTCTTAATTCTTCACAAAATTATTTAGAAACTGGATTTAACTGGTCGTGAAAACGCACCAAGAAACTGTCAATTACCTTTAAACATGTGAAATGGGGGAGAATGTGTAAATGGCTGTAAATCCTAAAAGTTTAATGCAATACGGTTATTAAACCCTTTATGATTATGCAAGATGATAAAGTGAGGCTACAAGAGGAAAGGTTCCCATAAATGTAACGATGCAGAATGTGATGACGCGTAATTGGATTGGAGTTTGAAGCTGTCTAACGTGGTCTTGTCAGAAAACAAAGATTCAGCTCATAAAGCTACTCCCTTTTCAGCTACTACTACAGTATTTGGCACACTGATGGACAGAGCTCGAGACCCTTCTGGGATTAGATGCACAACAAATAAAACGTAATGAATAAGACAGACTTTATGCAGCTGTTGCGCCACGTCCTGACAGGAGCACCCTGAGGAGTACGAAGCTTTACACTCTACTAGGAAAGGATGATGAAGGAAAACTAATACAGGGAAATGGACTGGGGGAGTGGTGGGGGGTTGGATGTATGAAGGAAGCTTCAAAGTCAAAACATGTCAAACACTGTCCATGCACGTCATAACAAAAAAAAAAAAAGAAAAGTGTTTTAGTCTTAAAAAAATAAGTACAAGCACAAAAATTCTTTTAGCAGTTTGGCTGATTTAAAATTTAGTCACTTGTTAGGTCCTCTCTCTCTCTCTCTCTCTCTCTCTCTCTCTCTCTCGCTCTCGTGCACGCACACTTAAATGCGTTCATTGTAATTACGCCTGAGCCAATGTGAACCTGGCCCTGAGACTTATTGCAGTCACTTCAAATGTCAGCAGCTCATTGCAGCCTGCTCTAATTAGACTGCAGTAAATGCTGTAGTGACCCCCCACCCCCACCCCGCCCCGCCCCGCCATCGATCTCTACTCACTTCCACACTTTTTTCCCTTCATGCAGTCTCACAGTGACAATCAGTGTCCATCAGAGATGACAGCCCGGACTTTTTAGCTGTCTGGGCATCGATTTGCATTATATCCATCAGACGTAGTTCAAACTCGCAACTGGTTTGAGTGGAATGTGACAGAATAAGGCTATTCTATTTAGTGCTTAAACAAAACCACCGGTTGTATAAGCCAACACAGTGCATCATGGAACCTGGCTTAGGTCAGAGTATAAGCAAAATTCCAGTTTGTTTAACTGAAAGCTGCATTAGCAATAGAACAGAAATGCATCAAAGGAACCGATGTCTTTTCACATTCCTTCCCACTCCGAGTCTGTGCTCAGCAGTGACCACTGTGAGGCAGGCTTACACAACAATGAAATATAGGCTTCACTGCTCAGGGCATGAAGGGGAGGAAAGCCAAATGGATGTTTAGTCTTATGACTTTTTATTTTTTTTTATTTTTATTATTACCCAAGTGGCCCCCAGGTCTTATGCTGTGATGCAATTTGACATAGCAAACAAGTGTAAATGATTGTTGACATTCTGGTGCAAATATGCTGCAGGCTTTGTTATACGGGTCAGATATAATCAAATGACTTTGTGTTCGTTATACAGTACTTTAAAGGCTTCAGGACTAGTTTCTGTACCGAAACACTTACATGGGGTGATTATCTGAAAAACGCAAGCTGAGGGAAATTTGATAGAGGTCGATAGAAAGGAGGGGAAAAAAAGTGTTGATTCTACGTTCAGAGTAAGTGTTCTGTTGGCATATTTTCTTGTTAGACTCATCTAGGTTGGTGACTTGCAGTGGCTAAAGAATCAGGCTTCACTTTAACTGGCAGGGAAGCAAAGTGTACAGAAAACGAAAGTAATAGCAGTGTTACATCCATCCATCCAGTATCTATACCACATACTCATCAGGTTCATGGGTGAAGCTGGAGCCAATCCCAGCTGAATTCAGGTGGGAGGCAAGATACACCCTGAACAGTAATAATGCAGACAGCCATTCACATTCATACCCATGTGCAATTTCAAATGGGAGAAAACTGGAGTACTCATGTAAGTTTGAGGAGAACATGCAAGCTTTACAGAAAGGCCCAGTCTTCTGTGAAGTTTGGACCCAGAACCTTCTCGCTGATATAATGAGATTAAGTTGAATATTTGTTAACGAAGCACACCGGTGGCTGCAGCAGACTGATGGTATTGGATTTGTTTGGGGGAAAAAAAAATTCTCACTATCTAACACTTTTATTGGAAAATTTGCTGCTTTTTGTCAAACTCTAAAATGAACAGAAGAAGAGCTAGCAAGCTAGAGTTAGCTTTTAGCCAAGGACGGGTTTGTGACTTTTTTTGGATTGTAATAGCTGGGTCATTCCACGCCAAGTGACCAAATTTATGAAGAGCTCCCCACTTGACCACCTCAGATTTTGCTGAAAAAATTTAAGGATGCTGAAATTATTTGAACGGTTTCATGAAACTTTCTGCTGCTTTGATTTCACACTCCTTAAGTGCATATCTACGACCAGTTGTAGTGCTAGGAACATCTATTTTGGAAATTATGTACAGGTACCCAGCACACAATTATATACAGGTACCCAGCACATATCTTCTCTCCTTGGCCAGAAGAACTAGCCCATGAGGATGCATGAATTTTATCAGAACATCTTGCTGGGCTTCAGATGCCTCCCTGATATTTCCAGTCCACAAACAACTTTCATAACCACAGGATACACACTGGCCAGGTGTCATGTCGCTGATCTGGAATCCCTGTGAAACCTCTTCTAACTCATAGTATAAATAATTTGCAATATTTGCACTGGTTAAAGTTATCAATTTCAATAAGTACTGTTTGATATGTTTCATAATTATCTAATCTGCAGGACTCTCAATGATAAATGTTTCCTAATTTTCAATTCTGCAGGACTGCCAATGACATCATGGATAATTACTGAGGCCTACAAGTTCATTTTTGTCCTCTTGAATGTAAACCTTACATTGAGTTAAATGGTAAAACAGAAATGTAACAATTTAAGTAGTTTCAAATTTCACTTATAGTTGGGCCAATATTTAAATTTCTTTTTGCTAGAGCAAGCCAAAAATATGCATAAAATTGGTTTTCGTCCATTTTCAAGCTGAAATATCTTTCAGACAATTCATCACAGAAAGGTGGTTTCAAATTACAGTATACACTGTGTATATGGCAAGTTGCATGTGTCATATCAAGTCTAGACTTAAAACTGAGCTTTCTGAAGACTTTCAAATATGATGCCACAGAGCGCAGAGTACATTTTTGGAGCAATTTCAGGAACCCGGAATCTCATGATATATCTTAGCTATAAACTGGAAAGTCCAGATTCTTCAACTAATTGTAGCAGATTTGAACCTTTGAAAATGTGAAGGAGCAATCTTAAATACTCTTCTTGATACAGCAATTTCAAAGTGGCTCCTCAGAAAACGCTGCTCAGAAAGGGTCAGAACTCAGTTGCTAAAATATTTTCTTGTGAAAAAACTATTGGAAGTAAAGAGCTAAAAATTTGAGACTTTTACCATTAGGAAGTGAATAAACTTCCTTCAATTTTTTTTTTTTCAGTCAAATCTGAGGCAGTCCAGTGGGAGCCTTTTAGACACCTGACATGGAATGACCCAGCTACTAATGGTATATTAGCTCATATCCTGGTAGTGGATTAACCAATCAGAAAGCATAAATTGTTAATATCCTGCAGGTGTGGATAGAATGCTTAGCTGTGCTTCTAAAATATACCTTTTCAACATTAGCCGTCGATATTTCCCATAAAACTAGTTCCAGCTGGTTCCATCTATTCGTCCATATGAGAGAGAGAGAGAGAGAGAGAGAGAGAGAGAGAGAGAGAGGATTTTTTAATTCTTGGTTCTGATTGGTCAAAAACTGTTTTATTTTGCCGGTAAGATTTATATTAACATACCTCTAACACAACGTTTTGCACAGGGACTTGTATGTTGGGCGTGCCACATAAGTCAATTTGACACACGCAAGTCAAATTATACAAAAAATTCTAACAAACACATTCTTGACTCTGGAAAACTTGTATTTGCTTTAAATTTACAGAAAGATCCCTTCGATGTAACCATCAGTTTTCCACCACAGGGACCTGTCCCTGGGTTTCTTGCTAACATGAAAGGCTCTCTTTCTTTTCGCATGTCACATTCTTTTCTCAATTCACATTGAGAGAGGAAATAAAAATGAGGAATGGGATTGATTGTTTACAGTGACTGTATACATTCTCGATGGAAAATTTCACTGTCGCACCATGATGTTTATTCTTCCTCAAGATCATGCCTCATTATTTCACTCCTCAGATATACAATACAACACACTACTGTAGTACTTGATATGCATTTGCCTATACATGCTATTGTAGGCAGTGAGAACCAAGAAAATAATTCCGAAGTATATTGAGGTAAAAGTATGGCTAATGAACAAAAACACAAAAAGATACCAATTTATCAGAAAAACTGAAAGGTCTCACAATTTTTTATTTATTTTTTTACTTTTTCATAGCATGAATGAACTTCCAACCATATGGAATGGTTTAGGGAGTGAAGAAATATAAAGATATGTGAACCCTACGCCTGAAAGGTTAAAAGCTGTAATCACTGTAAAGGGTGGATACACTAAATATTGACATTTTTCTAAAAAAAAAAGAAACTGTTATTTGTGTTATTACTATATATTGCTGCTTACTTATTTTCATCAATATGATCCAATATTACATGAAATAATCTGATTTATCGTTATTTTCTTAAGTTGTATAAGTGTACTGTATTTTTTAATTTCTTCACTTGCTAAACCATTCCATATAATTTGAAGTTCATTCATGCTCTTCAAAAGTAAACCAAAAAAAAAAAAAAGTAAAAAATTAAATTTGAGACACCTTTCAATTTTTCTGAAAAATTGGTATTTTTAATCATCAATATACTTGTTGGAATGATTTATTTTTTGCCTACAATAGCATGGTTCAATATATTACCAAAAATTATAGAGAAGTAATTTTTTACTTCTTTTTACTGGGAGCCATTTTAGACAAAAGTGGTGGTGTGTAAATCTTTACTGCACACTATTGTACTTAATATGCATTTGCCTAATATTAGATTAAAATATTTCTTGAATTTAGTCTGTAATCTCTTTAAAGGAAGTGAGAATCTGCTTTTAATGAACAGTATGAAATCAGCGTACATCACTCAAATCTCAGCAGTCTTGTCTGAATGTGATTAGAGAATATGGATAAGACATTCACGCCTCATAGATCCTATTACAGCCCTAACATGGAATAACTGTGCAAGCGAATTATGGCAAATCTCCAATGTGATGTGGGTAAATATATTACTGTAAAACTTCTGAATGGGGCTTCTCGCTAAACAGAATTCTAGTATCTCTCCTTTGTTTTATGATGACGCCATCACGTAGGAGTTAATAAGCACGGGAGACAGAAAGAGCCCTGTAATACCGTTATATTGACTTGGCTCGGTCCTGAGAGGGATGAAAGAATATACACAAGGCTCACTTCAGTTCGCCTCTCGATCACGCTCCCAGGACGTGACAGTACTGCAGATGTAAAGCTAATGTTAAAAGCACTGCTGACCCTGTATAGTGAGCTGATAGTCACATCGAGGTGCCCAGTCCTGCATACTTTTCTGATTTCTCCCTCCCGAGACACTGGATTCAGCTACAGTGTGGAAGAGATAAATGTGTCGGAATGCAAGTGGACACACTGTGGTGTCCCTCCAGGACCAGAGTTTTACACTCTTGTCACAGCGGTAAAGTTTATAGAACATTAACTGTCTATTATTGTCTAGTCAAGGTAATTAATGGGAATGAAATGGTGTGGAATAAGCAGGCAGATAAAAACAAGGGGTGTAAGGGCTGGATGTTGGGCTCGGGGACTTTTTGTGTGGTGGCGAAGCTGGGTAGTGTCGGTGTTATGCTGTTTTATGGTTTCGGTAGTTGAAACATGGGAAATGTAAGGTAATGTATGGTCATTGTTAATAGAAAGTCTCAAATTTAGCCTTTAAGTGGATTGTAGCACAAAAATTGTATATAAATATCCTAAAAGAAGCATCACATTAAACACAGTGTAATGGCATTTTAGTGGGACCGGTGGCGACCGGGTACTGGGCTCATGATCGAGAGGTCGGGGGTTCAAATCCCTGTTGGACCCAGACCGTGCCAAGTGTGCCTTTGTCCATCCAGCAGTATAAATGAGTATCAGTAAAAACAATAAATAAAAAATACTGGAAGGGTGACTTACGAAGGACTAGCATCCTCAGGGAGTTGAACTCCTGGTCGCTTCACGCTACAGAACCCAAGGATAAGCTCTGCCCCGATGAGCCAGTAGGCTCAGGTGTAAAAGCCCAACAGACTTACGTAATGGCATTTTGTGGTTTTTTTCTTAAACCCTAATCCCTCTACTTGGGTTTTGAGCCCCACTTTGGTCTCTGACAGTGATTTCTTGTCCTGCCTGTACGGTCACCCTCAAAGCAGTAATAGCGGGGTCGCCCAATCTGTGATATTCGAATTTCCTCCCCCCTACAATCATACAGCTCAGGTGAAGGTCCCCATGGCTAGTCCTGAAAACATACAACAGCTTTGAGCTCTCTGTATATCTTTATTTTTCCGTGTGGATTGAGTTGCTTAAAATTCAGCAAAATGAACGTTTGCAGCCCTAATGGTGCCATTTCCCAAATTTCGGTAATTAATGCTCATGCATTTTGCTCTCTTTTTTAATGCAACCCTAAAGTATGCACATGGTGTCATGACACAACTGTCTAATGGAGTTGTCCAGTATGATATAAAAATTATAGGTATACTTTCAAAAAGCGAATGTTTTGGAATGTAGAGAGTTAAACGTGGAAATTAATCACACAGAGTTGAAGCTGGCAAACGCATCAAGCGCACACTCATGTGACAACCAGGCAGCATATGTATACATACACACACACACACACCTCCCAATGAGAGAGTCAGGACTACGTTCATGCTGTCTCTGCTTGTCTGCAGAGGTTGTCCTGGCACCCGTTTGTGTAAAGCCGTTTCTTTTGAAAGCTGTGAAATGAGTAAGACCTTGTTATTTATGTTGGATGATATCTGCACTAGAACAAGAGAATTTCCTGAGTCTCAAGTGGACTTAGATGACGTGCTCCTGTTCAGCTTCCCAGACCCTCCAGATCATGGCATCTGTCTTCAGATCACGTTTTATTTTACATGTTGGCGCACACACACACCTCCACAGTCATCGAGATTCAGAATGTGTGTGCCGTGGGTTTTTTTTTCCTTCCAAACTTGAATTTTGGTTCAGGTAATGTAATTCACGGGGCTTTCTCAGACCTGCCTGTCACACTTCATAGCCCACACCACTCTTAAGGCAAGACTGTGTTTCTTATTCTACTGCCGGTGGCTGTGTGTACGTGTATACATGTACTATGTATGAGGGAGAGAAACAGGAAAGGAGACGGACAGAGAAGGAGAGTGTCTGCACTCAGATTTCTCTTCGAGGTATGCCGAGTGTCTTGGCTAGTGACAGAACATGACAAACACTTTCTCTCGTTCATTCTGATTATCTGTCTGTCCATCCCCATATCTATAGAAATGTATGCAGTAGGGATATGCAAAGTCGAAGTGTACTCGTAGAGGAGAGAACTGATTACGGAAACCTTATAGAAAGTTTGGTAGTACTTCAATAAAGCGGATTAAATATCAGCCATGAGTTTAAGGTTGGTATTCAAGTGGTCAATTTCTCATTTCTATTATGTTGACTGTAGGATTTATTTTTAAATAACTGTGTGGATGGCATTCAGTGTAAGGTAATAAGTCAATAAGTGTTGACATCTAATACCAAAGCCCTTTCACACATGTAGCAGTCGCGTGGTTTTCTCAAGCGACACGAAATGAGCAGGTGCAAAGTCAATTGAGCTGATCTTTCATGCAACACAAATCGAGCGATAACCAATCAGAGCTTTAAGATACCATCGACTGGCAGACGCCGGCAAACACAGTTCACCAAAACCTTCTGTATGGGAACAATGAACAATATTATTAATGTTCCATACACATCAACATGGAAGATGAGGTTATTATTGCCACGTCTAAATATCCTGTGCTGTACGACCGCGCACAAATTTTATACGGACATTAATCGAACACGCCATACATTTAGATTGATAAAACTGTTGGCTTTGCCCGTGAGTTTATATTCATACATATCTCTAGCTCTTCCCGGTTCATGAATCCCCAGAGTCTCTATTCTATGCTTGCCACATGATATTAATGGCAACGATGAGCAGTATATGATAACGAGTTAAAATAAACTCAGATACCGCTGCTTAGTTTCACTCGGTCAGATTTTAAAGTGGGAAATGTGAGTTACATAAGCAGCAACAGCCGAGCGGTGAAGCGATTTGCTTCTCTTGCCTGGCGATGTTGCGTGTTCAGCGAGGAAGCAATTCTCTTGTTGCTCATTGCTTTGTGTGAACGCCACATAACATTCGCCCGTCTTCCCAAATTAAATAAAGCAGTTACATTTTATATTTACAGTAGTCACGGGCATCCAGTAAAAGTGGGATACATTAAAAAAAAAATGTAAATAGAAGCTGTCAATATGAACAGATCTAATTTTGACAACACAAAGCACAAATTTGCTTCTAGGAGTCAGTTACATCCAGAGAACATTATACTTAAGTTACCAAATGTTACAGTTTGGTCACAAACCCCATGTGCAACTTCAAAAGAAATGTACTGACACATGACTGCAATGCAGACCAACAAATTATGATGCACTTGATACCATCAACATAGTCTATTAAAGTACTGTAGATATTTAAAGCAAGGCCCTATAGTGGCTGTAGATCATTATAGCGGCCAGTTTAATCCTGCAAGGTTTACAAAGCAAGTAGTGGGACGTTTACTTTAAGCTGCTAAATATGATTTAATGCACATTAGAAATGCTTTTTGGTGAGAATTCATTGGTCTATGGTAGATGGACCAGGTGATGATTCTTTTCCTCCAGTAAATTTGTTTTTCAACAATTTGCCCATGTTATTTTCTTTGAATCATTCCTACACCACAGAATTTAACTTTGTTAGAAACGCTTTCTGAGCTGTGGTGTGCAAAATAAGAACATTCTGGTGTTTCCTGCAACAGTGCAGATTGCACACTGCTTATTGCAAAGCATAATATAAGGGGGCCTAATGGTAAGCAAAGCAGCTTTGGGACTGAAATGCTGCTGGTTTGATTCCCGAACCAGCAGGAAAGACGTGTGGTGGTGGTGAGGGGAGTGAGCTGTACCTTCACTTCCTTCAACTTCATGACTGTCTACATGTGTGTGCTCACTTTGGATGGGTTAAATGCAGAGGCTACAATTTGCCTTGTAGGATGAATACAGTATAGCAAAATAAAAAAAAAAATTATAATAATAATAAAAAAAATTAAAATAAATAAATAGAAACAAGCAATCTAGAGGTCAATAATCAAACCAGCTCCACTTCATTTAGAAGTTTTTTCTTTTCACAGTAACAGAATGAAGCTTATACTGACAAGAGCATATGATATGATATCCCTTAAGGGATTTGATGAAGCCTATTCTTATCACTTACATTTGGGTATATGCTCACCATTAAATACACAAAGTGTTGTTTGCTAGTAATTTAAATCTACAGCTATATCTTCATCTGCTTTGTGGCCTCAAACAAAGCTGGTCGATGTATAATAACTTTTGTGCAGTGCAAGAATACGGATATAACGTTCACGGTTGAAGAGCAGCCCATAGGCATTTTGTTCCTAATGTAAGTGGCTTGATAGAATTTCTACTGGATGATTATGGGACAAAATGACCCTGATTTCCTGAATTTTCTTTAAAGGATTCTTTAACATTGTGAGCTTTTGACATTTCGGTTTACGCAAAAGATTGCTGGGCTTGGCGAAGGTTTGTGCAATGAGTGCTTTATGTTTACAGGTGTAAACATTGCTGTCAGATGAGTGTAAATGGGGAATGTTCAGTAAGGCGTTTTTGTGTTTGTCTGCTTATCCCTTAATCCACCACGCGTGATGAGTGTCATCACATATTTGAGATGATGTAAAACCCCAGCAGAACTTAAAGCATTTCAGGGCAGCGAAACAATCAACTATGACCTCATCTGCCTCTTTTCATACACATAATTTATCTCAAGACTACGAAATAGCAGAGCCATCAACCTGAGCTGTAATACTGAAGTAGCGTGCGTACATGTGAATGACAGTTAATATCCGCATGCTGTTTTGCATAACGGAGAAATCCTGACAGCAGCCAAGATGCATTCCACGATTCTTTCCTAGACTTTCCTCAGTCTTCTGTTACTGTCTGTTATTCTCTCCGTCTCAGCTCAGTCATATAGAATTACAAAACGGGCAAAGCACAGGACTAGGACTGTTAACCATTCGAAATAGTGTTTGGGTATTTTAAAGAGGTCCATTTGGAGATTTGAGATTAATTATAATGAATACTGAGGGATTTATTTCTCGTAATGACGGAAATTAATCCTACTATTGGTGCCAATGCCATTTCTTTATTTATTCCTTGTTTGGTGGATTTCTATTATGCAATCCCGAGACGGGGGTGGGGGTGTTGGGGCTATATCGTCATAAGAACAGGTATTTTGTTTTTAACAATACAACAAGAATACAAAAAAAAGGGCATATATCATTTTATTTGGTTATTTTTTTTGTATTCTTAAAGAAGCCTGAACTCGTGCTTTGACTTGCCAGTTTAATCATTTGAATACAGTAGTCTGTCCTGAGCTGATGTACTTTTATACAGTGTGGATTCTGCCGAAACTCCTGCTTTAAACAGATCAGTGGGACATACTGTCACAACGTTTTCCATGACATTCCAGAAAAAGGAGGATGCACTTAAAATACTTTCATAGACCTCCCCTTTCACCTCTCCTCTGAGGGTGGGAATAAAAGTGACCGGACCTCCCGTGTAGGCTTTTCCACATGACCCTTGTGGCTCATCAGGCTGGAGCTTATTCTGTTTTTTGTAGCATGAAGCGATTAGGAATTCAATTCTTCCTGGATGGGACGCTAGTTAGTCACAGGTTACATTCCCAGTATTTTTACTGGTACAAGTTTATACTGCTGGGTGGACGGTGGCACACTTGTGGTCTTGACTAAATGGGAACAGCTCTCAATCATGAGCGCAGCACCCAAACCACTGCATGGTGGATAAAGGTCCTTCCTTATTTCAGAAAAGCTCATGGTTACTGTCCAGTTTCAAGCCTGATAATAACCCACACCACAGTGGGCTAAGCTGCACAATAAAATAAAAATTAAAGCCCTTGAAAGCCTCTCACCCATTACAGGGTCCGATTTGTCATTTTAATGAACCATCGTGGCAATATTGAACGGAAGTTAACCCTCCATGGGGCTTCTGCTAAATGATCAACCCTTAGAGCAGAAAGATTAGATGTGATCTACCACAGACTTGGATTGGAAATTAAACTGATTTCTCAGGAATGAGGATTATTTGTGTTCACTCTGTTTTGGGCTGTTTGTGTGTTGGACATTCTGACACGAATGTGAACATGCCACTATGTTCGAGTTTTGCAATATGCATGTCAAAATAAACCTACACAAAGCTTGAAGCAATACAGTGCAACGTGTTTCCTCACCTGTTTCATGGTTTGTTTGGGTTTTTTTGCTTTAACCCTTATCTCCATAAGTCTGAGGATGATTGGCAGGATTTGGAGGCTATGAATATAAAACAACCCACTTAGCCACCAAATGTGGAGGAGTAAAGGCTCATTATTTCAGACATTACAATACATTCCATGTCCACTAACTGTCTGTTCTGTTGGCTAAAGATCCATGTTTGAAACCTGGCTGAACATGTTTTCTTTCCAATAAGGATGTTTCCAAGTAAAAAATTTACTTGTGTAGCTGGAAAGACTGTTAACTGAGCAACGTCAAGCAGCGTTAGCTTATTTCACTTATTTATATCCCAAAGTTTTTTTTTGTTGTTGTTGTTCCAAACAGGAAACAATTAGAGAGCACATCTGTTAAGCATCTGGGGTGTTTTTTCTTTCTCTATGGGAACTCTAGTTTTAGAAATCTTCACATTTTGGATCCACTTCACTTTTTACCTGATTATAAGTGACTGAAAGCGCTCAGTGCATTATGCAGTTATCACTAATCCTAGGCTTTGCATCAGTGTTCCTGAAAAGTCAAGCCTAAAACCCCATAAATATGCTTTCACTGAAATAGGGCAGTTAGCAATCTCGAGCTCAGTGGTATTGAGGACTTGCGCGTAACCTGAAGTATTGGAAGCTGAGTTCAGAGGAGGAGCTGAACAAAGGTAGAAAAAGGTTTAAAGCACTGCCGCATTGCTCTCTTGAGGTACATAAACAAGAAATAAATTCCTCAGACACCACGTCGGGAGATAGTTGAGCCATAGCTTGGGGAATGTACCAAAGTGAATGTAGGCTGTGGTGATAAATTGTGAATTTTCTGATTCTGATTTTGCTATACTGTAATAATCCTGCAAGGGAAATTATTGCCTCTGCAGTGGGCTGCCTGGAGAGCAGCTTGGGGTTAGGTGCCTTGCTCAAGGGCATTTCAGCAATGAAGGTGGAGGAAAGCAAGTGAGGGGAAAGTGCTGCTCACTTCCACTGCCGCCACCCATTTTTTCCTGCTGGTTCTGGGAATCGAACTAGCAATCTTCCGGTCCCAAAGCCGCTTCTCTAACCAATAGGCTACGGCTGCCCGCAATACATTCCATACACATTTTTTCTTCTGCATTTTTGATTTTCCAAACAGAATTCTTCTGTAGCCAGATTCGAATGCCTTCCAGATGTCAGAAGCCAATGTAGCTTGCTTTTTTGACCTGTTGTGATTCAGTTTTATTCACATGCGTGCATTCTTCCTCATTGTTTTACCTTCTTATTTTAAAACTTATCCATAAATCGTAGTCAGGTGCCACAGCAGGGGTCTTAGTAAAGGCGAAACTTAATTTTCTTTAACCAGCAATGGGTAGGCAGGCAGAAATGCAAGATTTAAAAAGAAAAAAGAGAGGGAAACACCAGAAAAAAAAAACGCAGTCTTGGATCACAGGACATGCGTACTATGTCTCATTGTAAAGACAGCACATGCTAAGCATGTATTAAAACGTGAAGTCATTCTTCGGTGGAAGTGATCAGGACAGAGCAGCAACAGGAAGAAAAAGCAGGAAACCAACACGTCCATGTAGTACTTCAAAGTTCTGTTCTGATTTTTTTATAATGTATTTCGTCAGACCTGGAACTGAAATAGGGGGAAAAACAAAACAAAACAAAAAACCCACACACAGATTGCAACAGTGCAAAAAATTATGTAATCTTAACTCCAGAAAGGTTTTGTACATAATGTCATGCCAGAATATCCAGAAGCACAGTGTAATAGCCTTTCACTCTACAGGAGTGCTGTATCCTTAAGATATTTATTATTAACAGCAGAATAAGGGACATTACTATACCGTAGGACAATTTTAACTGATTAACACTAAAAATAGTCTCACTGATGATTATTCCTTTCCTAATCAATTGTGGCTTTATTTTTAGATTTGCAAGGGCTCAGAACCACCACAAAGGAACAGGAAGCAGAGTAGGAACAAGACGTGAACTCCTGTAGTGAAAATTTTCGGTCAAGTGCAACATTTCATCCTATCTGTGCAAAGTTTGCTTGATCTTTTCCCTCCTGTCCAAAGACATGGATTAGGTCAAAGGGCTATTTTAAATTGAATGTGAGTACAAGAGATTGGTGATCCATCCAGGATGTACACCTGTGACTGGCCTCAGCTTTCACGCAAGCCAAATGGATAAGGGGTACCAAAAAAAAAAAAAACCTTATAAAGATGGAGGATCTGTCTTGGTTTTCCTAATGTTCTGCCTTCTGTCCATTTCCAATCCGGCATTTTCAGCAGGATAACACAAACACACACACAAAGCAAACAACGTGTCACAAAACTTTCGAATATCTCAACATAGTACGGAGGTCATAGTACGCCATTACTTTGACCAACATGACATTAGAATGAGCAACAGTGAGACGGGGGTGAGGGGTGGGGGTGTGTACCGCTCATAGGTTGGTTGATTTAGGAAGGTAAAACATATTTTCATGACTTGTTATTATTCATAGTTTTGACAGTTTTGACATCACACCATACATTTTCTTGAATCTTTATTAAAATAAATAAATAAATAAAAAGTACAACACTTAAGGAACAGAATAAAGAGTTGAGTAGGAATCGGCGCTAGCTGCTAGCCTAAGCTTGTTACCTTATTATGCACAATGTGTTCGAGCGTTTGGGTGGTCTTTAAATTTACCAAGTCAGTTTCTAGTTCTATTAGGTGCGTTGTATTATTTTGATGTAATGCCGATACCCAGAACAGATGCACATTAAAGAAAAGGAGTCATGCTTCAATCACAGTCACACGGCTCAATTTGGCATTTTAATTGTAAATGATTGATTTGTTTCATTAACAAGTGCAATAATACTGTGCAGAGAAATGTCTTCTCTAAGTGGCAGCAGAATAACGATATTTCAAAATTGGGTTCCTCCACGTTAACAAGGCAGTAGACACGTCGCCTGAGCAGATCCATAGATAATGCACAAAAACATGCACGCTCACACAAGCTGAACAATAAATCATGCTGCTGTAGTGGTTTCATGCTGACAGATGGTCATCAATATTGACTGGAGCTCAAGGGAAACCAAAAAGAGACCCGCTTTAGCTCTGTAAGTCACAGAAACAAGCGCACATGCTTAATATGACAGTGGAATTGGAAACGTGACACGGTTCCAATCTTAAACAACACACACACAGTTTCATTAAATGCAAAGTTAGTTGAAGTATATAGCACGGATCACGGCATTAGACTGACCCTGCAAGACGGTGCATACTAAACCATAGAATGTGTAGGAAGTTATACACAACCCTAAGGTCAAAGGACTTTCCACTAATAAAGAAAGCTATGAGTCATAATCAAAGCCGGCCAAGGTGTCCATACTATACTGCTATTTTAAGCTCCATAGCCTTTTTTGTGCAAGTGTCCTTGTGGCCTTTGTGTACGCAATTGCTTTATATGCTTGCTGGTTGGCTCACATAACAGAAATGACCACCTAGAGTGCCGTTAGGAAACCTGGAACAAGAGTCTCACTGCCAGATCTTCAAGATCAGCTTTGTTGAGCCGGAATCAGCTGAGATTTACCCTGGGAATACAGATCGTAGGCTTTATTGCTCTTAGATAGTCATAGTCATTGCTGATGCTGTTGTTGACTGACAGATGAGGGCATCCCTCTGTTGATATTGTATTCCTAGGACCACCACAACCCTCATCAAGAGGAAGTGGTTTAAAAAAAAGCGATGCGCTCCTAAATTCAAATTCAAATTCAAATTTCAAATTCAAATTTTTTTATTTGTCACATACAAATTATACACAGTACAATATGTAGTGAAATGCTTAGTACGACTGTCCAGAATG
>JAOUQZ010000039.1:3311559-3322124 GCA_028564935.1 Neosilurus hyrtlii
GTCATACTAAGCATTTCACTACATATTGTACTGTGTATAATTTGTATGTGACAAATAAAATTTTAATTTGAATTTGATGCCAGGATTCCATGAAAGAAAGATTACCTCTTTTCTCTGGATGAGAGGGGTCTTAGAGTCTTACTCCATTCCCAATCTGAGCATTACTAGCCAGTTGCAGACATCTGTCTGTCCATGATCAGGAAGGATAACGTGTTGATGCTCCAATTTGAAAAGATGTTTGATTTTCTTCACGTCTTAAAAGCAGCATGTTACCCATCACTTTCACGAGTTAGGGAGAGATCTGGCTGTTATGGGGGGCATTAGCCAAGCCCCAGGTAGAAAAAAATTAAATGCAATTGTTTGCCATCCCATCTAGGCTATATTCAGGACTCCTGAGGATTGGTCCTGGGTCCAATGCAATTCTCGCCAAGATAAACCGGCACTGCAGATGAATGATGAAAGCAGTGAATAAAACCATGGAGGTGGGATGTCCCAGGGTGGCCTTTCTGTGACGGTGTGTAGGTCAATCAAAATGATTGCCAGTGTGAAGAGGGGTCATGTGACACACTGGCAGGACATTGTGACAGTTTGGCCTCCTGGTGCAGCACTGCTAAGGTTTACATAGGACATCTTACGATAATGAATTAAAAATTAAATGTTTAACTGGACTCCCCTTTGACGTGTCAGCTCACTGCTGTATTCATAAGATGGCGTCCCTTCCTTGGGCAAGTATTTCCAGGATAGGATCTAGATACAGTGTAGTATCAGCCAGGATTAACTGGTTACTGTAAGAATCAAAGTGTATTCTGTTTACACCCAGCATGGATTATGGGACGGGGTCTGTTGGGTAATTTGAAAAATCCCGCATTCGTTCCTCTTCCTCTCCTCTCTAGTCTCTGGATCCAGGAGCGGCTTGGAACGAAAGAACAATCACATGATGAAGATGCAAATGTTCGTTTATTACAAGCCAACTGACATAGGCATGGGTGCGAGTCTCTTTATAAATCAGGATAGCGAGGAAGCCTTGGATCAGCCAAAACAGCTCCTCTAACAGACACAGAAAACAAACCTGTATCTGGGATATGACCTTAAACAAAAAGGTAAACAAAGGACAGGTGGTCATCTATAACATTGCTAGTCTCAACAGTTGCATGACTCGAGAGAGAATGACAGAGAAACAGAAAAACAGCACCACACAAGGACTTGTCTATCAACTATGTCAAGAACATCTAGAGTAACAGACATGCTATGTTGCACGTACAAAAGAGGAAAACAACAAGACACTCAAGACACAAAAACAGCCTATAATCAATCTAGGTCATAAGACGCCTAAATTCGTCTACTAAATACTCATTAATGATGTCAAGCTAAATAACTGGTCTTATAAACTCATAGTAATATATTTCCCTTCAGGGTCTGAAGCCTTAAAGGGTACCTGTGGTGAATTAGCATTACTAGTTATTTAAAACGATCACGCATAACATCAGCTGTTTCTTCCAGCAACATCCGCATTGTCAGTTTTCAAAGTGCGTGCAAGTGTTAAAACTCTAGTCATGCTCAGAGACATGTTGCCTTTCTGACCGGCTGTTCCAGCTTGATGCTAAAGCAAACTCGTTGGATTGGCTGGGCTACGTGACTGATTCCTTCAGCATGACACGTTACAGGCGGGTGCTGAGCTGCACAAATAAGCGCAGAAATCGTGAAAAATATTTCTTTTTGTTCCTAAATTAAGTGATGGAAAGAAAGCTGAGTTGGCAAAATAGTAGCTGCATAAGACGTTTTGGATTTACCATCATGCTCATCTCTGGCAGCATTCTCGTCCTCGGAGTCACTAGAATGTAATGTCTCACTGTTTCCACAAGAGATCCCCGTTGGACCCCCCACCATGCTTCGACCCCTGGGCAAGGTCTTAACCACAAGTGTGCCTCTGTCCACCCAGCAGTATAAATGGGTACCAGTAAAAATACTGGGAAGGTAACTAGCAATGGACTAGCGTCCCATCCAGGAGTGGTTGATCTCTAGTCGCTTCACGCTACAGAAACCGGTCTGATGAGCCTCTAGGCTCGGGTGTAAAAGCCCACCAGGCATACCTTACCTCCACAAAAGACGTCAACCCCGCCCAGTGCGTTGACGTCACTTCTGGGAAAAACACATTCTTTTCTCCTGTTCAAGCTTATAACCTTAGTGGGGTAGTCTTGTATCTTGTATCTTGTATTGTATTTGATCTTGTATTTATGGTGAATGAAATTTTCACAAGCTTTGAGCTTGGTTCCAGTTGAAGACTGCAGATAACATTCAGAACGTGCTGGGAACCAGGAGCAGCCTTGCTACATTTCATGTGGAGCTTCTCAATAAAGGGCAATCTGTCAGGCAAAAAAACAAAAAACAAAAAAAAAAAAACAGCATGCGACTTGAACATACTCGGAATAGAATGCTCATTCATCTCATACAAGTGTATTACTTGACAATTCAGCAGCAGAAAAAAATGCTTGGAGAGCATTATGGCGAATGTCAGAGAGGGACTGACCAATTACGCATCCTAAATGATTACTGCTGGATACAAGCGTTCATGCGAGCCACACTTGCGCAATCTGGTTATCAGACTGCGTTTAAAATCACGTAGCTGTTCTGATACAAAAGACAATGAAATCTTTGAAGCCCAAGTGTGAATGAAATATGTTCCCATGCTCATTTCCTTGTTGAAGTAGCCAGTGTGAAAAAGTGCTGTAATTTTTGTATGGCTCCCAAGTGACTCATGAAGCAGAAATGTTCACCTGGAGTGCAGTTGCGACCCTTGCCACAAGGGCCTCAGTCCCACCCATCAAAGATAATGTTTTCTGTATCATCTTCCCTGTAGTAATGTATATCTTGGACTTTATTACTGTTGGGTAGCGCTGCTGGCACAATACCAGCCTCATCATTAAACTCCCACTGGAGTAATCATGGGTAGATTAGGCTTGTACAGGAGTTTTATTTAGCTTTAATAGAAGGAGTCTCCAGTGTTTATGGCAAAGGTTTTTTTTTTAATATATAAAAGTAGTGGTCCGAATCCAATGCCTTGAGGAACACCCATCCATTTCCCCCCTTTCCCCAAATCCACTATAAAAATGACTACAGATTCAGTTTGCCTGTAATACTTTCTAGTGTTGGGATCAGTCAACATTCTGGAAGTTACACTTGTTGTGGTGGTGATAGCCATGGATAGAAAAGAATAATTGCCTGTCAGACAAAGGATGCAAGATGGCCCTCTACCTTGCTCTGAACAGAAGAACTGAATGGTATATTTATCTTGTAGAAAATGTTGGTTCATATGGAGAACACATAAGCTTAAATCCTTCATGAAAGCATCGCATGGTATTTGGTTGACAAATTGGCGGGCACACCTTGTGACCGATGAACGCACTGTGCTCTGATAAAAGATTTTGCGGCGTGTTTGTTGCAGAAGGGAACGGAGGCTGTCATCCTGAGCCGCGTGTTCATACTGTATAAAAGTTATGAATGTGCCTGCACTGTTTTCAGAAATTATCGTTAAGAAACACCTGCAAATTAATTTACTTTTTAAATGGATGTCATGGTGATTTCTTATTCACTGTCGATTGAATCTATTGAAATAGCCAGTGGGTGGCTGTGTTACAGATAGATCCATGACCATGTGAATGAATTAGTGTGGTAGAATTCAGCTGCAGTGATGTATGCATTTTCCCACCACACACACACACACACACACACACACACACACCCTGCTGGAATAATTATTCTACAAGCACAATAGAGTCATTTTATGTAAAGAATTTAACTTATTACTAAAGCTCAGGCCATGTGTTTGGCTCGAGCTCAGAATGCACAATAAAACCAATAACAAGGAGGCCCAGGTAAGCCGTAACACAGCAATTACTCTTTACTAATGCTGTGTTATAGCATTCTACATTTAATTTGATGCTTAAGCTGTGAGATTTAACGCCTCCTTATTTCTCTTTAAGGAATTGCCTAATGGGCATGGAAGGAGTCATAACTACTCGCTTTTTAGAAAGTAACTCTATTAGCGTAGCAGTGCAAAGTTAATTTGTTAGACCATTTTACAATTTAAACATGCGCAGCTAGGGTACTCTACTTGCTGAACAAGACTCTATAGAAAGCGTATTTCTCTATAAAATGCCCAAATCCCCTCCAACCTGCTATTGATGTATTTATGCCAGATTTTTGAAGAACTCTCTTAAGGACATGGCCTTTGTGAGATGTCGCATCACGACAGCTGTATTGTTCGGGCAGTCCGGTTCGGGCTCCCGGAGCTCATCACACATTCATACGCTTACTAGAAGCCAGCACTTCCTGGCCCATTATTTATTTTCAGGGGCTCGGCAGTCATTCGAAACAGGACGCTGTCACTCCTGGACATTTTCTATTCAGGCGCTTTAGGGCACGAAGACGGGCCCCGGGGAAAACGTTGTCCAGATGCTGCAGGTTTTTCCAGCCAAAGCGAACACTCTGCTCTCGTTTCCAAAAATGTGCTGCTGCTTCAGTGTTGTGCCAGACAACAGGACACACAAGTGCAGACCCACACACTCCAACATTTATTCATCTTCACTCATTAGATGTTCTTTCCAGAGGGCCTGGCCTCCGAATGGAAAGAGAGCACTGAATAACTAGGATAGCACTTCTGAGCTTTTGAGCAAAGAACTTGTTTGAAAAACCAAAGTATTTGGGAGCAGTTTGAGGGTTTATGCATTTTTGGAAACATCTATTTCTGAATTATGAAAGTGACTCAGTAATCCAAACTCGGGAACACATAGGGTCAGAGAAAAAAAAACAACAGCAACTCCAAAGAGGTCGAGATCATCCAAGCTACTGCACAAGTTCCCTGGAACCAGGTGCTGGTTTCCCTGTGCACTGCTCAGGAGTAGCAGTTCCAGGCTCAGCAGTAAGATCAGCAGGTTCTCTCAGACCAACTCTGGGAGTCTGCTACCTCAGCTGCAGGCCCCCCCCACGTCATGCATTGAAAGCAAAACGCCACACCTTATGTCGCAAATCACTGAAAAAATTGCTGCCGGTGCAAGAATGGCAAGCCTGCCTGTGTAATGAGATACTCAGCTACGGGAGATTTGCTTTAAATGTATTGCCTCTGTCTCTACTAAAACCGTCGAGAGAAAAGACCGTCTCTGACAACAGTAGTTCCTGAAAGGGAGGAGCTGGGACCAGAGAAAAGTTCTTCCCAGTCCTCTGTGGAGACCACCTCTTGCGGTGAGGTTGTTCATGTTTAAACTGTTGAAAAGGGCAAAGTTATAGTGAATAAATTAAGTGTAAAGTTATCTGTTCCCAAGCAAAAGCGAAATACCAACACTGAAGTCCGCCGTGTAACAAGTAAACTGCACGCCACCGCAGCAGAAAGCTCACTTTACATCTGTACCAATTGCTCTAGCCACCTGATGTGAACTTTAGATTAATTGTTGATTCCCCGTGTCTGCCATGACCATGGGGTTTCCATGTCCATGTAAGGTTGGGTTATTAATACACACAGCCAAAACATTAAAACTTTATGACTTGTAATGTCTGATGTGAATAACTTTTTATTACCTTGTTAATAGTGGAAGAAGTGGGATGTATTTTTATTTAGAAAGTGAGCAGTCAGTTGTTGAATTTGATGTGTTGGAAGCAGTCCGACCTTCGACTTGTTGGGAATAAAGACAGTAGTAATTAGTTTTAATATATCTGAGCCAAATGTGGGTGAAGCTGATGTCAGAAACTGACCTACAGGTCACTTTTCTATTTTAGAGTTCTGCGCACCCCACCATATATATATTATATATATATAGTTTCACTTTCCGTTGATATATACATTAATATACATTAATATTGGAATGCTTTTTGTAATGAGTAATATTTCTACTAAATAACCGTATAACTTTATTAGCAAAGGGTAAAATCGCACATAAGAGGTTAAAATTGTATGGGGCGGCTCAGGTTTGCGTACTAGCCAAGTCACAATTCTATATGGAAGTGTGACCGAGGGTCCGAATTCTGCATAAACTGTAAAAAGGTGAACAAACTGGAGGATTCTTAGAAAGGTCTTTGCCGTACAATCTGGATGTTAGGGCACAGTCCATTATTGAATTTTACCAAAATTGTATTGGGAACATTTCATATATTTTTGACAAATGAAAGTGGTAAGATAGTGTGAAAAGTTCCACGGTGTAAAAGCAGATTTAATTTCACAATAGAGTGCACAATCTGCTTTATTTGATCCTTCCTTAAATATAAAAGAGATGAGACACCTGTGCACTGCAAAAACCCTTCCCTCTTATATTTCCCTCTCTTTCATACATATTCAGGAAGGCAGGCTGCACGGGTGGGCGTGATGTACATTATTAACCTCGACTCGTCCCCTTGCACTAAAGTACATCCACATTGACAACCTCGATCTCTGTCGCTGTTGTGCTAGCGGTATCTGTTCTTCCTTTTTCGTGCGTGCTGCCGGTTCTGTCGCTTCTTAAATGAGTAGGCCAGTGACTGTAACATCCTGCCATGAATGTAATTCACAAAGTCAGTGCTAGTTTGCTGAAAGGGACAGAAAAGAGAGAAACTGAGAGAGGGAGTGAGGTAGGCTGCATTCAGAACATAAATCACATGGCATGCACGAACAGTTGGACGTCGAAAGCAATTCCACTGCTCAGTTCAGTGGCTAAGATGTTCCCAGGACTTGCTAACATCCAAGCAATTTAAGCTTCTTACCTTTTCTTGTTTTTCTCTCCACTGTAAGTTCTGAACGTTTTTCTTCTCTGACTGGCTCACAAATAAAGCAGCCTGACATCCCGCGGCTATTAAGTTTTCCCATTGGGCTACCAAAATGTAACACCTTCCCAGCCTGACAGGCTACCGGAAAATAAACTTGTAGTGAAATCAAATTCCCTCCCTTATTCCTGCATAACTGTTACAGAACATACCGCTTTTTAATTGTGGTGTGTTAACAGGAAGGGTAACATCGCTGGGTCGTGCTATAGAAGACGTTTTGAGAGGGTGGTTTTCTCGGGCACTCAGGGTTATGCACGGGTTTACTTCTCCTCTCTTCTCCCTTTTGGTTTGGGCAAATACGGTTGGTGCAGTGCTGCCACCTCCTGCAGTGTGATTTTCGCCTTTTATTAATTAAGTCATAAGAATCTGCTATGGCTGGTGAAGCTACTCTCTGTGTGGGTGTAGGTGTGTTGGGTGGTGAGGAGGAGACTGTGCAAAAGAGATTTTTTGAAACGTATTTTTTCCCCTATACCTCTAACTTCGCATGAAGAAACTTTGTTCAGGCTAATAATTTGGCTACCAAATCTAAGCAATGCTGGCTTAAAGGGCTACTCGGGATTTTGGGAGCCCTGTGGCATCATATAGAACATCATGTGGTATGGGTTGCTGTAACACAACACGCGTTCATGAAAATGCTGCCTGTTTTTTTTTCTTTCCTCTTCTTGAAGTCTCATCACAAAGGTGAAAATGGTTCTTTTAAATTTTCTGGCAGTAAAAATGTGTTATTTCTGTTTTCAAACCGGGCTTTGTTTATCAGGTCATAAATACAGAATATATATACATGAAATTTCCCTTGGAAATCAAATATCACCAAGATTTCAATCTGAGACCATTTTCTTACTTTTGAACCCAAGTGTCAGCGAACCATGATCTTCAGAATGTAAACATAGCACGCACAGCATCTGGTAGCAAGAGGGCAAAAAAAAAAAATCAATCAAAATGGTGAACGACAACACAAACATGAATGGCACGAGCAATGTAAAATCGGGAAGTTTTACAAAATAAAACATTTCGTTTCCGATTTATGGCATGCGATTTGATTGCCAAAGATGCACAAGATTGCAAAGATTTCATGTTGGTGTACTTTTTGTTGCACTGGCTTGCTTGTTGTTAGGACTTGTGGGATCATGTTATGTTAGATAAGGCAGCTTCTTGTGGTTGTACTGCCTACTGTATTTGAAAACTACATCTAATTAAAATGGGGCTACATGCCCAGATTGGATTGTGTACTTGTACATCTATTACTTTGGCAGAGAAAACAGGAATAGTCACACAGTTTCAGCTCCTGCTACAATGTGCACCAATGTTCATATTCCCCTTTAAGTGCTACCCTTGTTCTCTCTTTCTTGGAATCAAACACATGGTTTCATCAGTAAAGATGGTTCCTACCTTGAGTGTTTAATAATTCATAAAAAATATGGTCAAAAAGTTGGAATTAACTTTGAATTAACATTTGCAACTATATGTATATAATGCGACATGTAAAGCTTTAACTCTTTTTACAAAATTTTTTTTTTCAATGCCATGGAACTATAAGTCTTTCCACGTAAACAGCACTCGAGAGCATCCGTGTCTGACTTGGTGACTCTAGGGACAGACTCTGTGCAGACTCGCATGCCTGATTATTGGAGCCTGAGACAGTGCCGTGTTACTTTTCACAAACTGAGAGACTAAGAGGAATAGAAAGGAGGGAGTGAGGGAGGGATAGACAGAGGAAGAGCTGTAATGAACTCGGGCTCTCTGCGATCTCATTAAAGCCTGAGCTCCACAGCCTCCCTGGAGATGCAGATTATAAAACTTTAGATCGGTAGATGCTTCAAGGAGCAACAGGCAAAGTGGATGAAGTTCGAATGAATGGTGGGTTCAAAGCTGAAGGAGGGGGACATTGAACGAGTTTGAGTGGATCAGATTAAAGACTGCGAGACACACAATAGCACACCAGCGACGTCAGTATTTTAGCACTGTTCTATTCAGCCTGAAATCGCACATCTGTGTTCACACATCAGACCCAGCTACTCGCAGTGCAGACCTGGGACTTAAGCATGCATCACTTATTCTTTTTGCATGATATCAGTGTGAGAAACGGGCGATAAGTCTAGCACTTCTGTCTAATTCTTGCAACCGCTCTGAGTAAATGCAAACGTCATAAATATGGCACTAATGGTAACCTAATTAATAGGATTGTCCTATTAAAAGCCGCATAATTTTTATTCTTAAATAGAGGACATTAGTGTAAACAACATCTAAACGGGAGACGGAACCTACTTGAAGGTCAGAATTGATTTGTATGCATTAAAATTGACTACTTGCTGTAAACACAATGGCCTGTCCTCTAAATCGTGGATGTTTTCTGTAGGAAAAAGTGCATTTAATTACCAGAAAATGTGGCAATTTCAAATGAATTTGATAAAGAAGCTAATTAAAAGCATGAGAAAATAGCTCATCACCCGCGTACTTTGTCATGTGTGGGCACAGTACAAACAAATAAAATGCAAACTAAGAAACAGTGCTGGGTCAAGTGCTATTTTTTTAAGCTGCTGAATAATAAAAGTGGCAGCCGTCATCTTAAAGCATGTTTATACATTGTGATATTCGCCTGAGGCTTTTTTATTTATTCTTTTTTTAATAAATGCATCTGTGATGCTGAATTACATTTAGCAGTAACGATAAATTAGCTGTTGACCTCAGTCCGTATTTTCACTCCCAATATTCTTTGCTGTTTAATGGCAGCGGTCTGGATGCTATTGAGGAACCTTTTCTTAGACGCTTCTCTAGAAAAAAAATATGTGGCGGACTCTGATGTGATATGGCAGATGTGATGTGACTTGTTCTTCAATTATCAGTTCAGAATGACCCTCATTGTTGAAGTCCGGGTTGATTTGGATTAACATTCCTCACTTTATATCCATCATATTTATGTTTCACTGCATCAACAAAATAATACACTGCAGATACACAACCAGATACTTGGCACACTCGGTTTCCTTTAAAGTCTTTTCTTTAATGCAACACGTATAGTAACCGGAAAGACTGCGCCTATGCAGATTGACTAAGGTACTGTAACTAGCCATTCCTGCACGGATCGCTCTCTAACCAACCTATAGAAGTCGGCTGCACGTCAGGCTTTCCTTACCACACAAAGAGCTGTCATTATATAAAATACCTAAACTTTCGGAATGAACGCAGAGGACTTTGCTGAAATGAGCAGGCTTCTTGTGTCAGCTTTGTTCACTCCCAGGGCAGAGGAGATTCACTGAGCGCGATGAGGAAGGGGATTCTTTACTGTCATATGGGGATTCTTTGTTTCACTGCACATTTCTCTTTGAGATTTGGTGCGCACTAGAAAAAAGTGAAAAACCTAACATGAAGGTTAATTTTTACACAGGAGGGGTCTGGTGTCAAACTGTCACGTTGTTGAGGACCGCTGGCACTAAAAGTAAGACCTGGACGTTATTACTGACCGGAATCGCGCAAAACTTTGCAGGCTTATACTAGATGATGTGATGAACAATTCGATGGAGCTGAATTTTTTTATTTCCAAACCGGAAACAGAATTACTGGTATTCCAAACTACGTAGCCGGTTCTGATTGCATCACAGATACATTGCTGGAGTGTGGCTTGTTTGCTGTTGCTGGAGCAAATTTGGAATAGTTTTATGTTTTATTTAAGCCAAATGTAATTAGTAATTTTATTTATACACTATGGATGGATGGATGGATGGATGGATGGATGGATGGATGGATGGATGGATGGATGGATGGATGGATGGATGGATGGA
>JAOUQZ010000039.1:3354552-3367375 GCA_028564935.1 Neosilurus hyrtlii
ACATACATATATACACACACACACACATATATATATATATATATATATATCACATACATACATGCACACACACACACACACACACACACACACTTATGGAAACAAATATAACCTGGAAAGAAATTCAATATTAAAAATGTTGAATGACGAAAATAAACACCTAAATACTTTTAAAGACCTAATGGCATCTAAATAAATTGATTTTCTGGCAAGTCAGAACTTGCCCAATGGTCTGTGAGTCAATATTCCATACTTCAAGTGTGTGCGTCGGGTTTAATGAAGGCCCACTGCAACTTAGTGGCCATGATTAATGGAAGTCCCATACTGCTCGGCTCTCTCGTGGTGATTTAGGACAACAATAATCACTCATACAGTTGCAGTGTACATTTCAGGCCATTAAAACCCATACAGCACAGCTCACTTCAACACAAGCACCTCATTTAAGCCATATTGCGGTCAACACTCAGGAGAACGTCTGCTAAGGTGTCATATTCAAAGCAATTATTAAAAAAAAAAGCTAACTTTAACTTGGTCTCTCAATACGTTCATAATCCTCACACTTTTCACACTATAAAATGTTCAGGAAGTAAACTACTGCTTTCATGTTTTAATTCCCCTTTGGACTCCTTTTCTTGGATTCCTTCAAGAGCAATCATACAGAAATCCTTATACAGATTCTATACGCATTATCCTCAAACAATTCAAGATGGCGTGCCTGACAGCATACATGCAGGAGAAGACGCCTTTATTGACAGTTTTATACTCACGTTAATCCAGATCAGGCGTGAGAATGATCAGCCGAAATATGATTTAACCACCTTGAGACTTACTGTATAATATAGCTATTAAACTGCATTCATACTGATATCACATTCACCCCCTCAAGGGTGTCCAGCACATAATGAATATCAGGTCCAGTCTGTGGTAATTAGACAAAACATTATCACCATTACTAATTTATTTTGGAGACTCCAAAGCCCCACCTCCAGCCACAGCACAACACAGACTAAGGCCAACCCTGGTGGCCAACCCTGGTGGCCAACCCTTGTGGCCCCCCCCTCCCCCCATCCCCCTCCATCCCCCCCATCCACATGGTAATGCTCAGAAGTTGCTCCTTTGTACAACTATTCAAAAGTTCCTCAGACGGTGACTAAAAAAAACAAACAAACAAAAACTAGCCACAGTAGCCATAACAGAGCGGTAGTGATTAGTTCGGTGCAAAATAAACCAGAGCTCTCCCGCTAACTACCCACCCAAAAACTTTCCAATCTCAGCCCTAGTCTTCATGCAGTTTCTTACAGTGGGTATTTATGCACTAAAAACCACTGGAGCAACTGCACCAACAGTGACCCCCTTGAATCCAGGGATGTGCCCACGAGGCAACTGCTCTAACCGCATTCACTGCAACACTACCAAAATTTGCCGAACGAATCCCAAAGGAGAAACTTTCCTTCATCTTACCAGGGAAAGCTCCAAGTCTGACATGTACACATCAAACAATTCACACTGTCATGGCGGTCCTAAATTTCCAAAAACTATCTCCAGTCCTTCAGAAGACAGCATTAAAGCTCTCTACCTAGAAAAATGCACCACTAAACCAAACCCAAAATTTAACCCATCTAAAGTGAGCACACAAATGGAGCAGTGGGCTGCCACACAGTGCAGCACCTGAAGAGCAGGTGAGGGTTAAGTACCTTGCTCAAGGGCACCTCAGCCATGAAGGTGGAGGAAGGGAGGGTGGAGCCCCCTACTTCTCTAACCATTAGGCCATTGGCTGCTTAAAGTGCAGTGGACATCATCTCAATCTAGATCACCTTATTACAACAGATTCTACACCCCTGGCTTGGATAACGTTCGACATCATGCTGCCCGATAGTGCAGGCACTCTGGTCAGCGCATGTTCTATGCTTCCCTGGTGCTTGAGTGCAATTTTTTCCATTTCTTCTGGACTTTCATTGCAAGTATGTTTCAAGTTATCAACTCTCTTCCTGCATTTCTTTCCAAAGGTGAGTACCACTGGTGCACACTTCCAGCACAGACAGGGTATAGAGGCGGTGGGAGTTTTGGTAGTTCATAGGAAACTCTTGACTGTTTTTAGTTTGGTGGGAAACACTGGGAACCTGCATATTAGATCGGAACGACATTCAAAGTAATGTCGGCGCGCTTCAAAAACTCGTCTAGATGTCGGAGAAACACATTTGTTCAGTAATTTCTAATACCCTAAACAGCAAACAGAATCTGATTCACTAATGCAAACAAGCTTGTCATTACTGGCAAAATTATGACAGGCGCATACGAAATTCAGCGGCCAAGCTGTGCTCGACAGCTCTAAGTTTCCACAGCAACGGCACTTGCTTACCCACTTCTATTTAGAGGACAGTCACAAGAAGTGAAAGAGCCACACAAAACCCACACACCAAAGTAAAGAGAGTAAATGTACGTGAAATGGTCACGCTCGTTTCACGCTGCAGATCCCATACCAAGAGACGATGAGATATCATCTACCTGAATCCCTAAAATTAAACGCATGTGAGGCAGCCAAAGTTATGTCCTTGCCTTGAATGCTTAGAAGCTGGAGAGGTTTCTGCTCAAATCCATTACCATTGCACTTTTCCTCATCTTCCTGGTCTTGACTTAAAGATTCCACTACCATCATTCCACAAACAAAGATCCTGCATTCCTTCTTCGCAGTGATACACCACAACACAATGTCTCAAATAGGCACAGGACAGCAGAGAAGTATCCACATGTGTGGCACCGGCATCAAACCAGGAACATTATGTTTACTGTGCTGCTCGTCAAGAGGTGCATCATGGCGTTCTCCAAAGTCTACAGTCTTATCCCAAGGCCTCGTTTTTCATTGACAGACAAAAGACTAAGAAAGAGCTTCAACAAAAATGAGAAAGCAAAAGGGAAAAAAAAGCAAATGCCTTTATTTCTTTAATAAAGACTCCTGGTTTGTCGTCATGCAATATTTATAGCACTAAGATCAGGAATTCGGACTCGTTAACCAGCATGGCAGCAATGGGGAAAGCAGACAGAAGTGAGAGTAACAAGTTAATAACATTTTAAAATGGGACGTAAAGAGGAACGAGTATATCCTCTGCACTACTCTAGAGGCTTTTGGACTACCAGTAGATCGATGCACTCCTTTCTTAAAGAGCGGGCTTCCCAGCACAAGTTCTACTGACCTATCTGTGCACGCGTGAGTCAGCAGGAGGTTTTCTTTATTTGCTTGTGCAGTGCAGCTGCACGCTCTCATTCTCCGACAATAAGATCTTGGATATTGGAAGGCGCAGGCAGAGAGCACCATGTCCCGCACCACCTCCCCCGTCTCTTTCATCAACACACATTCTCCAGGGAATCCGTTGTATGCTAATAGAGACATTGTACTGGATGATGAGCTACAATGAATTGTAACAAGGTTGAATAAATGGGATGCACTGGATCAAGGTACACTGCCAAAGGATAAGCCACGGTGTTTCACTGATCCAAATTTGAAGTGATTATTTGAACTACATGATATACTAGCAAAGCAACTAACTTTTTTTTTTTTTTAAACTGACATTTCTATTTATTTGTTCATTTTTTTGTCGCTTGCTCCTGGTACATCATACCTGCAGTTGACAGCAAAGGCAAAATGCAGAAACTTGTGTCGTGTGCGTTAATAATCAGAATGACGACTCCACACATTTGACTCATGCAAGCGCTTAAGTCGATTCTGAACACAAGGAACGTTCCCCTGGGTAAACTTAACGACAATTTTCAGATTCTTTTACTCTTACTCATTTCCCAAGAGTGGAACATCCAAAAAGCAAGACCTATATATGTTTCCAGTCTGCATTTCTGTACGTTAAACAATAGCTAGGTTTATTGCTAGCAAGTCTGAAGATGCATATTTTCTACCATTGCCCTCATTCTGCATTTCAAGCCAAAGCCAAGCCATCAGACCTGGTGGCTTTATTCCTCCATTCCCCAGTGACATGAACTCGTAGGTGGGCACTTCCGAGAATTTAGTGGCGATTCTCTCGTTATTCAGTTTCCTCAGGAAGGATGAACTGGAGAAGAAAACAGAGACCTTAAGACTTAAACATATAGCTTGAAAATGTTTTGTTGGCAGTCTTACAGATTGGAGCTGATGGTCATTATTAAATTTGGACACGTTCATTTTTTTTCAACTAAACTTGGGCATGAAATTCTTTCCTGAAATCTGCCTTTTTTTTGCCCAGCATGTCCAACTTGTGCTGCTCAGTATAGGGCGCACCAAAAAGTCCACTTGCACATGTAACCCTGGGATTACACTGGGGCACGAAGTCCATGATTCAAAAAAGTGTGGAGCTCCATGATTTATGAGCATACTTGGGGTATAAAAAGATGAAACTTGCAGGAATTGTGTTGCCAAGTTCATCAAGATCCCATACAATGACACCTTAAGGTCTGTTATGCCCTGTCGAGGTCCGTTACACTCTATCGTGCTTCCCATGTCTATCGCAATTGACGTCAAATCATTTAAACAAATAATTTTGGTCCTAGAAGTCAGTTTAAAAGCACAATAATAACACTGTTGGTACTTGTTTCGCAAATGATATAGCTTTTACAGACGTGTATTATACAGCACTTACAAGGATTTCTAATTCACTCACTTAAACCATGTCAGTACTACAGAATAAAGAAGGCAGAGATATAATGGATGCACAATTACAGCAGAAATTGGCTATAATTCACTGCATAACACGAATGTAATGAGGTTCACAATTAGACATTGTGTTCTCAGAGGAGCAATATATTGGTTTAAAAAAAAAGGAAAAAAAAGTGGATGTCAATACAGCGCAAACAAAAAAACAAATTTAAGTTCAGAACTGAGGTCGTACAAAAGTGAGGTGTGCCATATATACTATATATAAGAGAGAACATTCCTCCTGTATGCGCTTGCATACCGCCAAAGCCGTCTGAAAGATCACTTTAATTACTAGCCGTTCAGTCCAATCTGGCTGTTTTGTTGGGTTTATGTAGGCTTTATTGATAGAATGATAGATGTCGAAGGTTAATGGTGCCTTGTTGGAGTGAGTGACATAACACAGGGCCAATTTAGAGGCTGTTGCCTTGGTGCATTGACCCTACCATTAACACAACCCAGAACATTTTTAAGCCATGAATATTCAGATGGAAGCGAGGGTACTCTCCGACCCTCCAGCCACTGTAAAAATCTCTCATCTCCAACCTACACAGCTGCTCAGTGCCCCCAACATGACACACATGGTGTTCTAGAACGCTACTTAGTGTGACGAGGGTGTTGCATGCTAATGCAAATGTACGTTCAGCTCCAGTATTGTTTTTCAATGTGAGTTATAGAAATGTGCACTGTTGGCTTTTCAAACTATATATGAAATATGGAGAGTGTGATTTATTTGCGTCAGCGTCAACGCTCCTGGACATTTCAGTCTTCAGACCCTTATTGCAAATCCGCCCCTTAGTTAAATATTTAATGAACATGGATAAATTACCCACCAATGAGATCTATGGAGTCTTCTTGAATTACCGCTGCAGCCAAACAACCCCAGATGCCCCCCCCCACATACCTGTGATTAATGCCAGGATTTTCTGGTCCACCATCATCGTTGCTTTAAGGCCTTAGACTCTGCACAACTCTACAAACATGCTAGTCGGCTCAGTCGAGATACTGTAATTGCTTTTCATTCGGCCTGCCAAACACTCGCACGAGGTTGCATGGTGCTGGAGGTATGACAAAAAGTCAATAATTATATTTCATCCAGCTGCCCACATTAACTGCTGGCTCTTTTTACTTACGCTCAGGGTTCAAGCCTGATATGAAATGCATAAATATTACACTAATTAGTAAGAGGTTCTCTTCAATGCACAATTTGTTTATTTTTTGGTGCACAGGAGTGATTAGAGAAGATATTTTGATCTTATACTTTATTAATCTTACTTTAAACCATGGAAATGCAATCCTTACAGAAGAGAGCAGCAAACAAAAATAGCAAAGCAAAGAATCTAAATTAAGTATTTTAATCTTCAAAAATCCTGTTGTGTGTGTAACCCCAACTTTTGGGGCACTTACTAAAGCCCCATTGTTCAAAGTTGATATGTAGAATATAAGGGACAGGTTCGGATGTTGAGCTACAGCCAGGAGAAACCATTTATCCGCCAACTTTATTTACGCTTCATGGGTGCTTGTACAACAGTGATTTTCATCGAGAGCAAACTTTCCATGAAAGGAGGCCACACCATTGCGGTTCTTAAGGTCGCTCCCTGAATCTCTCCAAAATCTTTTGATGGATAAAGGATAATGGCGGTTGACCCCCAGGAGGCAAAAAAATAAATAAATAATTAAATAATAAAAAAAGATTCAATCTGTTATTTAATTTAAAGCGATTTCAGCTATAGGAGACAGACTTTGGTCATTAACTAAATAAGTAAGCCTCACTGGGGGGAAGTTCGTGATAAATGACGTGGCAAAACAGCCTCACATGGGAATGGTTCTGATGGCGGTTCAGCACAGCTTAAAACAGCTGATGCAAATCTGATGAATGTTGTAACGACATTCCAAACATTTTGAAAACCTTGCAGTTTACGTTGGCCGACAACAAACACCATCAGGGCTTCAAGACGACGCTGCTGCGCTCCAACCTGGTTTGGAACCGCACTGAGCTGCCGCCGCCAACGCCCCCCTTCTGAACTCAGCTTTAGTACAACCTACTCAACACAGTGCCAGATTGCCAGCTTTACAATAAACTAAACGGAGGTCTTTTGTGCTCCTCTCTTTGGTTATCACTCTTTCACAAGCTCACACCGCCCTTTCATGAACAGACCTTCAAAAAGTGTCACTCCCTGTGTGCATGTGCATGATGGAGGGGGAGGAAGGCAGAATGAGAGAGTGAGTTTCAAGGGTGATGGGCGAAGCACAACATTCCACTATGGGCTTGCGAACAAATCCTCAAAATCAATAGCAGCTTTCTGGGCCCGTGACCACAGAACCACACTGTTTAAATATTACAGCACAGTCTAAACATCAGTCCATTTCCCTCGGCACCTTAATCCCGGCAACTATTAACTAAAGCTCATTCATTTCAGAACCGATTTTCCCTTCTAGCAATCCATCGTCTCGGTTTTCCACTATTTATCATCTATTCTATTTATTTTCTTTATACGTCTGGCTTGAAGAGGAGGCAAAAGCTGCAAAATAAATTATAGCAAGACTTATTCTACTCATTTTTTTTAAAAACATACCATCTCTTCAATATTAGTAACTGCCAGCTGTGAGGTATGAATGATTAACCTCATTATCGGAAAATCTTTGGTTATTTTGATGGATATTGCTTAGTTGTTAAATATTTGCTTAATCATTCTTAACCTGTATGCTTTAATAGTTGGTGGGAAATATTGGTTCAATAAGATGAGATACAGATAAAACTGGCAATATCTTTAAATAGATTTTGGTTTATCCTACAGTACTGGGTGATCCCGGGTGAACTTTGTGGTGGTATAGAGTTAATTTCAGTCTGGCTGGGCTTCACTAGAGCAGACGAGCCTGTTGCACCAAGATTGGTCAGTTTCTTTAATTGTCAGGAAGTAATTTCAGTCATGTACACACACACCCCCCCATATCCTTGCAAAAGAGAGAGAGCGAGCGAGCGAGAGAGCTCTTGGTCTCTCGGCTCTCAATTCTACTCATCTGTTTTCATTCATTAGGACAGAACTGTGTCTGCGGGAATCTGACACCTTTTCACTTTCACTGCACAATATAATTAAGCAAGGATGGGAATTCCTGTCAGCCTGATATCCCTCCCCGCTTCCTCCGGTCTTAACTTCGAGAAAGAAAAATAGAGGCTGATAACAGGGTTCCATTATATATCTAAAAAGGTACCAATAAATATGAAAAATGTAATCAAAACTAGTTGTAATTTTGTGGCACCATGCAAGAACCAAACAACCAACAAAATGCTCATGGTAAGAAAACAAGATGAGTTTTTGTTTTACTACAAAAAATTAAAAAATAAGATAAAAAAAACCCCTTGGGAAATGGCATCATTCTATGATATGAACATTGTGCAAAACTTACGCAAAATAAAATGCCCCAATCTGGGATTTTCATAGCAAATCTGTAACGACCTCAGAAACACGGAAACGGATTTCCTTGCATGAACCAAATAACCAACATTACAATTTTCAAAGTAGTTCAGATGTGAAAATTGTTTTTTTTAAGCAAAAACTCTTGTTCGAATTGCAGACAGATATCAACTGAGAGACCTGTGAACACCACAGAGAGCATTCAGCCTTCATTTTCCTCACTATCGGATGATGTTTCGTCAAGTTCTGACTCAGAACCCTCTGAGACACCTACCTCATCAATACTCGGCAAATCTCCGGACCGACCAATCCCCATCCTGTGACGTCTCGGACTTCTTGAAATTGTGGATTATCTGCTTCTTGCATGGAAATTTACATGAAAGTATCATTATGCTTTGAACTGCTAGTGACACCTATGGTCCTTTGAATGAACTAATGATGCTCTAACAATTTTATAGATTGCACTATGATGCCTAAGGTCTACAGCAGTGCACTGGACTCACTTAATGGTCAAGTGGGTTATCTGGTTCTTTCACGGTGCCACAGAATTGTATTAAAATTGTTACAAGAAGCATACAACATTTTGTAACAGGCAGTTATTGAAAAATAAGAAATCCTGGTTTGTTTTATTACTTTAATATGCTGTGTTACTCTGGTATATATAAAAAAAATTACTAGATTTTTATTTCTAATTCAGCACAACAGCTTATTATTGAACCATGTCCTCGCAGTCATTAAATTATAAACAAGAATATAAAAGATGTTTGTAATATAAAACAGTCACAAAAGAATATTATTAGAACTACTAATAAGCTCAATGTGATGTAACTTGTAGTGTATCAATAAAGTTCATTCTCTATGTTACTACACAGGCTCAATTTGTAGCAGAGCTCCATACTTGTGCAAACGTCGCAAAGAGATGAGTTCGATTTTGTTGTGACGTCCGCGCTCCCATGCCAACAGGTAACCCGAAAAATTACGAAAACAGCGGAAAAATATTTTAGCATTGCTTAAATATTACATAATTACATAAACTGAACCTTACAGCTGTGTGCCACCTTGTCACAAGTCAAAAACTATACTATGACCAACGCATGCAAAAAAAAAAAAAAAAAAAGACTTAATCTTACATTTGCCTTAAACATATAAGGAACAACACTACACACAATCAGTCTCTCCTCCTCTTTCTGTTTTCTCCATTTCTCTCAATCAACCTGCTGCTTCTCTTGTCAGGCTTTTATATTTACACCCCTGAGCCTGCTGTAAATAACACTTCTCACTTTACTGCAGGACACGCGTTAACTCTTGCACGCACACGGTCTTATGTCTTAGATTGCACTTAATTACAAATCCTTCATGAATCATGTCACATACCCGAACAGTACGGCCTCATTTTTACATCAGGTCGTACATCACAGAGACGTACAAGGAGCCAGAGCGAGACCTTTAAAATATTTTGTCGATTTTACGATCACTGTCTACGTGAGCAAGAACTTCTTTTCTTCTTTTTTTTTTTTTATTTCAGACATGAACTTTAATTGGATCACGCCGGAAAAGCTCTTGCGGTACGTTTTACTTGCCAATGCATTTCATGTTTCGGATTAGCAACAGCGTGCTTCAGCAAGTGGCGCAGAATGCCTCATTAGAATATGAGTAGAGTTTATTGAAATGTAGAAAAACAATTCTATAATTATTTACGGGAGCTTTCATAGTCAAATTTCGCCTTTATCTGCATTCACACAAGACGTGACGAACGAAAAGAAGATTGCTTTACCACTGAGCGACACGAGAATTGCCTGGAGAGAATCGAATCAGCTCTTGCTGCCTAGGTAACCCGCTAAAAAAAAAAAAAAAAAGATTTTTGAGTAAAAGTGAGGGGCGTCGGGCTAGTTTCTTACAATAGGTCCTTAACACCTTTTATCACCTTATATTAGGAGCTTGTTTTGCCTCATATCATAAAAAGCTTATATTTATTATTATCATCACACAGCAAGTATAGAACGGAGATTCTTGTACAAATTATTTGTACAAGACCGGGAGGCATTTGAGAAGGATAGAGTTGCTATTGGCATGTCAAGACATTTTTGTTAATTTTCCTTATGTAATCATATCTCCCCATAGATGAACATGCCCAAGTTTGGTTGCAGTAGGTGGTTAATTTCCTGAGATATAAACGTTAAATTTTTTTTTTCAGTGCCTTAATCTATATATTACGTATATAAATATATTTACCTTCAAGAAATGCCCTCAGGGCAATGCCCCCAGCATCTCGGGGCAACGTCTACACTCATCTAGAGTCCTCTCCTCCATCTTTGAGTTTCTGGTTCAGACTGTGTTACCAACTTGGTCTAAACGATCCATGATTGTCCTGGTACCAAAGAACAATGAGCTCTCCTGCCGGAATGATTACAGGTCTGTGGAACAGTGTCAGTATTCACGACTGTGTTTAAGAGGCTCATTAAAAGACCACCACAGGTATATTTCACTACGTTATCCTTGCATGACTGCAGATGTGGCAAACAAACTTCAAAATCTTGTTCCAAGTCCTGTCCCCAAACAACATGTCCCAAGTCCTGCCCATCACCACTGACTGAAACTTTGACAGCGGTGAATTTAAAAAGGTATCCGGATACGATGAGGATCATCAGGGATGCCGCTTTGCTGGACAATTCGGTTTACATTCATTTCCTTCAGCAGCAGAAATAGGATTAAGTGTTAAAGTGATGGAGAAGAAGCAGGTTATGGGCAGCTACCTGTGCTTGCAGATATCCGAGAACAAAAAAAAAAACAGCTGAACTCGGACCTGAACCGAAATCTGCTATTGGAAACTTTATTGGTTACAAAAAACTAAGGACCCATTTCAATTATTTATCCCAGAGACAGGCTCACAAAGTTTTCTTCATGTATTTGATGTGTTTACTGTGTATTAAAGTGAAATATGAAGCTATTAAGCGTCAAAAAATGACCTTTAAGTCAATCACACCAACGTCATTCATTGTGCTGCATGTCAGTGAGTAAAATTAAGACGGTAGATCATGTTTAATATCTGGGTTGGACATGAAACATATGAAAAAAAAATAGTCTCGAAACTCAATCTTGAATAATATTCACGAAATGCATTTGTTGCTTTGGAAAAGACATGAATTAATTAAAAAATTATTATAGTATACTATTATAGTTATAGTTTTATATAGTATAGCATTATTATAGTTTTTCATTCAAAATACCTCAGTGTGTCTGGAGACAAAGCTTTGCCTAAAGCAAGTATGTTTTTAATCAGACGTGAAGCTAACAGTATGTAGTAAGGGGAAAAAATTAAATATCTCAATATTTACACTGTTGGTTTAAGGAATCTTTAAAAATCTGTTGCCCCCCCCCCCACCCCCCACACACACACACAAAATCCCCTCCGTCTCATTTCCAGTGCTTTAATCCTCTTCTTGTTCCACATCCCTTTACATTTGTACGGTTTAATTTTCCTGGTGCCTGGCTCCAGTGTTGTTTGTTGTTACTTGTTGTCTGAGTGTTAATGGATTGTGACAGGGCACTGGGCTGCTGTGTGGAGTGAATTTTAATAGAGAAGGGGAAAAAGGGAATGCTAGAGAGGGAGGATTGATAAAGCTCTCAGAGTTGATGAAGTTTGGTGCTGCATCTAATGTGGTTACTGAAAGCCAATTCCTCTCCGTTCCCACCCGATAAAAATGGGGTACTGTTATTGTAGGATTGGTACTGGTGGGGTTGGAGGCTCTGATTGAAATAAACGTATCAAAATTAGGAGTGCAGTTAACAAGACAAAATAATTTTTTTTTATTCAGCTCATTTTTAGTAGCAACAGACAGTTAAATATCCAATAAACCTTTAAACTCTTTTCAGACCCAATGTATGATGACATGGAACTTCAAATATCAGCAATGTGACAGGCTAAGGTCACTATTATCGATGGGGATGAGCGTAACCGTGGTAGCAGCCAGACAGCAGAGCAAAATGTGCTCAGTTACACTGCAGGACACAAATGGTAATGGAATCATTAGCTCCACCAAGGAGGTTGTGTTTTAAGCCCTGTTTGTATTTGTAACCCTGAGTTTACACTGTTACACTGGGGTACGGCATTCAAAAAAAAGCACAGAGCACCACGATTTTCAAGTACGCTTGAGGTATTGAAAGAAGGCAGGGTGCATCAAGAAATGAAACTTGAAAGAATCATGTGGCCAAGTTCATCAAGATCCCCCACGATGGCACAAGGTATGTCACGCATGAACGATTCCCACATTCTATTATGATTGGTGTCAAATCATAATACACATTAACAATCGTGGCAAAATGTTTCGTCACAATCAGCGCGATCACAAATTCACCAAGTTCCCTCAAGATCATCCCCCCACACCGTGCTCTGATTCTCTCAAATTGTGGAAATCAAGGACGCCGTGTCCCAGTGTAAACCCAGGGTTAGCAAGATCAGGCAAAAAATGTAAAAATATGGTGCTCATCAACAAGATGTTTCTACCAACTTGGAGATCAAGTTCAAATCCAGGAATTTCTGGCTGAGCTCTCAAGAGGAACGGATGGTGTACATTACCCTCCCTGTCACTCAAAGACATCAAGAACCAATCATGGGAGTCTGAAGTATGAAAGGGAGTGGCCAGTGCTTTTCTTTCAAACTTAAATAAAATAAAACAAAAAAAAAAATGTAAATATTTTTAAAAACAAACAAAAATGACAAGGCTTCATATAT
>JAOUQZ010000039.1:3368072-3381039 GCA_028564935.1 Neosilurus hyrtlii
TGAACTAACATTAACAATAGAGATTTGGAGGTAAAGCATTTCTACATCTTGGAGACTACATTTTTTTTTCTGGGCTTTGTTTTAATAAGGGGGGAAACAAGTCACCCGACACCAACACGGGCTATTTTTCATCCCATGCCTCCGAGCCAGTTCCGAGAGTGTGCAACGTCCATAGGCAAAGCCCTACACAAATAATTTCCCCCTGCACATGGGCATCTCTAATTCAGCCATGATGTATGATTGTAGTGGGACAGTTTATCAATCAGGGTTCTACATAAAAACACACACAAAAAAAAAGAAAGGAAAGTGTGAGCAATCGCTGTATGGACCCAAGAATGAAAACGGGAAATGAAGGCTGTGACGGATCGGTTCAGAGGGTTTTGTGTCTTTCACATTGTCCCTTAATTACCTCATGACTCATGGCACTATTGAGAAGAGAGTAGGAGGAATGGAGAGAGAGAGAGAAGTGAGGAAAGGAGGATACTGGCTAATAGGTGTCTGGGAAAGCGGCCGTGAGTCATCTGTTATCTATGCCCTGCTCGGTTTCAGTTCATGTTTAAATTGCTTGGAGACTCGAGAGCTCCTCATTTCTTGGTCTCACCTGGGATTTGCATCTGCCTCGGCTTTAACTCCAACCCACAGTTTGGGTCAAAATAATTAATTTTTAATGAGCGAGAATTCTGAAGCAGTGCATCTCCAAATTCGATCGTTCTTCTTTTCCTCCTCAAACAGATTCCACAAATACTAAGACACAGCTCAACTAAGTGACAAACACACACAGGTTCAAAGAAGCCACTGATATCCGTCTCCTTGATCCCCAGTCACCACACCTGAAGCACAAGCTATTATTTAATGAAAGCAATGTCCATAGATCTGCTAATCGCGTTAAAAGTTTAACCGTTAGGCCTTTTGCACCCTCCCTGGTGGTTCCCTGTAGTAATGCCGCTATACAAACTCAACCATACACTATAATTGTACTTAAAATGCATCATCATCATCATCATTATTATTATAATAACACATGCTGTGATGTCATTAGTCACACGCTGTCATACTTGCTAAACACCTGGGATCAAATACTTGAGTTAACACGCTCATGGTATTTAAAGAATCGGCACGCACAGCAACTTGGCATTGCAGAATTACATACATGTGCCACATCCGTCCTAATCGATTGCAAGCCTCATTGTTCTAGTAGCTTCTTTGGATATGGATCTGGTTCCATCATCACAGTTTGCCAGAGCCTACTCTCCAAGGACCTGTTTGTCAATCGCCCGGTCGCCGCCTGAATCCTGACTATGATGCTTGATTATGATCGGTTTAGTTTGCCGTGCTTTTGCTTCAGTTGCATCTCCAGCATCCTCCTCATAAAAATGAGCGAAGTTCTGCACTTATGCTGGATGTGTAGCACTTAGAATGGCTTCTTTCCCGGTCACTAGCAAAAAGAGAACGCAGTGGCTGCAGGCCTGTTCCAGGTGAGAGCAGGTGGATAGTCGCATTTCATTTATTGAAAGGGGTTAACCCAAATTCTTGAAAATATAAAAAGGTTCACCAAAAAATTAAGGGAAACTTGAGAATACATGGGAAAAATGGCTGGCTAAGGTTAGTCATTAGCCTAGCAACCACTTAGCTTGGCCCAGTCTTTTACATTTTAGATGTTTGCCCCCCACCCGTTTTTTATTTATTATTAACTGTCATGTTAGCACTCGTTTCATTGTTGTCAATTAGTAGCTTCTGATCCAACAATCTGTGATCAATTATTAAATTTACTTTTTGGTTAAAATGACTGCATTCTTGCCGTATGAACCACTCCTACTCAGTTACCACAATTCATTTCCAGGTGACCATGTGGTTTGTGATATTTATTCTATTTGCTAGCATGCAATTAAAAGGGTGAACATTAATCCGCTTATCTATGCTTGTATAAGCTTAGTTTGCATGCACCATTACATCGCTATTCGTGAATGCAAAAAGAAAAAGAAAAAAAAAAAAACAACCTTCTGGTTGCTAAAAAATGTAATTAAACAAAAGCTAACTCTAGCTCAAACTGACAGTCAGATTTTTATAAATAAATGCACCTTGCATTACTAAGCACACCAGCTTCAGCTTACTCTGCACCTGAAGCCTTGAGCTTGATTTAGCGTCCGCCCCAGGGACCTGAACTGGTATACAGGCCCGACGTGAGGGCTTGAGCTCAGGACTAGCAAATTATCCACATCAAATGCCGCTGCTCTGGAGGGAATCTCAGGGGCTTTTGTGAGGCCGAACAGCTGAAAGTGGAAGCTGGAAGTGGCGCTTTCCTTTTATTGTTGGTAATTTATTTATGCCAGTTTTACTTATTAATGGATTCTTTGCTGAAGACACAGTCGGCCTTTTGCTGGAGTCGGCAAATACTCGAGTGCTGCAACATAATATAATGCGTTTGCAGTATTGGAACATAAAATGTAAAGGGACCACTTGTGACACTTTCTGACGCCCAAATCACCTTCGTGCCGAAGCTGGGAGAACGGTAAACCAGACTTCAGGTTAATCACAAGCAAATGCTCAGGTCAAAACCTCTAAGCCTTATTGCCCTGGCTCATTTCAAATGTGGATCATGTGCTACACAGCGGTATCAATTTTCACCATTTCCATAGAACTCTAATCCAATCTGGTCACATTACGACGCCAATTTGCATTGAACCCAATGGGAGACGATAGAGCGCCTATTTAGATAGCGACAAATTGGCCTTCGGTGCCCCCCAGGTGCCCAGCTGCCAAGTTCCCTCCTTTTGGACTCGAACATCTTCAGTACCTTAAGGACTGGGATGGGTTTGACCCCAATGGGCAATGCAAGCTTCCATCTGAGGACATTTCAGATCCAAGCCTTCTTGAGGTTTTCCCATCAAGTATATCCATGTTCTGTCACATCCCAGACCCCTGGGAGCAATCTCCAGAGATGGGGTGCTGGTACATCCAGCGTTCCATCGGCTCCAGCATGGATTTCTAATCCCTTTCAGGTTAAAGTATGAGTATATGAGATCAGGCTGGGTGTCCTGTATCACATCCCAAAAGAGATTCGGTGTGTACACAATTTATTAAAAGCTTCTGATGAATAAGAGACAAGGCTCTAGTTTATAGCTCCTTGGAATGCACGCTTTGTAAATGCAGACTCCAGACATTCATGAAGATAAACAACCTGAATTCAAGCGTGAATTCAAGCACATTCATCATTATAAGACAAAACCCTACACCTACCTGTAGCAGCCTGTTGGGTTTATTGAACCTCGCCTGACTATGATTATGCTGATTTGGATCGGTTTAATAAACTGCTTGTGGTTGCATCCTAGCAACTTCTTCTCACTGTGACAGCCGTACGTGTTCCTGTCGGAATATTAAGATGGAAGGAGAAGAATCATTCTGCTCGCAAATCTTTAAAAGCAAAACAAAATCCAGGTATCGAGATTGATACTAATTATTCCTAATTAACCACAAATTTATTTTTTTTTTTACACAAAACGTCACTAAAGCCTTAATTACTCAAGCTTTTTTTTTTGCATTAACTTTAAACAGTTTGCAAAAACAATAAACAGCAACAACAAAAAAAACCCTAATTGTTTTTTCTTCTGAGAGCACAGCATTACAATACAGCAATTCCACTTCTGTTGTCTGTTGCATCACATTCATATTTCCTCCCACATCGCCCACTGTTCCTGCTATTCCATGATGAAAATACATGCAACAGCATATTGGATATTTATTAAAGGCACACTTTTAGCCCGAAGGAGCAAGGCAGAGTCAGAGCGATGCTCACCAACATCTGAATATTAGAAGCAGTTTACGGTTTCGGCACATAAAAAATTTCACTCTTCATTGACTAACGGCCTCAGAAATGTTCAGTCACGTGTTGCATAAACATAAATATACTACAACACAAAAGGATGTACCTGGTCCTGCACTTGCATGTTCCGTGCAACTCACATGACTCAATTTCTGCCAAAGTTTTCAAGCGAGCCTAGGGTCAAGGCCGAGGTGTTTTGTTGACTTCGTTCGCATGAAATTTCATGAAATCTACCACCACCCACTGTAATTCGAAACCAGAGACATTTTTCGAGCCTCAGACAGACGTGGGTCTCGGTCACATGCACTTCTGAGGCAGGATCTGAATTTTAACCCTTAAAGTGCAGGGTGAGAAGCTCAGCCATCCGGGAGGAGCTCGGAGCAGAACCGCCGCTCCTCTGCGTTGAGAGGAGCCAATTGAGGTGGCTTGGGCATCTGATTAGAATGCCTCCCTGGTGTCGTGTTTCTGGGTACGTCCAACCAGGAAGAGACCCGGGGTCGACACAGAACACACTGGAGAGACCGCTCAGCTAGCCTGGGAATGCCTCGGTGTCCCCCAGGAAGAGCTGGAGGAAGTGGCTAGAGAGAGGGGCTGCTGCCCCCACGACCCGACCCAGGAACAAGCAGAAGATGATAAAAGTGCTGGTACAATGACTGGTTAAGCAAACACCCGTGTTCACTGACACGGGCACCAACTGCCATAAGGATCACACGTGACTCAAATTTTACTTTCGGTGGGAAAATTATGCAAAATTGGTAATATGTTGTTTTAAACAAATTATTGTTCTACTTTATAATAGGGCTTACCATTAGGTTACGTTACTTGAATGACATGTTTAGTTTAAGCTAATACTAACATTATTACTGTCATGACATTAGTTATGTCATTAGTGGAGAAATTCACCTCTTCCAAGTCCGACTTGAACTCATTATCCAAACGTATGATTCAGTAATCAGCGGCTTTCAAAATAGAATCAGTGACCTGCTAGGACTGAGTGCACACTTGTGGTGCGTCACGGTACCTTCCATGTAGCTCACGCGAAAGATTAAAATGCACGTTCTTGTTGCCCTTACTTTGTTTTTAAGTGTCCCCCCAACTTACCCCTTGTGTTTTATTTTTCATCGCTTGAACCGTTAATCAAGTACCGACAGAGAAATTCCATTTTTAACACTTATGGCTTATTCCAGTGGATAGAATTATCAAGAATTTAAAAAATTAAAGTGTGAAAAAATGTCTTACGTCGAAGCTGTGCTTACAAGTATCTATGAAAGCTTCCTAAATTAAAAGACCATGCTGGATCGGGTGTTATTTGATAATCAAAGGTGAGCTGCTTGTCGTGCATGAACAAGATTTCTGTGGTTTATTAATTTTATAATGACCAAGAACGCGGCCGCCATTTTAAACCAAATCTACACCAATCACCGTCTTTATAAACTGTCAACTTCTGTAAAACCCTTTTCCACACAGATCAATGTTAAATGAAAATCACTTCACTCCAACAGCGGCATCATTGCAGGACTAGAAAACAGGGTGGCAACCGGTGCATCAAGGCCTTTTCTGGGGGGCTGTGTTGGAAACCACTTGAAACTAGTTGCCTATGAATCCACACATGTACACGATAGGTCATACAGTCCATCTTTTTTGCACAAATCTCATTTGCATATAACATCATCCATCAATTGTTCCAGCTCGCTGCTTATTAACTTGTACAAAGGCTTTTTTTTTTCAAATACGACTCCTCTCAGTGGTATTGGAGTGAAAAAGACGACTCAGCTGAACTATTCATCACCACCGTTAATGATGACAGCACAAAGTGCATATACACTGTGATGACATCCGATCCTTATCCTTCTGGCACACTGCGAACAGCGCGGGATGAAATCTTATGATGCGCTAAATCACAAGTACTTCCCTGATGAATAGCTTTCAGAACAGAGTTCAAATATTAACAAAACAGTGAAAATTTATCACAGGGGGCAGGAGGGGCGGGGTCAGGGTAGAGTATTATACTGGCTATGTTTCAGCATAAGAAAGCCGGGGGTGGGCAAGGTAATTTTTTTAAGTGGTTACGTTGTATGTAAAGTTCTTCAACCCTGATGTCAGTAGTCTCTCTTCGGGTTCACACAAACTTGAAGAATAAACTCTACGCATGGTTCCTCACTCATTTTGACGCGACTTCACGTGAAGAAAGAAACTATACTGTATAAAACTGGGATTAAATGAGCAGCTTGACTAATTTTTTAAAAGCAACCCTTTTATTCAACTTCAAACCGATGACGAATCTCACTGCCATTCTTCATAAGTAGAAAACAGTCATGTTTATACATCAATAAATGATCATTTTACTGTAATATGATTATAATTGCTTACTTTGTGAAATGGATTTTCACACTAAAGTATCTCAGGGCTTAGCTGAATAAATCCCACTCATATCGTGGAAAAACTCATTCCCGCTCTAACGCAAAACCTCTGGGCTAATCCAGCAAACTGTGCTGAAAATACAAAATCCTTAATTAACCAAAGCTGTCTCAGTCATGATTTCAGAATAAGTACTAATATAGCCTTGAAAGCAATTAAGCTAGCCTATAATGGTAAAAACAAACGATATCAAAAGGTTAATTGGACAGGAATTAAAGGGCAGATTATGCTGATTATGCTGGTCATGCGCGCACAGCGAGAGAAAGAAGAGAAGGAAATTGGTCGACTACAGAGCATAGGAATGAGATTCAACTGGACTGTAGTGTATTTAAACCGGTGAAAACACCACTAACAATTATTTTTGCTTGAATTGTGTTTTTAAACTGAACAAAGTTTTAAAAAAATATATGGATTCACAGCTTGGTGGCATTTTTAGGATATCCATTTTTGGCTGCAGATATAGGAATGGACAGTTTCAACACACGGCCAGTTCTCATTCATGGTTTCAAATTTGTTGACCTTGGACTCCAAACATGATGCACCACCATCACCCAAGAGCTGGCAGATTTGAGCCTCAGGTGATGCACACAGCTGTCTGGGGCCTGGAGCCCATGAGTAAAAACTGGCTGAGCTCTCAGAGAAGGAGGGATTCACGTTAACCCCTTCCCTGTATGCATACGAGGGGGAAGAATGTGCTTTCATCCAAATGTGTTATGCTGCCCATAAAAATGCCTGTGCAGCAGTTTGAAAGTGTGCAGTCAGTTGGCATGTTCTTGCTTTTGCTCTCCCTGATTGGTAGCTCACAGGTGATGGGGAATCGGCCCTTGGCGACGACTAAATTAGGAAGAAAATTGGAGGAAAAAAAAAAAAAAATCAGAATGTGTCCACGGTATACAGATACCCCCGCCATAAGCTGAACTAAGATAAGGACTATTATTTTTGAAAAATGTACAAAATTTACCCTCATTCAAAACCCTCTGAACGCACATCATGACTCTTATAATTCAAAGATTGGTAGCAAAAGCTGATGTACATCAGAAGATACAGTATGCACCAGACAAGTTGTTTTCCTTGTTGGAGGTCAAAGGTCAGGGTGACCGTGACACGAAGCAGATACGCTGCGCTGGTATTCATAAGTGTTGTACATCAGGAGACAGGCTACGGACAAACGTTACGACAACAACGGAAAAGGGCAACCTTGTCGGCAGGGACATGACCAACTGCCCTCAACTCCCTAACTTGTGTATCCAACAAGCCATTTCTCCTCCTGATTACTGTAGAAAACTAGAATTCGTGTCCAATCTCTAGGGCCAACAAGATCCGAAAGGTGGAAGTTAAAGGAATTCTACATCCTGCAATTAAAGCTTTACTGATTTTCCCTTTTACGACTGTAGGAATTAAGGCAGACTGTGATCACGTCCTTCGTGACATTCTGAGGTGGCAGCTTGAGACCAAAAATGACATCAATATTAATACATGAAAACTGGGTTTTATGCACATGATTAGATTCATTAGTTACAGAGCTCCAGGTGTAGATTATGTAAACTAAGCAGCATGCAGTTCACACCTGAAACATCGCCAGTTTTTTTTTTTTTTTTGGGAGAAGTATCCAAGTTGAGGTTTTTCAATAACATCTAGACCACTGCCGGGGTGGTGTTATTTTTCTTGTTTGTTTTTTTTTTTAAACCTTGGCATATTGTGATCACATCAAACCCACCTGGATGAAATGCTACACACTTCTTGTTTGGGTTTACATGAATTATTAATTGATTTTTAAAGAAATGAACGCAAATAATTAAATTTCTGAAAAACATTTTACTATATAATGCTCCAAGCTCTCCAGTCCATAATGACAACACTTCTATAATTAGAAGGCTCACTAATTTTAAAAGAAAACAATTAAAATTCAGTCAGTGAGTGTTTCCCCCCCAAAAAAAACAGGGGGAGGGGAGGGGGGGTTTAAATGACTTGTGAATTTATGTAAGACTAGTCGGCGAGTTGGTCCATTTCCGAAACAGCACGGCGCTTTTTCCTGCACACTGCATTTTAAGCAACTCAAGTCCAAGATCTCATTTACACTTGAACACTACTGCAACACAAAGTAATTTTCACATCACACAGTTTTGCTCTTGACCGTGTTTGGTTTCATATTCTCTGGTGAAAAGAAACATTTCCGATTCATTAAGTCTTGCTTTTGTTTTAGAGAGGCTGCAAATTATAACCGATGTTACCCAAAAGCGTTTTTTTTTTGTATTGCTCTTATTCTGCTCTCTAGCGATGCCTTGTCTTCCGGCTTAGTGCTTTCTTTTGCTTAAAACTAAATTTCGGTTTGGTATGTACATGGTAGAAGCACATTCCACTCTATCAGCATTTAGCATATGGATACACATATTTTAGGCATTATTTTTGGAAAGAATCCCCCAAGAAACCCCCAAGGTTTCATGATGTTTCCCTGTTGAAGAAAAGCGTCATAATGCTTCCACCACCATGCTTCACTCAGCTGTGGGGATCACAAGAAATGGTGGATTTTTTGCCAAACAGCATTTTTTTGTCAATGCCTTACATTTTTTATTTAGTCTCATAAGACCAGGAAACCTATATGCTCATATTCAAACAACTTTTCAAACACAAAAGCAGATGGCTTTACCCCTTTATTTTTATCACTCATTCATCAGTTTTGCCCACTGGAGCTGTGGATGTCTCCAGCCTTTTCAGAGTTACCCTTGACCTCTGGGTTGTTGCCGGATGGCTTGTTCCATCCTAGAGTTTTTTTCTGGATTTAATGGGGTTCTGTGGGATATTAGAAATATTTGCTTCAAGTCCTTCGTCCAACTTTGTCGTCCAGTTTTTATCAAACAAACATTTAGCACAGTGTTTAGAGATCTCAATCTTTTCTTGGCCATGCTGAAAGCGACCCATGGGCAGACCAAAAACAAAGTTCTACTATGCCTTGAAGGAAATCATTGCTAAGCTACAGAATATACTCACAGTGAGCTCACTGAACTGTAGCCTATTGTAACAATAACCCTGTTTTCTGCGACTGGCATGTAAAGAGCATTTGTGGTGCTTTATCCTGCATGAACAAGCTCCTGTACCTCGATGTAGCTAAATTTCTCAGCAGTAAACATAACAGGCTTCTAAATAAAAGAATCAGATCAGGCTTATCAAGCTCGCATAAATTGTTAGTCTTTGGTGACTTTGGCTATACTGCACTGAAAGACGACTGGAGTTGAGATCACCGTCAGAACTATTGCCGTTCACCACTGGTCAGCAGAGTCAAATCAAAACACAAAAACAAAGTGGTGAAGTTAGATGACACACTTTAAACTTGGTATAAACCACCTAAACATCAAGAACCATGAACTGCTGACGATGTCTACAACTATTTGATAGGCTAAAAGAGTTCAGTCAACATCTCAAAGAAAAGGTCTACAGTTGCATTACCTAGTAATTATCAAATAGCTGTTTATGGAACCTTTACAATGTAATGAACTACCTTAAACTCCTAGGAATTAACATTCGGTCGAGGCGTTCAGTCAGAGCTGAAATGTGGGAGGCGACAAGAGCTGTGGCAAGCCACCTTCCTAAATGCAATGCTGTTAGGCCACAATAACCAGATGAGAACATTACCAGCCCACAGGGATTTCAGGCGACTGCTCCAATTACCATCCTGTCACTTAACCAATCATGATATAAAGAGTACATGGCTCACGTCAGCTTCGCCTTTGTATATGAGAACGGGAGGCACAAGTCACTACACAATGACCCATCCACGATGATCCTTTTAGAAAAATTATTGCTTTTACTGACACCGTCAACAACCCGACAGTAACAGGCCGGATTGCATGCGTGCTCTGTTATGAGAACAGTTTAAGAGCGATGATATACTGTATGTCGGGAAGTGTGGTGTGTTAAAGGGTAAAGAGGAATGGAGAATTCAGCCCAATCACAGACTGGTATACACACTCATGTCCCTGTCTAGCACTAATGGATTGGCACATTGACCTACGTTTACATGCAAAAGCCTCATGCTGCTGCTATCAAGTCCCACTATTGGTTTTGGTTACATAACGGGGAGTATATTAGAAAGCAGAAGGACCGTTTTAGAAAATATTGAGCACTAAAGTGAAATATAAAAGCTCGTACACTGAGGTGGCGGAGATGGGCGTAAGTGTAAATATAGGCAAACTAAACCCAGGATTGAAAAACAGACGATAATGTCATAAATCCACCGATTGCGTCAATCACCACAGCCGGAATGAAGAGTTTCAGATTTGTCATGTGAAGTTCTCTTGCTCTAATCAATGTCTTAAGGACCCCTGGAGTCTTGTTCGAAAGCCAATTTCTCCTCACTTTAGGGTCTCTGCTCACCTGCGTGCATCTAACCATATGGTGTGGAGGCACTTGCTGCTTAAATTGAGTGTGGGTGTTTCATATGTATGTCATATCTCTTAATAATGCTGTAAAAAGAATTATAGTAAGATCATGGCATCACACAAGCCAACACACATGCAACATTACAAATGAACCCAAGTGTGGTGGTAGGTAATGGTGGTAATTTTGTGTTTAATAAAAAAAATGAATCATCATGTGTGGTTTTTAGTATTCCTGTGAATTCAGGTTGATGATTCAGCCTGACTGTGCCTTTCATCCATGTCAGGATGACATCACACCTCTACTTATTTTCCTATACTTCTCAAATCCCTCGCTCACACTCGAGCACTTTTTCTTAAAGACAGAGACAGATGGCGGACCGATCAGCCATGTCGGGAACTACAGCTCAACAATTCTCTCCTACAAACAACCGGTAGGACGCTGGAGTTCCTGCTACTTTTTGAGAGGATGACGACGGCGAGAAAGATAAACAGCTAATTAGAGTTTTCAATCACAACTCATTCAGGCAGAACAAGATGTCTAATTAATGCTTAGTCTTCTAGTTTTGTGCCGAGCTCTTCATTTAAAGCTCTAGAGAGCGAGCGAGCGAGAGAGAGCGTTTGGTTACTGTAATTAGTTTGGTTGCAAACAGGAGCTCTTGTTCCAAGATATTTATTGGCACATGTTTGGTAAAGAAAATGATATATTCACCTTACCACATCTACTGTGTTTTCTCATGAATCCGCTGTTTATAGGAAGCAGCCCAGTGATTTCAAGCAATGCTTTTACCCCTCAGCCAAATGGGCATGATGAGTATCACCACGCCGACGTCTGTCCAGAGTCACGTTTCACACAACCTAAAAACGCCATTTCCGATCACCACTATTTTTGGTGTGAATGTTGGGACTTGGTAACTAGACAAGCCTATCAACTTTTGTCTTGGTCTAATATTCACTGTGGACGCTGCAGGCTGACAGTTTCCCCCCCACCCACTATCGGAGCTATAGGAATGGGATCCGTTGGTCCGTCAAACTTTAGTTTCTGGACATTTACTTGCTACACGCTGAAGCTGGGGCTTTTAAACTTGGTATGCCAGCTCACTACTATGAGTGCTAGGTTGAGTTTGTATAGGCGAGTGACCTTGACCTACTTAAGGTCATGGAGGCACAACTGTGTATTAGGTTTCCTGATATTTACTTGCTGCGTGCTGAGGCTGGGGCTTTCAGACCTGCTACGCTTGTTCTATTATATTGGCATATCATCAGTTGGTCCTGTCAGTGGTAGCGTCTGGACCCCAGCGGTCTATTTTTATTATTGAAATTTAGTGTTGTATTGCGAAACAATGCAATTGATGATTTAAAAAAAAGCCTGTGGTATGATTCAGTAGTCCACCAAACACACGCTGACTGAAAAAGCACCCGACCGAGTGGCATGACAACCAGTGACCTTTACTTGTTAATATAAAAGGTGTTTCATCAGGTTTAATTTGGAGGAATGTATAATTTATGGATTAAATGATACGCTAGGGCAGTACATAAAAACGAGAAGCAATTTTTTGAAGCAGTTAAGACGTGAAGCACTAGAATAGGTAGCCGTGCATAGCTTATTATAATGTCAATAAAAGAGGCTGATTGGTTGCCTTTAAGGGTTCATAAGCAGCCTTAATCAAAAACATCAGAAATGATCATGTTGCCATGGAAATAAACTCTTCTACCCTACAGAATAAAAACAAGCGGTTCACCGGCAACTCTAGTGACTAACCACGTGCATATGTAGTTCACTTAGTAATACAAGCACAATATTTGGGATGTGAGGCTCTGTATTCGTTGCTGGTCACTGCATTTTCCACCATTTTTTAAGATCGCAGCTCAGAAAACAATGGCTGTATTTTATCAAGGTGTATATTGGGTGAGATTTGCTCGTGTCGGCAGTTGATTCGCGTTATCGTAATTCGCTTCTGGTGTGGACACCACTCTAGAAGTAAAAGTGGAGAAACGATAACTCTAAGTTGATCACAAAAGTTTACCAGATCACAATAATAAGTATGCAAAGCAAAAAGTACTTTTCTTTATTAATGGATAAGAGCTTTTTATAGAACTGGTCTGGCCTGAGAGCAGCACTTCAGTGCATTGCTGCACATTTAAGTGGTCACTTCAGGACCTTTTTTTTTTTAAGGATATTGAGATTGTAGAAGGTGGGCGTAGGACCAGATATATACCCTCCTGAGACCCAGCAATTCATTTTTGTCCTCTGTGGAGGACATGAATTTTAGCCATCCCAGTTAAGCACCATTTATGCAGTCTGTTAAAATCCTACTGTTCTGTCAAGAGGACATCCTGGGCTTTCTAATGATGT
>JAOUQZ010000039.1:3389240-3419755 GCA_028564935.1 Neosilurus hyrtlii
AAGTGGTCCAGTGGCTAAATTTAACTAAAAAAAAAATTTACAAAAAAAGAGCTGTGCTGAATTTAACAGAGAAGAAATGGATGGTGACTGACCATGGCAGCTATCATAATCCAAAGTTAAGGCAAACAAAAAATTTAATACAATGATTTAGACACTGCCTAAAAAGCGCAGCATTCTTAAGTGTCTCCTGCTTTTCCCAACTATGTTCTGAAGCAAAAGAAGGAAAAGTTAACAGATTTCTCTTCACCACCTTCACTACCAGATTTCCCCCTTCATTCGTGGCATCTGTCTTGTTAATTTTCTATGTAGCAAGTTCATGTTTCATGCTGACATTGACGTTTTGTCTGGGGAGTCACTAGAGAGAAGATGAAATGTGCTGACCAATGAAACCAGAAAATAAAAGAGGTCAATAAAGACAAGTAACTAAAGAACGGGTAGAAGGTGCACCCAATCAGGAAAATAAATACCTAAAAGAAGCCCTCACCTCTCATTATAAAGTGCACTACATAACGAGTTTGCCATTTCGTAGTGTCGTCAATGTACAGTAAGAATTATTTTACACTATAATGTATCCCATAATGCATCAGGTAAAGTGGTGACCACCCAGTGTCACTAACCAAGCAATATATACCATCATACACTTAAACATCCTTATCACATGAGGCATTGTGATGGGAAAATAATGGAGTAAGAAAAATAAAAATATGGCAGTGTCCTATGGACGGGCCGCCAGTTCAGGTGCTGTGCCACGTAGTGTCAATATTCCCTATATAGCTAGTAGGACACACTGAATAGTGATTTGGGAAACAGCCAAGATTTGAGACCTGACCAAGACAGAGAAAGAGAGAGAGAGAAAAAAACCCTCATCTCCATGGAAGCCATGACGCAACTCAACAGGGGGGAAATGAAATGGCATCATTGCAACAGGATTAGGATCAGCTAAAGCTCACAAGTTCATACTGAGCTTCATAAAAAAGAGCTCAGTGAGTGAGCGAGTGAGTCATAGCAGATAGATTGAACGGTTTTATATAGCCTTCATTCATTTTCATGGTGTGCTGTATTATGAATCTCACTTTCCCACCTGTGTAGCCCATAATTATTTTCACATCCAATACAAAAGTTCCTTTATTCTATTTCTTAAATTTCAAAAATTTACTAAAAGCCTCCCCCTCCATGTGTTTTATTTATAAAATACAACTTATTGGCAGAAGTGGTGTTTAGTTTTACTCTTAAAATAAAAATTACATCTGATTAATTGAATTTACCTGCTGAGACAGTAGGACTTCATCGGCGTGAAGATGAAGCTGAACACGTGGCAACATTTTATGTAACGAGTCTTCTTTATAAAACTAATAGCTCGAGTTCTACATTAAACTACATGGTATTTTTTATATTTATGAATGTATATTATTTCATCATAGTTATTAAAGTCTGTTTATATATAGAAAAAAAAAATAAACACCCTGAAGACACATTAAGATTTTACCATAAACAGTTTCATATAAATCTACTCATATACTATATACACATCCATCAATCTATCCATTATCTATACCACCTATATCTACTGTCAGGTTCATACAGGAAGCTGCAGCCAATCCTAGCTTACTTGGGGGTAAGAGGTGGCGTACATCCCAATTAGTTCAAACAATTGCAGTACTTGCACATAGACAAAACCACTCACGCCCTTGTTCACAACTATGTGGAATATCAAGTAGCCAATTGACCTAATTTGTTTGTTTTTGGACTGTGGGAGAAAATCAGAGCACCCCAAGGAACCCACAAAAGCACTGAGAGAACATGCAAACTCCACAGAGGAAGACCCCAATCAGCCATGAAGCTTGAATCCAGAACCTTCTTGCTGCGAGACGGCAGCACCAACCCCTACACCACGCAAATACAAAACTTTACGCAAACTGCACACATTTCAGTTAACATTGTTTACACTCATAACTAAAACTCAAACTGCGAGCGTTACAATAAAATCAGTTTATAGAAAATGGAAATTTAAGACTTTGTGCTCAGAGTACCAGATTAATGAACTGGAAATAGTGCAGGGAGGGAATGGGACTGCTAGGGGGGCAAGCGAAGGGTACATTCGGATAAATATTCCTTTATCTTTTTAACATCTTTTGACAGTAATTACAACGCGAACACAAAAAGAGGATTCATCCAAACCCACCCTGTTTTACTCTCCCTGTGCGTTTAATGTTTTATTAGCCAAGCAACCAGCACCCACCATTTCCTCTGCCCCTTGGTTTTCTAATACAAAGGCTGAATGTGAGCGTCTACTTGTTTTTGCAACCTTACCAATGGAGTTTAATTCCAATCTAATTAGGGCTTATAATAAAAATAGAACGAATGCACAATAGCGTGACAATCAGGGCAGTCTGAGTGTACCACCTGCGTAATTGAGTTTAGCATGACAAGCAAATCAGACCGCTAACCTGTATAGTGGGCTTTAAAAGCATCATGCCGCTAATGCCAGGGTACAAAAACTGAAAGTCTACCAATTTCCATCTTCGTACGTCACAGACACAGCTGTAAAATGTGTGCCTTTATAAATGGTAGCGGTTATGAGATGTAAAAACAGTAGTGGGGTTTGTTCTCCGAGTATAAGCTTGCAAACACGCAAGTGCACAAGCAAGGCTAAACATTAGCATAAAAAAAGTGGCACATGTGGACAAGAGTGATGAAATGTTATGAAATGACTCTTTGCCCCAGATTTGCTCTGGATGTCAAAAAGTGTAAAATATCCCTCCATTGCGACGTTAAAAGCTAACGGCTTTTCATATCCACCATGTTAGAAAGTATATGAAAAGCAAACTTGGAGAAAATGAGCAGATTATTAAAGTGATTTGTCTGAATGCAGTGATGTGGCTCGGATTCGGGCCCCGTGGCTAGCTTTAACAGACCAAACACTGCATACATGGCTTGAGGACGACCATAACAGCAACAATTTGTGCCAAGTTCATCAGGGAGCAATTGTGTTAGTACGTACTACATGGGAACAACAAGGTGGATTCGTGTTAGTATGTAGTACATGGGAACTGCAGCACAAAAAACACAATGTATATATGTACATGCTAGACTGAAAGCTAATTATAGCACCTCTCTCATTCTCCATAACTTATTCTGGAGTTATTCCATGAAAAACAAACAAAATTTGGAATTCATGTTGCTGTAGAGAATAATTCACACCCTCCCAGCCTTCTAGAAACAGGCTTCCAGTCATAAAAATCCCTATTAAGTTGAGATACAACTCGCCGGCCCGTCAGTACACAACGTACGGAAACAAACAAAACAAACTAATTTCATTTTAAACCAAGACAACGAATACTACGCCTGCTCCAATAGACCGTGACGAAGCTAGTCAGCCACACAGATTCAAGAATTATGTACTCAGCGTTCAGTACTTTTGTTCCTAATCCTGTGTAATAAATGGTATAATAAATGGTATAATATGGTAACTACTGAATAGTTTAAAAAAAAATATTGTGTGTGCTAACAATGTTAACCCCCTGAACCGACTGATGCTGAGTGAAACAAGGAGAGTGAAGTGTGTCAGAGGTGAACTAGAAGACAAAAGAAGGAAGATACTTTGAACATGTCATGCAGAACATCGAATCAGCCTTACTAGAGAGCAAAGTGCGAAACTACGCCAAGAAATAGTGTCTGTGCAAGAACACAGTGCTGAGTGGAAGAGAAAATAGGGCAGTAGGGGAGAAAAGGAGGGTGACACCAGAAAAAAAAAGAAGGAAAGAAGCTGAGTTACCGATCTCTGATGAAAGACAGAAAGGGCGAGGGTGGAAAAATGAGCAAAGTGCTTCAAACGTGCGTGCGGCGTTCTTTGAAGGTTGCTAATGCAGCACAAGCTCTTATCGATCTTCCCTCTGTACAGCCCGTGCCGTTCCCTCGACTCCTATTATAAACAAACATTTGTTCAGAGTACGCTGGTGAGCAAAATCAATAAAGCCACTTAACCGACACCAGTAACTAGCCCAAAAAACACACCAACATAGTATCACTTCACTGACTAAACTGCTTCACTGGTTTTAGCAATCAGCACTAATTTATAGATTGTTGTTGTATTTGCGCTAGCTGTTATGGGGGAGGTGAGGTTGTGCGTGCTGCTGACATCACAGGAAGACATCGTAAAATGACCCCTCACTGGTTTTCCAGCTGCATTTACCATCTTGAGAAATCCAAAGAAAGAATAAAATTTCACCAAAATGTTAATTCGGCGTTATGCGTAATGTTAACTCAAGTTAGCGATTTGCAGGATAATGGTGTGGACGGCGATATTAGCATGAAACGGTGAGGCTGATGTGTGAGCAGAGTGTATAGGAGCAGGTGAGCAAACTGGACAGGACTAAAGCCTCGCGACGCCACTAGAGTGGGCTTTCAAAAGGAAGTCTGGGTAGGAAATCCAACCTAAATGTAGTACAACAGAAAGACAACACAAACTGTTTTCCTTATACTGCACATGTGTTTTCAAGTTTGCAAACCTCATGGATATTTTTGTTAGTGATTTAACACGTGATCTTAGGTGCTTGTTCACACAACCATTCAACTTCGGCGCCAACTCTTACACTCGCATCCCACATAAGCATACGGTGATCCTCGTTTATAAGATGGCAAATTCCCCATGTGGCTGCCACCAAGCTGGCAACCGTTAAGCGAAAGGAATGAGGCAAAGACAGCTTTCTCTATAGGAATCCTCTCACTAACAGTCTGAAATATTCATGAGTGAACCTTCATTAACACTGAAACTACTTTTCTCCTCAACGAAGTGCTGCATAAGTGTTACTTGTGCACGAGTGCAAGGTGGCACTATTTACAAATCACAAGCATTATTTCAAAACAAGGTAATGTCTGGCGTGATGACGCTCCGTTATTCATGCACTTAAAAAATACAATTAAAACAACCCTTGGCATATAGGTGCATTTCTGTGTGTGTGTGTGTAGAGTATACTTTGACAGGGACCAAAGTTATGGCAATATTCTCACAGGGGTATTTAAAGGTGGTTATAGTTTATGTACAGTAGGTTTGTGCACCCATGGTACAATAATATAGATTACATTCTTCAAATCATGTCTCAAAGGTTGCCAGATTGAGGAGTCTTCAAAAGGAGTCTTGTATATATCCCTGCTTTTAAAAAAACAGTGCAGTTTAACAGCCATTATTTACCATTTACATTTACAGCATTTGGCGGACGCTCTTATCCAGAGCGACTTCCAATTATTTATTTATTTATTTAATACAACTGAGCAATTGAGGGTTAAGGGCCCAACCGTGGTGATAGCGGGGTTTGAACCACTGACCTTCAGATCAGTAACCCTTCGCCTTAACCACTAAGCCACCACTGCCCTTTACCACTTTCAATTCAAGGATGGGGAGGTTGGGGTTTACACAGACAGTAAACCAAGTTTTGAACTCCTGGAAGTACGGGAACTACTGAATCACTAGAAACGTACAAATACCATACCAAGCACGATTCAAAAGCTGCAATGCACACAAAAAGTAACACAAGTGGCTTGAACTAGTACCTGGAAGTTGTGAGTGTTGTGGTGTTTAAATAAAAAAAGAGGATGAGCAGAAAGAAAAGGTGGAAAAGAAAAGGCAAACGAAGAAATGAGCTAATTTAAAGAAGGCCGTTTGGTAATTACAGGTTCGCCTCAGGACAATAGCGGTATTTTTTTCTTAACCCATCAAAATAGGAAAGGAATAGAGGGAGCAGGAACCCTATAATCACAGAGTAGATAAGTGGAAACAGACTGTTTCAACAACAGATCACATGCTTCCTGAGGAGTAACCTGATCCAATTCCAACCAATCCAATTTTACTCTTATGTTCAATATACCTTGAATACTATTGATCTCAAAAAGGCACCAAAAGATTTCTTTGGTGAAGTCATCAACCAAAGAAACAGCTTCTTTTTATAACCAAAATAGAGATGGAGACACTTGTACAGGTCTTTCACCATTACTTCAAGCACAACTTTTCAATCGCAGCTTGCCGAGCACTTAGGATGTTGGGGAGAAGGTATCACGATGGCCGTGGCTCAAATGAGGCAAACCACAGACCAAACGAGCACCGATGAACACTGAATGATTGGTTAACGCCAGACGCCCGTAAACTAAGCCCCTGTTTTGGAAACATTTAGTGCAGGCGTCATAACAAATGCATTACTGGGAGCTTAAATGCATTATTGTTGAGCCAAAAGCCTGTAGCCAGACACCATGATAAGACAAGTGAGTCTTAATGCAACTTGTATTTATGTGTAGTGCACGTTTGTTATGTCCAAAATAAAGTGCTTAACGTGCCATGTCTGAATATACCTTAATCCGCATCACCTCCATTCTGAATATGGCCAACCACCTCAGCAAGCTAAACTATCCCATAATCCACTTAACCAACAGGATTTACCATATTCAGGGTACATTCATGGCTTGAGGAATTGTTGCACCATTACTTCTAGCCGAGTAGACAGGGGGAAAAAGAATAAAGATCAACGTCAAACTTTTCAGTCTGCCTCCATGACCTGCGGATGGGTGCAGGGTCATCCAGGAAGAGACCACTCATCAGAATTGAAATGTGTTACCTTGGGATCAAGGTGACCAGTCATCTTAACTTCATATTGACTCGATGTGACCCTTCACGCGAAGTGGAAAAGTAAACCCTGCCAGCAAACATGCCTCCCGCATGCATTAAAAGGGAAAAATGTGTTAAAGAATACCAGAATAGCTGGAATATATTGACCTTTCAGTTGGAGGGGAGAACTCCCTATAGATAGTCTGACATCAACTTAAGACAGCTACTGATAACAAGCCTGCAGTTCTCTTGAGTTTGGTATGTGTAAAAAAAAAAAAAAAAAAAAAAGGAAAAAAAATTCTATAATAATAAAATGTATATTATTATTATATAATAAAAGTTTAATCTCATGGAGACAGATTTTAATTTAGAAAAAATATTATAGAAGGACAATTTATGCAAAAAAAGTTAACATTTTGTTTTGAGTAAATTTATTTTAAGTAAATGTTTTGAATTTTATGTTCAGCATAAATGTACAAATCTAACGTCATCCACTCATCTGTTAATGATGCTGATCATCTTTTGGGGACATGGGAGAAGGAGCCAATCCTAAACAACTTTGGGGCGAGAGGCGGGGTACATGATCTGGGGCATACAAAGAAGTCCAACGTTGAATGGCAACAAGCCCCCTGCGCCAGAAAAACAAAGCAAAAAACAAAATTATATTTTGAAAGACCTGACTCAAAGTCCTGTAAAATACTGTAGCAGGACCAGAAAAGGGCAGTTCAGTCAAAACCCCGAATTAAAACTCTTGTAGAAAGGTGAGGGCTAAAATTCTTCACAGTGATACCAGAGACTGCTCTCCTTTTCCTGGAAGCATTAGATCGCACCTGTTGCACTTGAAGGTGGTTAAACCAAGTCTTGAGTATTTGTGGCAATTACTTATTTTACATGGATGTCAGAGATTTTGTCCTTTATAATAAATAAATCACAAGATCGTTTGAAAACCGTCATTTAAAATCTGTTTGGAGATCAGAATCAACGAAGCGGAGTTAATGAAGAAGAAACTCAAAGCACAGTACTGTGTATATACACGCACACCTTTCTTCCTACTGGCCAAGTTCACGCTTCAATGCCACAGGACTATGCGGAACGTATATTATATGAACACATCATTTGGTTATATGTACAACAATAACACCCCTCCCCCCCCCTTGTAGACAAAACTACAAGACCAGTCATGCACTGTAATGAGTACACACGAGTTACATTTTAAAAATAATAACTACACTTACAAATTACTGATGCCTGTTACTTTTTCACAAAAAGGAATGAAGTCAGCTGGATAAGAAATGAACCTCGAGCCTCCCTGCTGCTTTCACACATTCCCAAGCTCGAAATATTTGGCCGTGATTGATGGAGCGTTATTGAAGGGCACAAAGTGACACCACCTTGACATATGTTTGGATGTTTTCGGTGCACGTAATTTTTTGTTATGTTTACAAAGTCTGGAACAGCCAGAGAGAACGAGTTTCCTTGTGCACATCGATTTCATTGACAGCTGAGGGAACGGAAAGAAACTCTCTCGAAAAACTAACAAGTCGTGCTCTGAGTGGTAAAAATGACTCAGGATGCAGGTATTGGCTTTGGAAACATCGAGGTGCGCATTCATATGTCTAGGTTTTATTACCACTCATCAATAAGGAGAGTAAAAATATACAAAGGAAAAAAAACAAAAACCATGTTCAGCACGGCTGTGCATGACAGACATTCATCCAACACATGGGAACACTGCTGGTCATGCAGCTGTACGTGTCTTGGAACTTCATCCCCACTAATTTAATGCACCACGGGAAATATCCAGGCTGAGATGCTTGTGCATGGCCTCACTATTTTGGTGGAGCCCACGAAGATAATTTGGCAGCTTAAACGTGCGAAGTCCGTGTTTGCGCCTGAGGGACTGTTGGCTTTTTCCATGTCCACACAATGATGCTAATTAGCTTAGTTATATTCCCGTTAATTGGACTTAAGGTGATTAAAAGGAGCCAAGAGTAGCCACAGGGATAATGACACTGGTGCTTGAAGCATTGTTTATTTATTTATTTTTAAATCACGTGAATCACAAGAATACCACTGGCACGCTGGCACTGCATGCTGTACACACAGAAGTATGACGATAAATTCATGTTTTTAAATGGATGATAAAGATGATGAGTGGTACGTTAAAATATTTAAATGCAAAAATTAAGCTTGTGTAAAACAAACAGGCTAAAAATAACGGTGTGAATCAGGGGAAAGAAAATTACCAAGGAGGCAAAAATACGGGAAGATTTGTTTGGAAAAGTGTGTAAAAATATTGTGAAAATTACATTCATCATCCACGTGACTGGAAGAAAAAAGTAATTTTATTTTAAAATACAAGATCATAAAATAAAGAAAAAATTACTTAAGCATTAAATAAATAAACAAATAAATACAAAATACATTATGGGGGTTGGGTGTGTTCCGATTCAACCAAACAAAATCATGATGGGTATAATATTGTAGCTTATAATCTAGTTACGGTTGTTTATTGAGAGGTAGAGAGAGTGAACCGAGTGTTCTCGAAACTGCTCATATTTAACATTTGTCATTTGTGGCTTTTTCCAAAAAAGAAAAGAACAAAATGAGACACGGGCAAAACAAGTGTTGAGAAACAAATGGAATGATGTGAGTGTACGCAAGTGAGAGAGAGAGAGAGAGAGAGAGCGCGTGAGTGTGTGAGAGTGTAAGTGGCCGTATCCATACACTTTATTCCTGGTGTTGGATTAAACACTTCATCTATTCATAAGCTGAGGGTAATTTTATTTCTACAGGGATCTCAAATGATAGAAATTTTTCTTTAAAGCACATGAAGAAAAATTAGACTGGAGATAAAAGAAGTGTGTTTATCATACAGAAAGAAAGGCAAAAATTAGCAATCACTTATGTCCATCACAGCACCAGAACCATACTGCACGAATGGTTTCATAGACACTATTCACCTTAAAAGAAAAAAAAAGAAAAGAAAAAGAAACGCACACACAGTGATTTTGGGATCGGCTGCTCTCGTTCTCTCTTCATCCTCTTCTCATAGGGCTGGCTGCCTTTCCCACCATTTCTCACATGACCGAGGACAAGTTCAGCCTCTTAGTTGCCAATAAACTCCAACTCGTACAGCAAATAAAAAAAAAAAGGAGAGATCGCTAAGAGAGATGGAGCGAGAGGTGGCGGAGATTGCAGACAAAAAGAATTTATCGTTTCAATTTTCCCAGGTAGTGGGAGGAGGAGGGGAGCAGATCACTGCTCGCTTGTCCCAAGGTGATATGACTGGTGTGTTTTACAGAATTTTTGCTGGCGTCGCGAAACACAGAAAGCAAATAACAATCACAAGAAGAAAAGTAAAAATGAGGTGAGAGTGGTGACACGCTACTGTCTGGTTTGATGCCAACACACTTGAATAAAGAGCTTCCCAAGAAATTAGCTTCAAAAGCCTTCAAGTGAAAAATACCACAAGTGTTCTCATTTTCATCATGTTACATATTAAAGCATGGTGAGAAAGTCTGACATTCTGTTTAAAAGTTCAGAGCAAACGGAAAACAAACCTCCCGCACTTAAATTTCCCGGTTTAAGATATAGTTATTCTTAGATCAGTCGATAGTGGCGACCCCCTGTATCTGCTTACTAATAATCAGCTGCTTGTGGTCAACCCTGATCCCAAAAGTAATAGACTAATTAAGATTAATTACATCAAAAAAGTATAAGTTACATTCAACCCTCCATTTAAAGGACTAAAAGGGGGCGCACGCACCGGTTTCGCTGATTGTCCGTAGCTTCCGAGAATGGATCGTAAGTGGGTAATGATTTCATGGAAATCAATGATTTAGAAAAATTGATTTTATGGAAAAATACGCCACGTACGGATGACATGGTTGTATATACACTATGTGACACTACTGTATACGCACTGAAGCGCACGCCAAATATCGAAATAGTCTGCCCTCGCCGAACACCGAGCCCTCCCGGACAGATTCAGCTACTCCAGCCCGCGCCCACAGCCTCTGATATCCTTTAAACACGGGGCCGAGTGCACCTCCTAGTTCTATTTTGGTAAACTTCTATCAAAAGATTTGTGAAAAAAGGTAATATGTATTTCACATTAAATTCTTCAGGTTTATTCAAACTGATTTCACAGCTCTCAGTATTCAAGCGCAAAATGTTTCACCTAAAATCTAAGTAAACAGTGTTTGGTTGCATATTCTAGAGTGCTCATCCTGTTGGGGTGTCCTTGCTGTGAATATTTTATCCTTAGTCCTGATCTCATTTTCTAGCTTTTATGTACCAAGTTTGACCCTTTTTTTTTTTTTAAATGATGGATATTACCGGTTTGATGTTGCCTCCTATTCCATGACTCACAGTCGAGTCCAACTACACTTCCTGTAGAGCTCATAATAAATATAATGCTGGGTTTACACACCTGGTTCCTGGCTCATTATCGTTAACATAAGAACCGGTGCCGACAAGTTTACATCTTACAACTAGTTTTAAATCTGCTACAACAAAAGAAATACATGTTTTACCTTTGCTGGAGGATACCCAGTGCTTATACTGAGACGACTGACAACGAGAAAGAAATATACCCAGAAATGGACACCACTCTATCACAGGGCCCCGACATCTGGCAGAATACAGATTCCCCAATCCACCTACAGGCATGCTTGATTTTCTTTCCTGTCATCCTCATCTGCACTGCTGTCGCATAATCTTAATGCTATGCGTTTAGCTCCTGATAAAATAAGTGTTCTTTCGTACCTGTACATCTTCATAAACCCAATTACTGAGCCTATGGAGTACTGTATTTAATCAAAAAAACGGATGAGGCTGGGAAAATAATCAATAAAACCAACAATAAAGTCAATGATGCAAGGTCACAGGCATCTAAAATGCTAATTACTGCACTTACCCAAGTTATTTTTCCTTCTAACCCCATCCTGTGTTGTGTATGTAGCAGTCATTCAGCCATGAGCCTTTAATCAACGTCTCTGACAGCACTACAGTCACAAACAACTGTTAGGATTAACAAGCGGGACTGGAACAGAAAGCAATAAGTCTTCAGTGATGTTAAACAAAACAGCATCATTAAATCAGATTAATGGTCTCCAACTCAGTCTGCTCAATTAACAAGGTTAAAATTTTTGTTCTTAGACTCCTATGGATGTTTATCTTTTCATGTTTCCCCCCCATAACGACGTCCGGGGGTTGGACCCCGCAAATTTTGTCCTCAGAATGCGACAGAGTGGTTGTGGTATCTATGGAAGGTAAAGGGGCTCAAATGTGATTACAAATGAAAGATAAACGCTGTACGACAGCTGTGTGTAAAACTTACCCAAAAATCATGAACCTAAATTAGGTGGGGGAAAAAAAAAAATTAAAAATCTGAAATAAAGTGTAAAAGAAAACTGAACTGAATGTAAAATATCAAAAAGTAATTGCGTAAAACCCATTTGTGAAAATTTGAATAACGTAAACTGAACGGGTAAAAATTTAAGACATGAAAATAAACAAAATATGCAAACATAAAAATATGTAACAAAACAAATGGAGAAATAAAATAAGGTTTGAAAACTCACGCCACTTTTTATATCAAGCTTACTCACGGGTGATTTTTCTGAAAACGTTTAAAGTGAAGTCTCTTTTGAACCTTAACATCTTAATGGAAGGCGATGACCAGAATAACCTGAATAAACATAAAAACACTCGGTACCCAACTGTTATATTACTTTTACAATGTTCTGTATCCAGCCTTCATGTTTGTTTTGGTGTCTCAAATTTGAACGTCTGCCAGTGTCATGGCAACCAGATGACGCCATTGTTGAAAGTCAATTTTCCTTGCCAAAAATACGATGTGAATTTAAAAAATTCACACACCTCGGAGAGCATTCTCCAAAAGTAGACTTTTTAATACGGACAAAAGCGAAGCTTTACTTATTCATGTACAATGCACTCTTTTAAAACAATAAGCTGCGGAAGAGGGACTGAGAGCATGTCCTTACCCAAGGAGAATCTTGACTCACTTGCACACACACATTGTATTATACAACATTAGTGGTCAGTGAAGGATGTACTGAAGATATGTGATAGCACTGATGTGCAGGCTAATCAATACAGCATAGAACTTTCTCCCTCGTTCTATAATTTCAATCAGGATGATTAATAAAATGAAGTGCTGTATCAGTTGTGGCATGTACCTGGTCACGTGAAACATGCAGCTTGCAACATTTTAACCTTAAAAGACCACGAGTGTAAACGCAACATCCTGCATTTGTGATTTTTACATCCATCGTTGTTTCATTTCAACTGGAATATGAAACAGTGTGCATGTCAAACGTGGGAATCCAGCACCTCTTCAATTGTACAAATACATAAAGATGGTAATCCTGCAGAGAAACGTGCATGAACTGATCTTTTCTTCATTCCGCATCCTCCTTTTTCTGAAAATGAATTGAAAAATAAATCACACCTTTCTATCGTTCTCTCTTTCCTCTGTGCTGCAAGCCTTTATTATTTTAGTTTTTTTAGGGAGGGGTTTGACTACGACTGCAGGGCACATCCAATAGCGTCTACTAAGGCCCTGTTTAACCTCTTCAGACCCCACGAGGACATCTCAGATTTTCCTCATTCCTGATCTCTCCAATCCACTCAAGCACTTATCTTAAAGGGAGGACATTTCATCAAGGCCAGTTTAAATGCATGCTATCATTAAAACGAAAAAGGGGGCATCCAAATTCATTAGTTCATAGTCTACTACCTGTATACTGTTATTTTTGCCGTTATGTCTCTAACACATCAGATATAAACCTGTGCACTTCTGAATAAAATAAAACAGGGCACATCTACACAATACAAGCTGACATTTACATTCATACATACATACATACAGGCTCGTTTACAGGAACGGATGGTATAACTCGCCGTCCTTCATATGCAAATTACTTCAAAAATTTCTTTTGGCAATACAATGTGGCTGCCATGTAGGCAGATTTTTTTTTCCCCCTTGAAGAAGCAGCTTTTAATAACAATAGGGTGTTTTACATGTGAAGACACATACAATGAATGCAAGCTTTAAGCTTTGAGTTCTCTCATAGCATAAAAAGATATGTTTTTTAATTAAAGAAAGAAATTACGAACAGTATACAGCTGTCAATCAGATATAACAGAATAACTTGTTTCGTGGACTTTACCAGATATTGTATACAGTATTTAGCTATAAACCGCTCAAAGGAAAGGGGTCTAATTATTAAAAATATATTTTGAAGCATATCGCCGCCACATCAGTTTTAAAAGCGGCCGGTAAGAAATACCTACCATTTTTGTTAATATTTACAGTCAAGACATTGTGGGGGTAAATTGTAAGTAAAAGCATGAACAACAATTAAAAAAATAAATAATAAAAAAATGTATTGCGGTTGTAACTATGATAACTTTGAGGTATTTGTTGACCTGTTTAGTATGTTAGTACGCAATTTTAAGCAAAGCTCCTGCTGGTAGTGTGTTTAAATACTGCATGAGAAATTGTTAGTGTATTAAAGGTTACCAGAATATTAAATACTCTGAGTAGTGCACATCGATTCAGTCCCTCTCATCCCAACTTTTACTCTCAATGCAAACTAGGCTTTAATAACAGCCTTCTGAACCCAAGTTCATTATTCATTTCCCACATCCCTCTGCTCCCTGACCCTGGGAAAGCCCACAGCTACTCACTACTACATTTACATAGCTGTACCATTATCTCGAAATATTCACTAGTATTATACTGCACAGGACTCAATAATCCATCACCGAGTTCATTGTTTGGCTTTTAAAAAGCAGTAATGATTTTTTTTTTGCTCATTTAATTTGAACAAATTGTATCAAGTTTAATTTCACTGTAATATACTGAAGAATGCAGGAAAAGTTCACTGTGTGATTTTCAAAAAAGGGCAATACGGACTGACGAGGGAGGCAGGGTGGGACGACGAGGAGGGACGTGTGATTTTCGAGCAGAATATATATAATATAGCAATAATAGAGCAGAATAAAATAATATTTTAAAATGGGCACACTTTAACAGACTTGTACTCAAGGGTGAGTCTGGGGGAGATGGTCTGCCCAGTTCTACTTAAAGAGCATTAAAATATTTTATTTAAATAATAATTAAAAATAAATAAATAAAAAGCCATGTAGAAAAGTACCAATCACTTGATTGTACATCAACATGGGTTTGGGATGATTTATACCAGTACATGTCATTTTGAGCCACTTCATCATTAAAAGCTCATTTTTATACAAGCTTATAAGGAGGAACATGCATACACGTTCATTTACGTGCTACAGTATGTCTGCTTTTAATCACAAAGTGAGCATGCGTGCATGTGTGAGTGGGGGGGGGGGGTCGAGAGAGAGAACGAGACACACACTCACACACCACTTCTAAAGCATGAGAAAAGGGCAACGTTCCATTAAATATTTCACAAATTAATCCCAGAAATTGAATGGGAGAAGAGAGACTTCATACTGAGCCTCTTATACAAAAGGTTTAAGCTGTATTATTCTACTCGTACACATCCCAGAGGAAAAACCAAATACAACAAGAGTCCACCTGAGTGAGTCTCATTTACATTGCTTTCCTGCATGTCCCTGAACGTGCAGACCAGTTTACTAAACAGCACAAACTGAAAGCAGCCCACGCTCCTGTTTCATCCTACAAAATCATTTCTTCTAAGAAAACGTCTGCTTTTTCTGTGTACTGTGAAATTAATTCATTTATTTATTTTAATACACCATGTAAACTCAGGGAATGACTGATTGATAGGTACTTGAATTGGCTCACTTCACACAATGCAACTGTACATTTTAATCATGACCACCGGTGGTGCTGTTGCATTCAGTTCCCAAAATATAAAAGAATCCACATTAAGATCTTTCATTACGGTTACTAACCCATTTCTGCCAGATGCCACCTGATACCACACAAAAGCTTTGCAAGGGAAGTGTTTCGAAAACTATAGGGGAGCAAAAACTGGTTAACACGTGCCATTCATTTCCCTCATGTTTTACTCGCTTTATTTAACCAACACAAATAACTACCAATGGAAACAGAAATCGGTTGGCCAGTTTTAAAGGAAATTCGCTGGTACCATCTCATTAAGGATGAAGCAGAGATATATGAGGAGTGATGTTTAAAAGATAAAGTTGCGCACTAATACTAAAGATCTTCTCACACTAGACATGATATCATCGTGTGGTCGCATGCGAAACGTTTACAATTTCTCAAAAAGAATGTTCTTGGGTACGTCTGTTGTTGGAATGGAAATGACGGAATGCTAATCTGATTTAAGAGTTAAAGTTGAGAGAGGGGATGCTGGGCAACAAGTCATAGGGTAGCCTTGACCATATTGTTAAACGTGGAAAAACAGCGGCTCTGCTCTGGAAAGTGAGCGATGCGGTCTCATACCTGAGACTCTTCTGCTACATTCAAGTTAACTTGTCCGGCTTGTGAAACAACGGTACCTTTATTTGAATGGTAATTTTTCACTCTACCAAATTAGATTTTTGGTGTGAATGGGATACGTTCAATGGCCTGCGTTATTTGATCCGACCATTCTGTTGGGAAAAAAAAAAAATCTGAATTTGGTGGACAAGTTAATTTCACTGTTTTGTGCTGGCACACAAGAATTCACTTTGCTTATACTCTATTCTTTCGATTTCTATTGTATAGTCCAGTATACCCCCGAATGGAGCACTAAGGAAAATTATTTTATAGCTGCTTTAATGTTCAGATGGTTGCGTTAATTTGCCTCAATGTGTGATTGGGCTGCCAAAGCATCTGTTTATCAATTGGCAGCTGTCAACCTCATTAGTATTTACCCAATAAGAAATTTCACACTGTTGTAGCAAATATTTACCATTCGCTCTATAGGCTGTAATGTAATTATAGACAACAGATGTACAGTTCAAAACCTATAACCTGGATGAGTCCTTACACAGATACAGGTCTCTCAACAAGCCACTGGTGAACAGGAAACTGGCAAAGCAGCATGTTTATTTCTGGTATAAACCCAGTACCTCATGCTCTTAAGTTTCCTGCATAAATGAACTTGAAATTGGTCGTCAAGTTAACTGCCCAGAAAGCACAGCCAATTTTAGCCCTGTGCCTCCTGGCCATGAATGCCTGGGGCATTGTCTGGATGTAACCCCCCCAATGATGGGGCTTTTCTGCTGCACATGTTTAGCAACAATATTCATTCTTACATAAGTTTTACAGTGATCTGTCCTCAGATTTAGATTTAAATCCCTAATGAGCAAGCCAGTCACAAGGAAGAGCCATTTTGTGTATGAATGGGACCCAGAAGTGGACTGGCGCCCATTCCAGGCTGTATACCTGGTGTCTGACTGTTCATCACACCCCAAGACAAAGTGAACCCAAGCCACATTTTTAGCTATTGGGAGAAAACTGGAGAGCCTTTACGGAATACATGCAGAATGGGAAACGATCAAGTCCACATAGATCGCAAGCTGATCTTAGGGTTGAACCAGAGACGCTACGTTTACAGAAGAAACACACATTCCTCATTACGTGCAGACCCATGTACGCTCACTGCATATGGTTTTGCAGATGTAGAACCCCTGAGCTATGATGCACACTCCTCCTAACATGGATGGTTTATGATTGTCCATTTCCTCTATATTCTCTCCCCTTATTTTTTATTTACTTGTTGTCCTCGAGGATCTCCTTTACAGCTAGTGGCTTTAGTCCAAACTGGATAGGTGTACATGATATATAAATTTCTCTACCCCCCAACCCTCAACTAGTTGACATGTTTGAACTTTTTTGTGTCAAAATTCAAGGACAAAGTGCACAAAATTGTGTAATAAATTGCTCAAGGCATCCACAGATTCTCATAAAGAGGAGAAAAATCTGAACATATAGGTGGTTGAAATTGCCACTGTCAGCTGCCAATAAAGAAACAGTGATAAGTTCACCTGAAATATACGGACCAGTGGACAGCGAGGGGAAATCAGCAGATCTTTATTATTGAAAAAAAAAAAAAAAAAAAAATTACAGCTTATTCCTAAAGTTAACGTTCTAGCACAGCCGTAGTCAAGACCAGCTTTTTCCAAGTTCAAGACCAGGATTAAATCAAGCTGGAGTCCAAAAAGGTTTGAGTGCAAGTCAAGAACTGAGCCCAAATTAGACAGATACAATCAACACTGAAAAGTTTAAAAAAAAAAAAATTAAGAAATGCTGCTGAATGTTTATTTTTATGAATTAAGTTTTTTTATATATTTATTTTTAACTTTTTGGAAAGATCATTGGCTAAGACAGCCACAAGCCCAAGTGCAAACACCACCAAGTCCAGGATAACAGAAGTAACATCTCGAATCTGGACCTGGTCACACATTCAGGTCACAGAGTCCAGAGGAAGTATATTTCTCACTTTCAGGCTGCACTGTATCGCAACACTATAGCGAACACTCCAGCAGATGGATTGTGGGAAATCAGGAAAGACATTAGCGCAGAATGGAGAAGTGCCTGTGCATGACCAATGAGTTAAATACTGCATGTGCATTGGCCGAGGAAATGGGAGGGAAATGGGAGGGTAATGAGGTGTCAGCTGCGTTTGGATCACAATTTGGCTGTTTACAGATTACAGCTTCGCTCCTTCAAAACACAGTCTCTCTGCAAATCTTGTGTCACTCCTCTTTAAAACATCCAACCAGCAGATCACGTCATGACAACCATCTTCAGTGATGGAGGGGGACAAATACACTGACACGACGATACAGACAACACGAATGCCTGAAAGACTGAAGGTCAAGATTTTTCCTTCCTCCATCGCACTTATTAATCCACTCGAGTCTCACAGTGTTATGAGATCAGCGAGAAGGAACACACAGGTCAAACAGACTCTGCTCTCTCATTCAACTACACAGAAAAAGAAAAGAAAACGGAGCACGACGTTCCGACGGTCAAACCGACACTTTCAGTTAACACTACTTTACTGACGTGCCTCGCTTTCGAGTTTTCTCTCTTCACATCCTTCAACTCTGCTTTGCTCTACTTGTAATATTTTCTTTATTTACTCATACTTGCTTTTATAAACTGGATGTCATTCCTTTGCTATGAATATGGCAGTTGAGATTCGGCGTGGTGTGTGTGATGCCTTGCTTTGCTCTGGCTGACTAATTAGCGCTGCTGTGGAATCAGAATTTTCTAAAGAGCTGAGGAGGGGGGGGGTGCTTCAACAAGTGTCATGTCATGTGTTTACTCTTCAGAAACTGTTAGTGTAACCCCCTCTATTTCGCAATTACCCATCCTTGGGAAGCCATGCAGGAGAGAGTAACAAAGTGCTACCAGTGGCAGAGCCGCCAAATCTATCCCCCCCCCCACAATCTCTCCGACACTGAAAACACTGGAACATCCTCCCACCCTCCTCAGCTTTACACTCCCACCTGTGTCAAACATGATGGCATATCCCATGGTGCTTCATTCCTTGCATATCACTCACTTATTCACCGAAACGCTTGATCCTGTTAGGATCACGGGGAGACCAGGGCCTATCTATCAGAGCCGAACACTGGGAGAAGGCAAACTGGGAGACTTCCTGAACAGATCACTGCACTGTCACAGGGTCAAATGGACACACACAGCCATTCACTTACACCTTGGGGCGATTTGTAACAACCAAATTAGCCTAACGTGCATGCCTTAGAACTGTCAGAGGAAACCGGAGTACCCGGTGGAAACCCAGGCAAGTGTAGGGAGAACAATGCAAACTCTACACAGAAACGCCCGAGCAGCGGAACCACCGAAACTAAAAACATACACTTACGAGCCTCAGTATGGATCATTTCATAAATGCAGCGTGGATGTTTTTTATTTGTGCTTCCTCGCTGATCACACTCAGGTCCGAGTTGACTCTGCTTGGACCTCTTCATTAAAAGAAATAAATAACCATAAAAATAATTTTAAAAGTCCTGGTTGTGATTTCCAAAACAGCAGCAAAGCCAAGCTCATGGACCTCTGAAGACCCCAGGATCACACTTTGAACAGCTGAAAATCTAGTTCATTGTGTGTGTGTGTGTGTTCAACTTAAACCAGAAGCAGCGAGTAAAGCTTGGTGGGTGGGATGTCTCAGGGTGGCAGCACCCCTCTCCCTAACATCAGTGTGTGCAGGCCAATCCGTAGGAGATGTCAGAGTCTGTAGGTCATGTGACACTCTGGTAGGACACTGTGACAGTGACAAAGAGAGAGGGGGACACAAAGTCTGGCCCCTGGCAGAGTATCGCCAAGTGGTCTGCCCATTACATCGAACATCCCACAATGCCTATTACAGGAAAGTTAACGGTGCAGTTTTTATCATTGGTTGTTACAAAGCACCAACACCAGAGACTCCTTCCAAAAGTCTTCAATAAAAATAAAGCGCCCACTATACCAGTCGCTGTCTCATTACCACGGAAATCCTGATATATTACTACCAGCGCATTAATCGAAAAGTGTTACGGAAAAGTAATCAACACCTTTTTGTGTAATCAGATTTGAGAATTCGACAGTGCTGTGGTGCGAGAAGAAAATTACTGCAATATTTGGTCATCAGTCAACCTTCAATCAAGCTCTCACTTCTAACCTTTTCAAAAGTCACACTCCCACCTGGTTTCAGTCTCCAGTTTGCGCATGTGTTTCCTCTCATCAATTTTAACAAAATTACAGCAAAAACCACAAAGCAGCATCTACGCCATCGTCAACCAGGTCGTGATTAACAACCCGGGACTCCGTCGTGGGAAAAGGAGTAAACGCTCAGGTGTTTGTCAGGGGGACAGAAGGTTAGGACGTGCACACAAAGGATTATGGGATTAGATAACCTGTAAAACAACGAGGCTTTGTGTTTATTCAGGCTTGTTTGCACTCGGATTTGGGACGCAGTTGTTCGCCAGTGATCAGATCGAATCCCTGTTGGACCCCCAACATGCTAAGACCCCTGGGCAAGGTCTTAACCACAAGTGTGCCTCTGTCCACCCAGCAGTGTAAATGGGTACCAGTTAAAATAAAATTAAAAAAAATTTTTTTTTAAAGAAACAGGGTGTAAAAGGCTTAAAATACTTAAGGATATTTAAATATTTTTTAATAACTGGATTTAAAAAGATATGGATCCAAAAATTTGACTTTATTCAAGGCAGTCAGATTCTGTGAAATGTTTTGTTTTTTTTCCTTTTTTTGGTCAACCCATTTTATTAGGAGAGCTTGTACACCTGCACATTTCTGCAAGTACCTAATCAAGCAACCAATCACGTGACAGGAGCACAACACAAATCATGCAGATAGAAGTCGTCAGGTCAAGAGCTCCAATTAGCCATTATATAAATTTTCAGAATGACAATCATGTGATCTCCATTTCTTTGTTTGGTGGTGAATTTTTTGAGAATTTCAGAAATCGCAGTCATTACCATACCTCACCAGGCCTGACCGCAACACAGGTACACAGGCTCATGGTCAATGTTCTACCATTATTTTATGATTCTTCAGATTTGTACACACTCACTGGAATAAGGCTACACAGGATCGGTCAGTTCAAAGGAAGCTCAACATAATTCATACAAATTAGTGTGGTAGACATGTGGCTAGTAACAGTGCATTCACTCTACACAGGCACACAATCTGATTTTTACTGCCTTGGATTACAGAAACACTTCAGTGTGTCAAATTTTCGCTCACAAATGCAAAAAGGCAGCCTTAATATTATTTTTATTAGGGCGTCATATTCAGATTTATGTACTGCTTCCCTCATTACTGAGCTTTTTTGTTGTAGTTTGTTTTTCTGGTACCGCTAATCAATAATTCTGTATTTCCAATTACATGGCCAATGTCACCTAGCTTGATTAGCTTTTTATAGCCATTTTATAGGTGACATCATACCCTTCATATTGAAATTTCGTATTTCTTGCTTTCCCCCATGTGTGATAAACTACTGGAAACTGCAACACATGCTTAAGCTAACAAGAAAAGAGTGGCACGTCAATCACTCCCGCGAACCATGTTAAAAAGGGTTGGGGCATACGGACGACTCCAGTGCTCCAGGAGATTGTGAGCAATCAAAAACGAGGACTGTACTGGATAAGGTCACATGCAAATATTAAACCACTTAAAATTTCCCAGAAGTCATCATTTCAACAGGATTGACCTTATACACGTTTTTTTTATTTATTTTTTTTTGGCTTGTTGTGTTTTGCATGAAATGAGATGGTGACGGAGAGGAAACGAGAAATAAATGAAAAAAAAAATATGACATGGTTTGCTCTTCTGTAAAAACGGCGAATTACTTTATTTCTGTTGTATTAACTTCACATCACTTTTGTAGGAGGCAAAATTCACACTAAGGCAGTGCTGAACTGTTACACATTATCACTGACACTGTATCCAGCTATAAATACCAACGTTCAGTAATTGAGGGAAGGAAGCAAACAGGTAGGTAGGTGCAGGCAGGTATTACAGTGGTTGGTGACAACTCGAAGGGAGAAAAGCTCTCAAAGCTCCAAAAAAAACATCAAAAACCAACAAATTAGGCTGTGCTTATGGAAGTGTAGAAGCCGTAGGGGAAGGAAAATGCTATACGTCAACCAGCGTCCTCTGGGCACAAAGACCACCTGAACTAATACCCTAAGCAAATTTCAGAACAAAGGTCTCGAGTCAAAGTTCAATAAATAGACACCAAAAAGAAAAAAAATTGTTTCAAGCAAGGATTTTATTTATTTGTAAGAAGCATCTAATATCCATTCTTTGTAACAATTATAGGTAACACTGTACGATTTCATTTTCTTCCAATGAATCTTGTTTCTATTAACCTGTTAAGTCTCTCTGTCTTGATATCAAGAGTAAAAGCAGGAGGCTGGTTGGAACGATGTTTGGACGCAATTTAGGAAAGAAATTAACTTTAGGGTAATACTGAATCCACTTACACCACCACCACTCACAAAGCATCTTGCCACACTTTACCAAAGCCTGATGTGTGATAATCAATCAAGCCACATGCAGTTTGCACGACCTCTGCACTCTTATTGCCTAAATATCTGTGTGAACACGAACATTAAACAGCATGGGGCTTCTAGATGCAAAGTGTAGCTAGGACTATCATTTGCTGCGGACATCGTAAGTCATTACGCCCTTGGTGAGTTCTTGAGAAAGCTTATTCCTCACGTAAACAAACATTTATATATAACGTGATGATTCCAACAAGCTTCCCCATCTTCAATAGCAAAAAGAGCTCCGAAAAGTTCGGTGCCATCGATAAAAAAGCCCGGGGGTGGTAGCCTATGCAGGTTTTCAAGCTGTCTTATTTGAAATAAGAGCAAATAGCCAGATTTCAAATGATTGACAATTTTCCCAGGACTGGCTACCTGTCCACAATCGTCCAACAGTGAGCGATAACGCCAGTGTACATAAAGACTAGGCCGTTTTGAAACAAAACGAGTTTAGGCAACCACAGAACACCTGCGAACAACAGAAGAATTACCAAACAACTAAGAGGCCAGTGGTGGAAATGTTTGGGGTTGCTTTACTGTCTCGGGAACTGGGCAGCATGCAGTTATTGATTTAAATGACTTCGGCATCATGTCAAAAATCAAAAAACAAAACACTGATAACTGTTATTTCCGCTATAGGGGTCAATACTAGCTTGAGCGCAAGTATTCCAATATTTTCTTTACAGAAGCTCATTACAGCTATTAAATTTTTTTGTGCATTAAAATAAAACTAGTTTTTATTTTTTTAAAATAAAAAGTAAGAAAAAACAACCCTCCACGGTTTGAAGGATTAATAAAGGTTAATTAACAAAAAACTGTAACCCAAAACACATAGCCCATGTAACATGTAGCCAGTATATGACAGTGAAGCATGGGGGTGATAGCATGGCCAGGGTGAAAGATAAGATGGAGTCACATATACCGGCATACTTGAAGAACGTGTCAGAGTGCACCATGGTTGAGATTTACTTTCCAAACAGACAAACCCTGCATGTGCTGCTCATACAGTCAGTATTGGCCACTAGAGGGTGGTTTTACTGTTAGTCGGTTTGATGTGCAACTGCAGAAGAGAGAATGTATCCGGGAGAAAGTTCAGAGAGAATGTTATTCCATGCCTGAGCGTTTTGGTTTAATAGTTCCAATCGAATCTGATGAATGTTCGGAACCCAAAGAGACAGGCTCCGGCGTGTTGAGGGCTTTTATGGTGTCTGAAGTTTAACTGGTTTAATTTTATTCATCGTTATTTCTAATTCAAAACACCTGGGCCATTCAAGCCAGACAGATTTGCCTACAGCATTTCGTAAGCCCAGGCGCTAAAACCTGGGTTATCTTTATGATTAAATATCACGATTATAAAACTGAATTTTCATTTTCAAAAAGCCGAATTAATTCATTCCCAAGTAGGTTCCATTTCACTGTAATAAAGTCTGACATTCCTCAGTGGTGACGTGTGTATGTCATGCCATAAATATTCTGAGCACACTGTACTTTTCTTGAAAAACACAAGCTACTGGAAGCCCTCGAGGCAGAAGTTACACCTCTTTCGGTCCACCCAAAGTCCCCCTCCCCTTCAAATTATTGTCTCATCATTACCATGCACATTTCTCACTTTCTTTGGCGGTTATTTTCTCTCTCTCTCTCGGGGTCGGCGTATAACCTTGTTTGCATCTCGGCTCAAAGGCGGCGAGGCTGCAACGCCACCTGATCTTTACATCTCAGCCTTGCTTTGGCTTCTTTATCGATCCTTGAGGCTTCACCTTCGCAAGGTCAGAAACCTTACCCGCACCATCCTTTCTTTGTCCTCCTTGCACTTTTAAAACTCCTCCATCCCCCCTTCATCATCCACTTTTTACTCTAATTCATTCCTTCCCATTTTCTCCATCCCTATTCACCCCCCCACCCCCCAGGATGGAGGGATAAGCAGCATGAATTAATAATGTAGAACGCTGGATCTCTTACATGAAAAAGACGCTATTGTTTTAGCAAGCATTAGCGTTCAGCTACTATAGATCAGAGAGAAGCAACTCATGCTAACACTTAAATACAAGCTCTGCCCTTGAATTAGACGTCTATAATATGGGCAACATTTTCCAGCGTTTTAAATATTTATGTGCATGAAACGGGCAGTTGAAACCCAAATAACAAAAGGTCCAACATGCAATACATGTGTGTAATCAGAAAAGTCATACAACAGGACTGTGACGCCAAACTCACTAAGCAAGCAGAGCAATCTACACGTGGGGCCACCACACACAGGTAAAGCGCCGTCATTGCGTTTAGTCCATTATCAGTTTCTGTGTTCAGCAAGATTATGCAAACAGGTGTGTGGATTTTCATGACCTTCCTACCAGTGGTAGAGCTTTGGACAAGGAAGTCGCCATAAGATTTTGGAGACGATCTGGATTTGGGAATTTCTTAAAGGTTTCTTTAACATTGTGAGAGGATGCTTGCCATTTTGGTTCACATGGGGGACTGCTGACCTTGGTGGAAATTTCTTTTCTTTTGAAATTGGTTGTTTTAGCTTCTGACAAACTTTGAGAACTTATCACACAGTCGCTGTAGCTCTTAGGAGAAACCTTTTGGATTCACACACCAATGGAGACAGACAGCAAGAAGGGGAAAGTGTCAGATGCTCTCTGCTCTGTATGGATTTCAAATCAACGCTTGTTTCAATCTGGTCTTGTTAAGCAATCAAGGATTAGACACGTCCTCAATCAAAGTCATTTTCTGCAAAGCAACTTGAACACAAAAGGTTCACACCTCAAATCGAATTGTCCCATCAGTTAAACAAGGTGAGGGAGAATTAAAAATATATCTTAACCAATCCAGTATAAACTTTAGCTCCAAGTTATGAGGAGTTTTTATTGGTTGTGCCATGTGTCAGTCAGTCCGCCATCATTCAAATATTGGTACAATGGTCCAGTCTGCAGGTTAAATACAAAAAGCAGAAAAAACTTAAATATTTAAGCTTTTCAAATCAGATTACCAAGACTGTACCACAAAGTTATACACTTTATTCATCAAGTCCAAGTTCATGTTTTCAGAAATGTTCCTTCAACCAATCACCAATAGTTGTTGAGTTTATCAAATTTCAGATCACGGTGATTTTTTTTTTTTATGCATTTCCACACGAATTCAGTTTTCACTTCTGAAAAAGACCTGATATACTTTCAGTTCAGGAACATCACATTTAAAGATGATCAGATTTGAAAATTTTACTGCCTCCAACATCTAAAAGACCCTTTTAAAATTCACAAATTTTCAATCAACTCTCTCTAAAAACCTCACACAGGATGCACTGAACAGTAAATTCTCTGTGCTTTAGGCCACGGATGCTTCACCAGCCCATGTAATATTGTCTCCTTCTTGCATCGTATTCAGAGAACATGACCAGGTCATTATCATTCGGTGTAGTGACTGAACCAGGCCCCATAGGGCACCAAATTTTAGACATTTTGTCATGAATAGTAGTCCGGTCCAGGGAAAAGGATGGCAAAGCAGACTTATTTCTGGCAAACTGTCCTTTCTGTACTGTATAACTGAAAGGATTTGCATATTAGGGTGCAAGAGTCTAGAATTTGGATGGAAAGACCATAAACATGCTGCGCAGCATACACGTTGAAGCTGTAATATGTAAAATTAACGCATATGAGCAGCTGTGCATTCTGATTGGCTAATCGACTACTACGATATCACCACAACTACCTTCAGCGGCATACGTCACTACAGAGAAAAGGGGGGGAAGGGGGGTTAGGAAGGAAGTGGTTGTGACTCATGTTAGCCGCCAATGCCGGTTTAGCTCATTCTACATTTGTAACATATTTAAGAATTTATTCACTTTGTAAGCTGTTTTTTTTAATGGTTCTCCAGTATTTGTGTATATAATATTTCGTTGATTAGTGGCCTGAAATATGCAGAAATGGCCCAGATGAAATTTCTACCAAGTAAGGTTTGATTCTGTCCTACCTCTATTTTCTTTCTCTTGGCTGAAAGAAACCAGAATTGCCCCTCAACGTTATCAACCGAATCCACTGCACTATACAACCCCAGGTCCTTCACGGTGGCTCCTGAACACTCTATACTCACACATTGCTTAAAAGAAATGAGAGGATGTAATGTTCCACAAAGCAGGGCAAGCAAAAACCTTGTTTCTACTTTGCTTTTCCTAAAAGGTCAGCCGCCTTCGAATCATCTATGTACTGTATCAGTCACCGGCAATCCAGCCCTCATTCATCAAAAAAGCATTTCCTTTAAAAATGAGATCCATCTCTAGAGGGTCCAATACCCCAGCCTCAGCCTGCTGCAAACATTCCGGTGCCATTTCTGGACATTTTAAACATTAAAACATTTTCTTTGAAACGCAGTGTGTAGCGACATCACCCCAAAATAAAAATTAAAAAAACGGACCAAATCAATACTCTCCTTCATTTTCACTCGATGATTCTAACCTACTGCCTTGTTCTCTTATAATAACATGACTGATACAAACCAGGAAGGATGAAGGCCAGCAAATGCTTGTTCCTTGACGCACAAAGCCATCGCTGCAAGGGTGCCATGCTCAGGATTGAGGGATCATTGGTTCGAATCCCCGTTGGACCCACACCGTGCTGAGACCCCTGGGCAAGGTCTTAACCACAAGTGTGCCTCTGTCTTCCCAGCAGTATAAATTGGTACCAGTCAAAATACTGGGAAGGTAACCTGCGATGGACTAGTGCCCCATCCAGAAGGAGTTGAACTCTTAGTCGCTAGGAGAAACGGGGGATATTGATGAGCCTGATGAGCCACTAGGCTCGGGTGTAAAAGCCCAACAGACTTAAGCATGGTCTTTGCCATACACAAGCTGGAAGTCGAGCCCTATTGGCGAGGATTGCGCTGATGGACAATTTTTTTATTCATGGGGCCACTCTGGAGCTCATGTTGCTTTTTTTTTCGTTTTTTACTGAACACTGTAAACCCTGTGTACTCGTTTTCATAACACATTTTAGATACAGTAAAATGAAAATGCTTCACCTGCACCTGCCACCCAACTGTAGCATGAACCATCATTCGTCTTTTCTGGGACACTTTTTTTTTGCCATCTTCCGTTCTCTCTGCCTCCTTCTCCTCTGCCCGCCATATAACTTGCTGACCTTTCTGGTGCCCAGTCATAAATCAAGTCGTGTAGGCTGACTGTTTCCACAGCAGCAGATTAACTTGTCCTACGTCTCAGCGAGAGAGAGAGAGAGAGGTTTATGGAAAATATGTCTTTTGGCTGCTCTCGTTTGGGGTCACCTGCATCCCTTTCCGTCATGTCAGTCACCTGCATGTCCTCCCTCACACCCATAAATTTCCTCATTGGCCTTCCTCTTCTCCTACTCGCAACATTCTTCTACCAATATACCCTTCATTCTTCCTCTGGCAAATACCCAAACCTCTCACTTTATCCCCAAACACTCCTACCTGTGCTGTCCCTCCAACATATTTAAAAAAAAATTCTGTCCATTCTTATCTCACCCATAGAAAATTGCAGTATCTTCATCTCTGCCACTTCCAGGTTAGTGCTACAGTCTCCAAACCTGGCTAACCCACTGATTTTTAAGCTTTCCCCTTCACTATTGCGGATTCCCTTCAAATCACGAACCACAACAACTCTGATTCCTTTGTACTTGTAGCTCAAAATTACTCACCAAGGTGCAGGAGCATCCTTCAGTCAACAGTGATTTGAGGTATCGTGAGCCGACACAGGATCTGCACCGTAATCGCTTCAACCACTGACGTAAGGTTATCCCTGTTACTCTGGTGCTGAGGACTGAAAAAAGACAAGTTGGGACTGGTGGAGGAGAAACCATTCTCTTAACCTGATAGCACTTGGAGAGAAACTCTCACCTTCCCACCGAGTGCACGTTGCCTGATTCGAAGCCGCCTGGGGACAGAGATCTCACAGAACCGAACACTGAGACCCCTCCACTAGTAATGTGCACAGCAAGCAACATCAGTTATTTGCTTGAGCACAAAAGACATCAGGGTCAAGAGGAACTGGGACAAAAGCTAGAAATGGGAATGACAGTAACTCCCATTATATAAAAATTGATGCATAAGCAATGCATTATAATGACGAGTTCTTCAAAGGGATGGGTGCAGTTTGTGATTGTTGGACTCCTAATTTGACCAAATCTCTTACTGCCAGAGTTGAGAACAAAAGAAACACCGCGGCGACACTTCATTTGGTGTACACCAATTTCTCATACCTAAGACTTCCTCGAGGGCTGGTTAATTTCCGAGATTAATGACTAGGCTGCATACAGTATAATGCCATCCACAAAACTTTTTAAAAAATGACTCGGTAGCGATGCCGATCAACGTGCTCACCTTGCATTCAGAATCGAGAGGGGGTGGGGTGTAAACCTCTAGGCTTGGCTTTGATCCCTTGCTTAGATTGACAGGGAGAGACAGGATGGTATGGCATGAGATGGAAATGGAACAGAAGGAAAATGGAACAAGTACCAGGCAAATGACGAGCACTGTGTTTGTGCTCCGCACCCAACCAGTATGTCGTGATAATGAAACCTGCTGACAGCATCTCTATGGAAACCATAGTATCGCTGCTTGTGAACGTGTATGCACTCATTAACCAAAGGAACTTCAATACAGTCTAATGACTGATGATTAAAGAAAACTGCATATAACTGTATATTAAAGTGATTAGGAGTTCTACAGCTTGGTGCGCTATTCTGAACGTCAGTCATTTTGGCCTCACATAAATCAGTTCATTTCTCGGGTCCAAAATAAGCACGTTAAATTAGCGTTAAGACAGTAAAACGGTAAACGGAGACACATCGCTGGGGTTGGCATAGACACAGTTCAACAATTTACCGGATATCGGTTTGGCTTATTCATTCACGATATGTATAAATTTCTGATTGGTGGAAAAATCTACCAAATAATTACTAGTATTGCATCCCTGCCATGGGATAAATTCATCATTGCATCGTTGCCATTAAATAAGTTGAATGATTATTGCACAACTGGCATGTGCACTATGGTAATACAAATAAAAATACCATGAATAAACAAAACAATTATAGAATTTCAGCTTTCGTATGATATGTAATCCTAAATAATTCAAATATAATTATATCCTCTGGATTGGATATAAGTATTTAACACAGAATCTCGTGTCGTGTCGTTTGTGGCCTCCCCGAGACAGTATCAGTCATTTTACCCATTTTGGATGCACCCATAGACCACCGTTACAATTACAATGAGGGCCGCTTCATCTCTGCGGCGTCAGGTGCGTCCTGAAATTATTTTCAGAATAATTAAAAATACTCCTTAATCCAATGCATCTTTTATATTCCATTATGAACCGCGACAATCTTTAGACTTCGCTCACGTACCCATTTTGTTCACAGGATCCTAAATGCAGGTCCCAGTATCCATGAATGTAGTGTAGTCACATGCTTTATCATGCTTTCTACTCAGCATCAATTCCAGATCACTTCAACGTATCAATCTTTTAGGGTCGACTCAGAAAATGTGATCGAAGTAAAAGTTCGGAAGTTGACCAAATAAACAGGAAGGGAGACAAACAGATAGATGGACAGAGTCAGACAGAACAGCTGGGCAAGTAAACATCTGGTAATTGGGTGAAAAGGGACAAGAGATAGAACAGATGGGCAGATGCACATCTGGTGACTAGGGCTAAGAGAGAAAGAAAAGAAAAGCACAGTAGTTAAGCATCTCAGTGTCTCTCTCCTTCCCTGTCTCACCCCCCCCCCTCCATCTCCCCACCTCAGTGTCTCTCTCCCTCCCTGTCTCAGCCCCTCGTCTCCCTCCGTCTCAGCCCCCCTGTCATCCCATCTCAGTGTCTCCCTCCCTGTCTCAGTCCCCCGTCTCCCCCCATCTCCCCACCTCAGTGTCTCTCTCC
>JAOUQZ010000039.1:3422475-3434947 GCA_028564935.1 Neosilurus hyrtlii
TCCCTGTCTCAGTCCCCCGTCTCCCCCCGGTCTACCCACCTCAGTGTCTTTCTCCCTCCCTGTCTCAGCCCCGCCGTCTTCCCATCTCAGTGTCTCTCTACCTCTCTGTCTCAGCCCCCGTCTCCCCCCGTCTCAGCGTCTCCCTCCCTCCCTGTATCAGCCCCTGGTCTTAGCGTCTCTCTCCCTACCTGTCTCAGCCCCCCCGTGTCTCTCTCACTCCCCATCTCAGCCTCCCCGTCTTCCCATTTCAGTGTCTCTCTCCCTCCCATTCTCAGCCTCCCCATCTTCGTGTCTCTCTCACTCCTCGTCTCAGCCCCCCCTATCTTCATATCTCAGTGCCTCTCTCCATCCCTGTTTCAGCCCCCCCCGGTCTCCCCACCCAAGTGTCTCTCTCCCTCCCCGTCTTCGTGTCCCCCTCCCCATCTTCACCACTCTGCAGCTCTCCATCACTCTCAGGTGTCCCTCCTGCAACAAAATATTTCTGGGATGAGTGAATTAACACACCAGCAGCACTGGGTTAGAGTCCAAACCTCCGGAAATGACAGGCAGTGGAATGAAACCCGGTGGGCAGAATACATTACTGTAATCCACGTGTGGCTGTGAAGGTGCGAGACAGAAGGAGAGGGGAAAAAAAGATGAAGGAATGACAGGCTGAGAAAGAGAGTCCCTGCAGTGACATTGAACTAGACTGGATTTATATCACCTGCAGTAGTGCTTTGTAGCCTGCTGTGTTTATACACACACACACACACACACACTCTCTCTCATGGTCATTATATTCAAAAATCTGTCTTATGCACAGAAACGTCCTTTACAGAGTGGAGTGAAGGCCAATGCAAATATTCTCATGCATGTAATTTATACAATTGATAAATAGAATCGAAAGTGACAAGACTTCACAGCGGTTCATCACGAGAGCAATTTAGACTGAAAACTTTGTGCACCCTTTAGAATAATCGTGTCCCTTTTTCATGACCGAGGTGCACAAAGGCTAAGGAAGCATTTTAGACCATTTCTTTCCATCACATCTTTTCAGCTCTTGCAGAAAGATCCATCTTCAAGTCATATCACAGCATCTTAACGCCGTACGGTCAACTGGACTTTCTCCTTTATTTTCTATGCAGCATCGTACGCAAATCTAATTCGCTGAATTATTTCCTTCGTATCACCACGTTATTTATATCTCATTCAGTCTTAAAGAAATTTACCTACAGATTTACTGAGCGCACTCGTTGCTTTGAGGTCGCCGACCAGAGAGCCTCCCGACAAGCACAATCCCACCAAATCGGTATCTCTCACACACCACTGCCTCTTTCATGAATTAGTGAGACAGATGTGCTAGCTAGGCCATGAAGAGATGTGTGCTGCTTGTTTGAAGTTTTTCTTCTTGTTTGATGGGTTTGTTTCTCCTTTTTGATGTGACGTACATCAAACACACACACACACACACACACTGGTGATTAACTGCTCAACCTGGCATGAAGGAGATTTCACAAAAGCAAGAGTGCACCACACAGACAGGAAACAGTATTTCACCCATTTTTATTCCATCCGTATTCAAGTAATCTGCAATGTAACTAAAAAGCATGTTAGCTGCTGCCGTGTCCTGAGAATGCTGGTGAATTATTAACTGTACTAATTAACGAGTGTGACCAACGGTGGGTTCTGATGTATATCTGATCAGTATGTACCAAGTACAGTACAAAGATATCTGATGCACAGAATAAATGGATGAATAGACTGAAACTAATGTCTAAAAATAATAATAAGAATACACCAGTATACTGGATCAATGGTCATTCTTTGTGCAACAATAAAACAGCGGTAATGAGGAGAGGCCCAAGCATCACCTGCCAAGGGAGGCTACATAGGCAGGTAATGCGCCGTTTTTCTGGCCCCTTTCCAGAAAGCACACCTTTAACTTGATCAAAGGGGACAAACCCTTGCACGCACACGCCCGCAGCGTGAGCCTTGAAAGTGCTTAACATAATCAACGTGAAAGCCCTGACATAATACAACGGTGTTTTATTTATGTTTCCCCTCCAGACGAGTCGCTGGGATTAAAAAAAAAAAAAAAAAACTCCCGTCGGAGAAATAAAGCAAGTCCCCTAGCTGCATCCGTGTCCACCTATCTCCTGAATTTCCTTTTCCACTCAGCAAATAAATAAAACGGTCTAAAAACACGAGGATACGGAATAACTTCCAGATTAGATTAGCGTCACAAACTTGAACTCAAGTCTCTCAAAGAAGATTTAAATCTTGTTTTTAGGTGACTGACTTCTAGATCTTGACCACCAAAACCCTTTGAAAACTAGAATGTGTGGGGGAAAAAAAAAAATGCACACAAACTGCTGACACAAATTGCAAATCTTGCCACGCTTCAGTTTCCTGCAGCTGGTTTCACCAATTGTTTAATCCGGAATGCCTCATTTGTATGGAAACATATATTTATAACAAATGCAACCTCATTAGCCTCCTGCTATAACTGGTACCTCCTACGCGCACTGCAATCTGACTGAACACACTTTAAAAAGGTCACCACAGCCAAAGCAGTCACCCTACTGGTCAATGACGCAAAGGTCTGAGTCACTCAGAATACGAGTCCTCCAGCCATGCACCAGTAACAGTATTTTTCTTGTCAGTTAACAGCGAGAGGGTTTTTTGTGAGGCACAAAAACAAATATGCATGAAAACATGCTTAGCCCGTTAAAAAGCCCAAGTTAAAAGGTCTCCAGATTTTTAAACGTGCTGCTTTCTCTCGGACTTAATCCTCAGCGTGCGAGTGTCTCCCAGATGGCAGGCCCCAGTGTTAACAAGCTTAACAGCGGTGAGGCGTGAAAGCCATGTAGAAAGAAAAAGTGTGACCAATGGACAGCAGCAGCATAACCATTACATTACCAAACCCCTCACTTTCAGACACTCCCCCATTTAAACGAATCCAGGCTGGACAGTTGCATGTAATACATCTTGAGCCCCGAGCAGGTGCAGGATTTTGCACACCGCCAGATGCATCTTGTGCAGCCAGGCGCTAATCTGTTTCCATTTAACGAGCATCTTTTACAACACACAGCCTCATCAATGGACTCTCTAGAAGGTGTTTGGGGAGATTTGATAAAAGAGAAAAATGGCACCAGAAAAAAGGGAAGTAACACCTGCCGAGTCGGTCCCGTGCGTCCCGGGTCTCTCACCCTACATGTTAACCTTCACAACCTGAAAATTAGACAATTTTCCACAGCTTCTGAAATTTCTTCTTGATGAATTGGACATGGACAGCAGTGGAATAACCATCTGCTCCACAGGAGTTAAACAGCACTTTACACACACACACACACACACACACACACAGAGAGAGAGAGAGAGACAGAGAGAGAGAGAAAGAGCGTGCGCAACACACCCACACAAAGAGAGATTTACACAGACAGAGGAAAGAGAGACAAAAATGAAAAGAGTGACAGACACACACACACAGAAAGAGAAATTCACACAGACATGGGAAAGAGAGACAAAAATGAAAAGAAAAGTGACAGTAGAGAGAGACAGACACACACACACACAGAGATAGAGAGAGAGAGAGAGAGGGACACACCCACACAAAGAGAGATTCACACAGACAGAGGAAAGAGAGACAAGGATGAACAGAAGAGTGACAGTAGAGAGAGACAGACAAACACACCCACTCACACAGGGACACCACCACACAGAGATTCACACATACAGAGGAAAGAGAGACAGTAGAGAGAGACAGACACACACACACCCACACAAAGAAAGATGCAGATAGATAGAGGAAAGAGAGACAAGGAGGAAAAGAAGAGTTACACAGTAGAGAGAGACAGGGAGACACAGGCACACACAGAGACACAGACACACAGACACACGAGGGGGGGGGGGCAGAGACAGACACAGAGAGAGAGAAAGACACACACACACAGAGACAGAGGAAAGAGAGACAAGGAGGAAATGAAGAGTGACACAGTAGAGAGAGAGAGAGCGACACACACATAGACAGACAAGAAACACAGACACCGAGAGAGACAGAGACAGACAGAGAGAGAGAGAGAGAGAGAGAGACAAAGAGAGAGAGAGCGTGTGACACACCCACACAAGGAGAGATATGCGCAGACAGAGGAAAGAGAGACAAGGAGGAAAAGAAAAGTGACACAGTAGAGAGAGATAGGGACACACAAAAACACAGACAGTAAGAGAGACCAACACACAGGGACACAGAGAGAGAGAGAGAGAGAGAGAGAGAGAGAGAGAGAGAGAGAGACACACACGGGGAGAGAGAGAGCGAACGGAAGAAATCAGGATCACCTAAACTAAGATCCAGACACCTAAGCTTTATAAAGAACACTGAACAATTTGTGAGTTCAAGGATACCACCTGCAGTAATCTGAGTTAAGAACCTCCAGATATATAAAACAGCTCCAGAACTTAAAATCATTGTGTTTAGCTTTTCTGCTAATATAGCTAGCAACAAAGTGTTAACCATGGCTAATTCAACACAAAGGAAGCTCCTCCCCCTCGCCATATCTTATCCAAACGAACCGAAAAATGCACAGGCTAAGAAATCCTACGAACACAAACTACAGAGAGAAAACCAGAAACTCTGCGAGCAGATTCCACTCAAACAGAAGCCAAACTCATCACAAATCTCCTGCTATATACAGACCACACTGAGGCGTGGCACAGGGCCCTCTGTACTCAACACACACACCATAAAAAGACGAGTACATGCAGCGGCAGGCAGATCGTAACAGAGGATGAGGACGGTGACAACTCTTTTCTGACTACATCTACCACAACGGGACAATCATGTTCCAGGGTAGCGAAGCCAGTCTCAGCTCCGTCCAGGATGACTTCAACGCCATAAAAACCTTAAAGGACAGACATGGAGAGAAGGAGGGGGAGGGACGCCGGACAGACACACAGATAGAGGGAGCGGTGGAGGAACTAGAGGAGGAGGAAGAACAAACAAAAAGCGAGGAGGAACTCGCACTACACCTCAGTACAGCCCAGGTTCAACAGCTGGAGAGGATAATGACCCAAATCAGAGAAAACTTTTCTCTACAAGAGGTGGAGCTGACTGAACTTAGAGATGGTACTCGCTGATCTCCTTCCCACAGAACCTCAGCAGCATCCAAAGGAATAGATGAGCCTCATCAACACCTCCCTTCTGGAGCTAAGAGCAGAAATACAAAAACTCAAAGATAGACTCTCTGAAAACCGAACTCAATACAGTTAGAGAGGAGCTCCACCTCAGAAACCAGAAGATAACCAGCCTGACGGAGCAGCTACAGAGACTCAAACCCATCCATCAGCCTCCAAATACAACAGAGGGCTGTTCACGCCTCACTCAGCTTCAAAGCCCCAGCCACAACCTCCCAACACCCAGAGAAAACCTCCCAACACACAGACAGTGCCACCTAACACCCAGACACAGTTACCTAGGCCCAAAGCAGGAATACAAAAACCACAACCACCAAACACTCAAAGAACCACCGTCCTCCCAAACAGAGCCACAGACTTCTGATGAGAAAACTCATACCTCCGCAGAGCAACGTCCTGCAAAATCGCCAAAGCACACATGCACAGAGGCACACGTGGTCATCTTAATAGACTCAAATGGAAATTTTTTAGATGAACAGCTTTTCCCTGGACACAGAGTCACTAAACTGCGGTGTCCCAGGAGCAGAGATGCATTTGGACTGATCACGAAGACCATTTCAAATGAACCAAGCCACATCATTATCATCCACACCGGCACCAACGATCTGAGAACACGACAGGAAAGAGTAGCTAAGTCTATTATAAAATTGGAACAAGCACTCTTCCAAAATTATAATATCTACCATCCTACCCAGGAAAGACTTTCACCCCGCCATCGTCCAACGGGTCAACGCAACCATCTCCCGCAGCTGTGCATTAATGCCAAATATCCATCTGGCACACCACCGAAAATGTACAGCCTCCATGACCATGTTCACTTATGCAAAGACACAGTGGGCACGTTTGCAAAGAACCTTAAAGATGTGGCTCTTGGATGCAACCCAGACAGCCCCCAAAGGAGCAACAGACATCCCAGCCTTCAGAGACCCCTCCACGCACCTCCGAGGAGGATCGGACCAGAACCGGTAGCCTCTCACAACTACCGATACCCACCTAAAGTGGCCCCAACGCGACGGCCACTCAGCACACTTAGGGACTCCAGAACCAACTCAATAAACACCGCCATCCGGACACACCGAACTGTTACAGCCACAGAGTTACGGCGCTGCAGTGAAGACACCAAACGGCTCCAGTCCAGCAGACCTGAGAGAAATCAAACACCTACTGAACCTCATATGCAACAGACTGATGAGCTAAGTGCTAAACACATTCAATAAAAACCATGTACATGCAATCCATACACACGCACACACAAATATAATTCTAGTCTGCTAGTCAGATATGTAAAATATGAATAATTTCTCTGTTTGATACAGGTTCATCTCTGCCTTAAAGCAATTTATACCCATAATCACTTAATTCCTTCTCAGATGAAACCACTCTCAGTTTCTATGTGGAACATTCAGCGCATTACATCTCCTTAATTTCACTTTTACACCCAAAGAGTGAACACAAAAAAGATACAGATATTATAATCCTCCAGAAAACCTGGAGTAGATCGACCCCTCACTGTCCCAAACTCATCCTGTCAACTAAACATCCTACTGTAAAAAAGGGAGAGACTCGGGATCTGATTTCATAACCCCTAAAATTAAAAACATCACATATCTAGCTTAAAGTTAAGAAAAATATTCTCAACACTACAGAAGATATTTTTTTTTATGTACAGCCTACATCCTCCCCAGTGACTCTCCTTATTACGATGAGGAGACCTGAATGCCCGCACCGCCTCCCTCCCTGATTTTAACACCGAGCAGGGTAAACAATCTTGTATTCGGACAAGAAACCCGACTAACCTTCCGCGCCACAACTTTGAATTACAGGTGGACCGAAACGGGAAGGACCTGCTGCAGCGGTACTGTCAGACCTGGGCCCTGACCGTCAACCTCAACAAGACCAGAACTATCACCTTCCAAAAAAGATCCCGCTCTCAGGGCAACACACCAGACTTCACTTTAAGGACTCACACGATAGAACACTGTAAACAGTACAATTACCTGGGGCTAAAAATCACCTCCACTGGAAACTTCACCCCAGCAGTGAATGAGCTGACACAGAAAGCACACAGGGCTTTCTACACTATTAAAAAACTAATTCATATTCAAATCCCAGTTCCTATTTGGATCAAAATCGTACCAATCGAGCCGATCCTGCTGTACTGTAGTGAAGTCTGGGGGCCACTTTCAAACCAAAACTTTACACAGTGGACAAACCCAGTCGAAATTTCACACATACAATTCTGCAAATTTACAGAAAAACCGGCTTGCAGATCTGAATCAGGTCGAAAAAGAAAAGATCAGTTAAATACTGGCTCCACCTAAATCACAGTGACCCCCAGAGTCTCCACTACAGAGCACTGCAATGCCAAGAGCTGAGCCAAGAGAAGAGTCCCCAGACCCTCACCCGGCTGGTCCTGAACCTCAGTTCACTAACACACACTGACGCGGTGGTACATCAGGAACAGCCGGACCCCAGAACAATCAGACCTCACCAAATTATAACACGACAAAAACAAAACTACAGCACTCATTGGAAAACACACACACACAGAGCAGAATGCAGTGCTTTCTGACCCTAAAGCGACAGCGGATTACACCAGAGCGGATTACTTTTGAGCACAGTGACTGAACACCAACACAGAACCACACTAACGAAGTACAGACTCAGTGCTCACACACACACTGGCCATAGAGACGCTGTAAAAGATCACGGTTCCCTAAAGAACAGAGAGTGTGCACACAGTGTAACAGCAACACACCGGAGACAGAGCTGCACTTCCTCACAGAGTGACCAAATTCACTTACATACGCCAAAAATATTTTAGAAAATTCCACTTAACCCACCCCGAGTTCTCCCTCCGACCCAACACCGACAAACTCTCCTCCTATTGGGGGAAAGGAAGGAGAGCTACGTACTAGCAGGACAGAACGTATCCTCCTGCCACAGACACCCACAGCCCTGTAGTACTGACAAGCTAATAATAGTATCTTATCAGTTATAGCATCTTCCTTAACACGCCACTGTACTCTACTGTTTTTATTTTACTAATTATATTTTTTCTATGTATTTTTATCTATTTATTATTGAAAAACTATTTTATTTAGTGCCTACAATATCGATACTGTCATTAATACTTAATTCTTTTATATTTTCATCATATATATTAATTATTTTATTTTTAATTTTCTACAAATATTTATTTATTTAGTTGGTTAGTTAGTTATTTCATTCATTTATTATTACTATTTTTTTCCTCCCTCTCCCCCTAATGTTCGGACCAATTAGCTCACTTATTGTTAATGTCATTTAACAAATGTTCATATAATGTTTCTTGAAATGCTTTGGCAAAACTGTACATGTATACGGTCCTGATAACAAAGATTATTAAACACACAGAGAGAGAGAGAGAGGGAGAGAGGGAGGGAGAGAGTGAGAAAGAGAAAGAGAGAGAGAAAGAGAGGGGGGGGAGGGTACAAAGAGACACACACATGCAACCTGCGGTGTGTTCTATAACCCTGACACCACTAGTTTAGTCAGACACAACATTCACAATTTTGCTGAAACTATCCGTTTTTAATTCCTATTTTACATCAGGGATTCCCAAACTCAGCTCAACCACCAGACATACAGAATATACCCAGTGTTCCTGTAGTGAATGAATAGAACGCAGTCAGGACACGTCTAAGGAGTCGTTCTGCAGCTTGATGTCTCGCCGCCAACATCAGGACCCGCGTTAAACATGCAGTTTGATAACGACGCACATGGATAAAAACATTCGGCCCGACAATTAACAAGGCAAGACGTCTTGTACAAGGTTAGGCTGGTCGTACGATTTGCACAGGATGCTTGCGTCAGCTCCTTGTAGTTCCTACATGGAACTTTATATTGAAACAGGCCTTGTATTACTCATTGCTCTAAATCTTAGTTATGTCAGTGTTAAGGGGAAGTAAGGGCTCTTAATTTGAGACGTGGGTTTCGCATACCTTCCTCTCACTGCCGGCTTATATCTTTCTGATTACACTTCTTGTTTGCTTTCCTTCCACAGGGCTTCACCTGCCACCATCCTGCTGTTATTGAGTTTTCTCTGCATGCTAACAGGGTGAACAAGCTAATTATAGAGTGGAAGGCAAAGATGCACCAGCCCTCTCGTGTTAATTAGCTGGATGCAATAAAGCAGATGAGATAATGGAAGGCTGTAATTTAGTAATAGTGTATTTACATATTTTTTTTATTTGAAAGGAGAAACGGACTTCAGTAAGAGTGATTATGGCGGCTTTACTAGGAAGTAGCCAAGACTTGACGGCATTTCAAATACATTGCTAGCTCAATATTACTAGAAAACGTGTGTATTTAAACTGCCATAGGGTCAGAATAGAAGGTTGCATACATTTTTTTTTTTTTTAATACACTGTAATAATTCCACAAGGGAAATTATTGCCTCTGCATTTAACCCATCCAAAGTGAGCACACACACACACACACACACACACAGGGGCACCCAGAGAGCAGCTGGGGGTTAGGTGCCTTGCTCAAGGGCACATCAGCCATGAACGTGGAGGAAGGGAAGGTGCGGCTCACTCCCCCACCACCACACATTTTTCCTGCCGGACCAAGAACCGAACCAACAACCTTTCGGTCCCAAAGCTGCTCCTCAGTTATTTGGGCCTGCCCCCAAATAACTGGTTGTACAATTCAGCAGAGGCACCGTCAAGCTAATGTCATGTCAGAAGTAGTGCACTACTCTTGAACACACTTACATTTTATTTGCATCGTAGGTGCAATTGCCCAAGCATTGTTCTTCATTTTTGGACGGTATCTTCTCCCTGAAGTTTTTGAGATAAACACCGAACTAATTATATTTCGCCCAGCCTGTTAGTGTGCTTTTAGACAGCTTACACACACTCTTGTTCTGTCTTTTCTCTTCTATAGGCTATGAATGGGTCCTGGAAGTATCATCCTCCTGCTTGGTAACACTTCATTAAAAACTCACCAAACTTCTGACAAGAAGCCTCAGACCAGCTCCCAGACACATACATGCTGATCTGCGCTCGTCTTTTCTATGTTTGCATTTATTTTTGGCACCACTGAAATAAATGGAGTGTTCGGGAGAAAATTTTTCATTTTTCAATTTTTTTTTGCTTCGGAGACTTGCACTCGTCTTTTTTTCCGCACATTAGGCCATTAACATGCTCTCCTTTAATAATGTTAGCATGTTAGAAACTAGCAACTGATGTCTTGATTTACACTGGCACAATCAGAGAACGCGCTAGTTTATATACCGGCGCTCTGCCTCCCTCTCCTTCCTCTGACCTTAAGGTCATGTCGCCGCCAAATCAGAAACAAGGCGTTTATCAATTAATTAATTAAAAGTGATATTTTGAATATGACCATTTAATGGAAATTCATTAGCATCATATACCTGGACATCGAAGCCCAAGGATGAGTTGTGAAATACTAACTACAGGTAACTAGGTTTTCTCAGTGATTTATCCAGATTCAACACGATAAATAACGATGGAATAAATAGACAATTCATCCACTGATTCTACAGCTTGAGAAAGCTGTAGTGAGAGTTAAAAAGGTCCCGACAGTAAATATCACCAGCTTTTTCATTAATCTAACATGATTTACTACCGGAGAGCAGCGCACATTAACATTTTAACTTTTAAAGCTTTCGAAGCTCAACACAAAGCAGGGTGAAGTGAGGGTTGCTGAGCACAAGCACTTTCTCCATTGTCATTATGCAAATACATGCAGCATTCCTCTGTATCCTAAATGAGTTTGTGCAGTTTAATGCCCCCTCTCCCATATATTACAGCGATCGGATAAAATACTTACGCTTTCACACCATTTATTCAGCACATTAGCCTGGCATCTATTATCTCCGGCTTGCATTAAAAAGGTGAAAATATGTAAACAGCCCTTGTATATGATATCGGTTGGCAGTATGTGGTGTATTCTAATGTAACAAGTATTTAAAAATAAGAGGGAAAAAAAAGATGGAATTTTGTACGAAGGAATCACACTTGATGTTGGAAGGGTCGTGCTGTATTTCCACCAAAAATCTTTATTTCAACTAGTTTAAAAAAAAATTTCCAAATAATTTATATGATCAAAGAACATTTACATTCGTTCATCCATTCATTCGTTTTCTGAACCGCTTAATCCTAATCAGGGTCGCGGGGAGGCTGGCGCCCATCTCAGCCGACTCTGGGCGAGGGCAGAGTACACCCTGGACAGCTCACCAGGCCATCGCAGGGCAGAAACACGCTGGCGGCTATGCAGCCTACTCTTTATGATAACCAGCAATGGTTCTTTTACACGCCTCTCACCACAGACAGTGAGGGACATGGCCGGCCTTTGATAACCCAGTTTGCTGCACTGAGGGAGACCATTTACATTTATATTTCAAAGAATAATTACACTTTTCAGATGTTGGACTATAATTTTTATTTCTTTTTTAAATAAAGACTTAATGTTTACCGACTTTAGGGGAAAAATAGCTCCCAAACTTATTATATATAAATTAACGAAGATAACTGACAAGCAAAAAATTCCAAAGATTCAATGAAAGGGAAAAATTGAACAAAAATCTAAAATAATCAATTAAAGTTTAAAAAGCCAGTCCTGAAATTACACTTGTTGACATTCGAACCTAAATATAGCTCGTCCCTCTTCCAACCCTGTGCAGTGAGATATTTCCCCTCTTATCTCTCGTTCCCAGAGAAAGAGCTGCCTTTCATGGTTGCTGTTCTGCCGTGCCTTAAAATAAATAAAAAGTAATTGATGGTGAAGCCTTGCATCTCAGCCTCCCTTCGCTGAGGAAGCGCAAATATTCGCTTCATTTTGATGTATATGAGCTCGGCCTCAAACAAGTGTCTCAGCGATGCTTTATCTCCAGGAAACGCTCCATAATTTATCACCATCAGCTCCAATTACAGGGCAGCAAGGCGCACCGCAATATCCTACAAATGTCTCGGAGGAAAAACAAATAACCACCCTCTCTTTAATGTTGCCTCCGGTCTATTTGCCCCTTCTCATATTTACATACTTTCTTACACAGATTAATAAATGTAATTAAATTAAACGACAGGTTTATACTGGTTGTAATTACAGCCAGAAACATCTAATCCCAGACTAATAAAGACAAAGAAACTGTTTAGTATTAGTTTAAAACGCACACACACACACACACACACATATATACACACACACATATATATATATATATATATACACACATATACATATACATATATATATATATATATATATATATATATATATATATATATATATATAT
>JAOUQZ010000039.1:3435047-3449519 GCA_028564935.1 Neosilurus hyrtlii
CAGAATCACCTCTAAGTGTCGCCAAAGCACCAACAGCTGCAGAAACATGCGTATGCCAGCCATGAAGTTTGCGTGAACCACCGCACATTTCCACGGACATTTCACTCTTGATACATTTGAACTTTTCCGTGGAAAAGTGCACAACGTTTTTGTGCATACGCACCCTTTGTACATGAGGCCCCAGGTCTGTAAGGTAGGCCCCATTTATGGATGGAGCTTAGGTCTGCAGGTAGGTAGAGCGGTAGGAACAGGGTTAGGCACCACTGGGTAAGATCCCTCACTAACTTGACAGCTTGAAGACATCCAAATTTCTGCCTTACATGAGCTACCAGGATGGTGGAGACAACACTACCTTAAAAAGTACGTACAGTCTCAAGACTGCCACATAAATCACACATTTTTCTTCATGGCCGAGCGGTGGTTTGGAAGTTACAAGTAAGGTGATGAGGCAATCGTTATTTGGCCTCGAAGGCTTTCGTAACAGACCATAATACTGTCCACATACACCAGTCTTATAAACCAGCAAGAAAGACTTCCCAGCCAGACCACCACCCTCAAGTCAAGCTGGTTAACGTACCATACACCAGGGGGCCACCCAATCCTCGTCCCCTGTAGTGCAGCAAGCAAACGATTGAAATTTCTTTACGAATCAAGGTTTTTTTTTTTCAGCCTGTGGAAGTTCCATTCCAGTTATCTTAGAACACCCATAGATTTAAAAAGCTAAGATTTAAAAAGATGAAGGATATTCTTGGAGTCAAGCTGCCAAAGGATGGTGGTACAGTGATGCAGAAATACAATCCAGGACTAAAGACTAAAAGCTGCTGGCAACGGTAGACAAATGGTTTATACACTAGCTTTTACCCTGTAATATTTCAGCTGCTTTTAACCAGTCCTCAGACCCCGAAGATGTTCAAAAGGTTAACAGGTCTTTCCTGGCCCAGCTCTGGGACAGCTTGGTATATTTCCATAACTTGTTAATCCTCCAAAATACACTATGAAATTTTAAGCCATTTACTGTGTTATATAACTAAAGGCGACTTTCATGATGAATAAAGCTCTGGTTCCTTTAATTTCTGTGATATTCATATTCAATTGCCAATGATGGGTTTTCCCTATCGAAACCATGGAGCTAACAGCTTATATTAAGTAGTTGTGGGATGTTCTATGTAACAGGTAGACCACTTAACAGTGATCCTCTGGGGGACAGACACCATAATCCTTGGTCCGTCAGTGACCTACACACGCCAAAGTCAGAAAGGGGCCCCACCACCTATGGGACATTCAACCTGCAGAGTTTTACTCACTTCTAGTTCCAGCTTATAATGCTCTATTAAGCTCGTAATTGAAAGGCCCTGATATTGCCACCTATGGCTTGTGTCAGATTCATAATGGAGCTCGACCTTCCCAAATTGCTGATCTTCCAAACAAAAGCGAACGTAACCATTAGCTAAGTTGTATGTCTTATTATAAAGGGAAATTTTAATGGTCTCTCCTGGCTTCTGGATCATTTGCATGAGTAGATGTGGGTGTGTCTGGGCAAAGAGCACTAAATTGTGCAGTGTAAGGGTGCGTGCAAAAAAAAGAATGGCAAGCACTGCTCTAATAAGACGCCGCCATTATTTAGACAGCGGCTTAATGAATTCCATCTGGGTACACTTCAGTTTTATAAATTCCAACGCTCACCTTATTAGCAAAGTGATTACAGAGCACGGGTGTGGGTCGGAGACCAATTTAATAAAGCACGTCAGTTGGTGATCAGCAAAAACACCGCTAGTTCATATTGCCACACCAATATTTACACCTAGGGCTGGAACACGGGAGGTAATGCAATTACCCACCACTCATCTGTTTTAATCGGGGTTTATAAGTTTGTAATCAAGTTCTAGTTTCAGTTGGTTCCTCAAGCTCTTTTTAACCCCTTAAAGTCTCAAACTTACATGCATGCTTCACTACACTAAACATATAAACATGCACAAACCTGAAACAAAACAAAAAAAAAAATCAGCAGCATGTTAGAAAGCAGATATTTGACAAATAGTACCTGCTAGACCAACATTCATGGACAGTGTTATGAACCAGGAGTTTAGGAAGTACTGTGTATACATCCTCATTCTTTCGGTCTCTTTCACTCACATACACACTTGGTAATTATTCGCGTGCCGGTATGAACCCCCAAAACTCATTACACTCTCTGCAAATGTCAACAGCTCATTGCAGCCAACTTTAATTAGACTGGAGTAAACACTGGAACGACAACGGCCCCCCCACCCATTTGATCTCTGCTCACATCCTCAGTTGTCATTGAATTATCTTGACAGCGTCCATCAACAATATCGTGCTCTGTGGGTCCTGTCAGCTGTCAGAAAAGCGAAAAATGACGAGCCCCATTCTGATGCAAAAAAGCAGGTTGCACCAATTTAGAAAAAAAACCCTGCAAAACAAAACATTACAGTCCATAAGCAGAATAAAGGTTACAGGAGCCGAAACTTACAGACGTCCATAAAAGTAAACATCTCCCAAGATAATTTATTTGGTGTCTTTATCTGCTCAATTAAATTGACTTGGAAAACAAGTTATGAAGAGGACAGAAATAGATCAGACAAACTCATAATGGACTGATGCTATCACATTTTTCATATCCTGAGTTGCTGGGACCACTGTGAAGCAGTTTTTCTCTCTCTCTCTCTCACATACACAAAGAAGCCGAAGTTAAATGCACGCAAGTCCGATAGCTCATCAGGTCAATACTGGAGGCAATTACTGTCCTGCAACATGCACGGGCTATTAGTGTATACAAAGTGGTCATGTTTGTGATTTTACTCTGTTTACTCTTAAACTAAAAATGCTAAAGTAATAAATTTTTTTTAATACTTTATACCCTTTCTCTTGTTCAGTGGTTGAAAAATCTCCCCGTTTTCCCATTAGGAAATATTTGCATTCACCTGCAGTCGCTGAAAAACAAGTATACAAAATGGCAAGCTGCATACGCAGCCATAGGGGCACTATGGTCCAAGCTGTGTTATTTCCTGCCAAACTGAACCACTGACTTGCAATTACGATTGTTTCTCTCAATACGTTACCAACTATTTAACCCTCCATTAATCACATTTTAAGCGATCCTGTTAAGTATTACAGATTATGCTCCGTAAAGAAAAAAATTCAATCCCCTAGCAAGAATTATTCTATTAAAATACCTAGTTCTGGATAATACATTGCTGAAAATTACAAAACTCTACAAACTTTAGAAATTGTTTGGATGCACAATTTATTTTATGTTAGTGCAACATACCATAATATAATATCTACCATAATATCTCACCTCTTAAATGACTTTCACAAACAACCTGCGATTTTTTACGTTGTACAAATTTAAACAGTGCTGCGATGGAAGGGACTGACTGAGGTTTGGTTAAGGCCAATCTGAAAGCTGCATAGTTGTTCACATGAAATCAAATGTGTTGTACGTTTGTCATGGGAAAAAAAAAATGTTAAACTGTAATATTGTGCTTATTATCTGCATAACTGTATATCTTTTATAAAAAAAAAATTATATGTATATTTACAAATTTTTATTAATATTTTTCTTATTCCTGCTGCGCCCTTAAACATTACATCAAAACCTCATTTCTAAATCCAATACTGCTGACATGTGACCCAGTCTGGCAAAATGAGTCACAGTGACCAAAAATTCTAAATTGAGTTAGCCACACCATTTAAAAGAGGAGACTCTTAGCTTTAAAATAGTATGGCCAACTCAATTTTACATTTTTGGTCACTGTGACTCATTTTGCCAGACTGGGTCACATATGACCACCATAATCATCTTACATGTACATATAATCAACTTACCACTTTAGTAACAATGATGTACTAATGTGGGAATATCAGGAAATCCTACAGGTCTAACGAAGAGCTACAATAGAAATCGAGAAAGCTGAACGTACCAATCCAATACAAATCCAAGTGCACTGACCAATAAGTATATGAAACTCGTATGTCCATACGACATTGTAGGACATCGCACCACCAACATCTCCCGCCCAAAAAAGGCCATAATGTTAATTACCTACGAGGAGACATTTTATACCGTTATGTTCAAAACTCCACAACAAGGGTCTATGACAGCATGTGTGTGTGTAACACAACGGTTGAGTTTCATTCGACACATCCACAACTTGCCCAGGAAAATTGGCTATTTTGCGTCAGGGACTGGTTGTATACATGCTGTGTGAAGTACGTGACAAGGGCTTCAACATTACACCTCATCACATACACCTGGATTAAAACAGTCATCCATGGGTTGTGCTACTGCCATTACTTTTCAATTCCAAGACTAACAAAATAAACAAAGCTGCCCGTAATTATAATCACAACTATTTGCGTTACGCAAGATAAAAGAAAGATCATTTAAAATTCAGCAGTTCTGTGAGTTTTATTAGATGGCCTGGCTGTTTTTGTTGTGCCTCACACTGACATTATTACAGCGTAATAAAATCACCTCAAATGCAAATCATACCGGAGGTGTTGGTGTCGTTGTTATTATTCTGGGGCGCTCCATCGATGACAGTGGAAATTCATTATTCTGAAATGGAAATGTTGCTTTTTGAAGTGTGGGAAGAAAAACACCCCAAATTTCAAAACCTCGATCATTTTCTAACAGCACTGTGAAGTAGGAGTTAATGAGGGCAAAAGGAGATGCAGAATCCTATTATCTGATTTACTTTATTGGCATGAAGTACAATGCAAACAATCACACAATACGACTAAACTGCAAGCTACTGTTGGCCCTCTGTATTGGGGGCTACATACTACACAAAACTTTTTCTGCATTTAAATTAAATATCAAGTTATTTGCGTTTCTGAAACAGCACAAAGTTTCCCAATAATCACTCAGAATTTATTGCCCAGTATAGATACAGCTGGAGTAATAAGAGTTGGATTATCAATTTTATTAAAATGTAATTAATACATTTATATTAAATGTATACAGGACAAAGTTATGAAAGCAATATTTTAAGAGGGAAGTTTTTCCTTTGAAATGGAGTTTATTTTTGTATAGACGTGCATTGTGTGTAAATTTAATATTAACATTTTTTTTTTATATCGGTTCATTTGAGTCCCATAGATAGCTTTGGCGTGGCCACCACAGAAGGGCACCCCAAAATCCTTTGATCTTGGCTACCTATCAATAGAGTCAACATATCAATAATATTCTCTCTCATACACAAGGTACCTAAATTACAGCTTTGAATGCTGCCCCTCACCACTTTCACTTACCTAACTCATATCCTAGCCAAATTTCGCCAGTCATTGCAATTTGAAAACTCTGAAAAATACTCTTACACTCCACTTGACATGTAGCATGAAAATTTAGACTTTAATATTTTTCTAAAGCAAAGCATTGAGGGGAAAAAAGTCTGGGCAGTCACTTCCAAAAACAAGACAAGAAATCATGGTAGGCAGAAAAACAATGAAGGATGACCTCACCTGCTTCTCCTCATACAGATAATCATGAGCTCTAGATTATGAAGTGTCAAAACTATCACGTGTAGCTCAAGTGTGTGTGTGCGCACATGCACGCAAGTCTAAATGACAGTTAATACCCACATTACTGTTTAGCAAAGCTGAAAATTCCTGACAGATGCCGAAACCCATTTCCTGAACCTTCCCCAGATATGGCGTTTCAATGTATTAGAAAGCGTCAACCAAGTGAATAACCAACAGAATACCCAACATGCATCTGACTACATATCACCAAAAGACAACCCCAAAAAGATTAACCTGTCTTATCCATAAGTTTTCCAGATGACGAGCTCAATAAATTAATTTTCAGTCACCGCGTGACAGGTGGGTTATTTTTTTATTTTTTGCAAAGACTTGTAGTGTTTGCTGCAAGTCAAAAATAAAAACTTGATTCAGTTGCAAACATCTTTTATTAGGCTGTGCATTGTTTTATTTGACACCGTCTTCAAAATGAACCCCGTCAATGAAGAACAAACCAACTAGAAAAGGTTTAAACAATTCTACAAAAAAAGAAGCCACCTTTAAACACCTGCAAGTTTTTTCAGAATCACCTTACAAAAAATAAAACATGTTCAACCAAACAGCAGCTGCCAACTTGCAAGATGAAGACTACCAGGGATGTTCACTACTGACCCCCATCATGCTAGCTGTGAAACGCTTGCATGGAGTAAGCGGTCATGGAAAATGGCCACCAGCATCCTTTCTCGCTGAAGGTATATACTGCAAAACACGGGAAGATGTCCGAGTTAGAAACTCACGAACGTCCTTGTTTTCTTTGTTAATTGTGCCCATGTTTATCACAAACTTTAGGAAAAAAATTACCATTAGGGAAGCTAATATAATACTTTTGTTGTATGGAGCAAGATAAAGCTGACTATTTAAAGGTTGTGTATTGGCTGAGTGCTGGTAGGGTTGGGAAAATAAATAAATAAAAATTGACCACACAGTACTGGGGTTACCGTAACCAGAAGATCAGAAGAGTATTGGGCACAGCCGCAACAATACTGCATCGCCATCTCCTGAACAACAAATCACAGCTTAACCTCGTAACATCAAAATGTTAATTAATGAATAATAATATAACATCCAAATCAAATATCAAGACAGTACTGTAGGATGACTGGACTATGAATTATTGTCCTCCATACTTCTATGAATCCATGTAGGTCCACTTCTACCATTGCTTTCCATACAAATTGGTCTTGATGGGACCAATGCAAATGTTGGCGTGCTCAGCATCTGGGCACCAAATCCCTATCTACTTCCCTTAAATCATCTTTTTGTCTCTTCATGATAAACAAAATGACTCGGGCACTCCAACTATTCAGCCTAAACAGAAATTGGACACTAATAATTAAAAAAAAAAAATGTAGACATGTAGAGCAGGCAAGTTCTTAACAAAAGGCTAAAAGTACAGATTCGCATTAGAAAGCTACAGCATGGAATGTTTTAATGGCCATCCTTCACCCCTCACTTTGTCAGCAAAGCTTTAGATAAACCATGATTCGAAAAACAACGAAAAGCCGAAAGGGCAGGTACCCGTCTCACCGAACTCCTTATTTCAGCCTCCTCCACTGTTATTTGTTTAGACTGAAGTGCTGCAGAAATTTGAGCAAGATAATGACCTGGACCAGAGTGGGTTAAGCCTTCGCAATAAAGGAGGGATTAGAGCTGGAAAGGCGCTTCAGAAGGATTCCCCTGCCCATTGCTAAGCTTTGTCATTTTAATGGGAGGATGAAGGCAATATTAAGCCACTGAAGTTAACCCTCAGCAGGGTTTCTGCTAATGGTTATCTCATGGAATAGAAAGATTAAAGTGGTATGCATCAGATCCGCATCTTTGCAGTGAACTGTTGAATCACCTCTACCTCGGGTTTAAATTAGATAAAGATATGGATATCTGAACACATTTTAATACATTTTAGAGCTGAAAATTGTGTTTAATTCACTGCTATACTGAGTTAAACACTAACGCATGACAGTCTGAACATGATGAGGAAAGAACCCCAGTAAAACAATAGGATCTCCATGCTGACCACTATAAATCTTGATTCAGATTGCTTACTTCCACATAGAACATACTAAAATAATTTGCCTCAAGCTTGGTGCATGTTGCCGAAACAAATTCCATTTCAGAGACTATTCAATTTAGCGACATGCACTTCTCCTTTGGTGCATAATCGGTAATTAGAAAATCCTAGAGCTGCACCCAGTATTTTTTGAAAACGGTCTCATATTGCACTCATGACATTTTACCCATCAAGACTGAAAGGGCTCACAGGGGCACATTTTCTTACCTCAAAATGTCAATCACTGGTTTTCTGGGTTTGAGCCCATTTAGAGCAAAGAAAATCTAAATACAGGGAATTTTATTAAGTTTCAAGCTGGAATATTTTCAGTAATATACCTTTTTTGGGGGGAGGGGGGGGGGGTTGCCTGTTGAGTTAAAAAAAAATTACAATTACAAGTTGGGTGAATAGGCTACGGAATCCTTATGCTCAAACACCAATAATTAAAATTTCATATACAAACATCAAGACGACTGAAGTGATGGATGCAATCAGAATCCCGTAACATGTCAGGCATTCACAATTTATTTACATTTTTAAACCAAATTAAAAAATTTCAAGGACTCCATGCCAACCAGGGCGTGCACAATATGACAATGCTTCGTGCCACTTCATCAGCAGCCTGTACTCATCTTCAGGACTGAGCACAGCAAGTTGGTCTACTAATCCTCACTAAATTCTTGAAACCAAAACAGAATAAAATGTCTGGATAGTAAAAAGGCACCGATCAGAAAAGAATATACCACCATACTGAACTATTTATTTGAAAAAATTATAAAATTCAATAAAAATCACTTATCCATAAACCCGCTGTTTCATCCATTGCTTAAAGAAAAAGAAGCTGCAACTGGGCATTGACACATCCTTCACTAGCATCCCATAAATCAACAAATAAAGGCCTTACGTCTTCAACAAGGATAAAAACCCCTCACTCCAAAATCCACTTTCAATACCTTCTTTCGTTTGATTGGCGGCCCGTCACCATGGAGGTGGACTTCTGTCATGAGGAACAGATGACATCTGACATATTTAAACTGGCACATGAAACACTCAAATACCCAGGCAATTGAGACCCAACACCACCGAACCATCTCCAACTGAAATTCAATTACTGTACCGTAGGGCAGCTCACGGTGGCTGATGAACTCAATCATACCACCCAAAATCAGTCACCTGACTCAGTCTTTTGTTTAAATTTTTAACCAAGCTTGACATATCTGCCTCAATAACACGGTTTGCTTTCCAAATCCTGATCTGACCTGGCAGCACCTTTAAAACCTAAACTACACAACACAAAAACAATAAGACCAAGTCTCCTCTGAACATGCTTGCATCATAGTCTGCATGTAAATGAAATCAAGTTAAAACGTTAATTTAAATTTCAGACGGCTTATATACCTGGGAAACAATTCAGAAAAACCTGAAGATCTAAATCACTCGGCGTTTAGTTAACATGAACCATACATTTAAGTCTCGTGGTTTACCACATCAGACCTTGGTACAAATAGTGCTGAATTGGGGGTGAGGGTAATGAGGCAGTAAAGGACATTCTGTCAGAACAGGAAACAACTTCCCAGCCCATCCTGCATTAGAAAAAGACTCATTTATCTTGCGCCAATTTGCAGTTCCAGCAGGACAAATCGCACTGCGAGTATGAAAACTAAAAGGACTGAAGCTGTATTCATAATTCATTATAACTGCACTAATAACACATGCGTCTCCGTTTACAGCACCACAGAATGGGGAAGCTCAATGGTGTGTGCGTGTGTGGGTGTGTGTGGTGGTGGGGTTAAATACTTGTGCATGGCATATTACAAATTAAGTGGCTGTCAAGTTTCTCACCTAACTCTAACACGCATGTAATCACAGTTAGCCTTTCTGCGTCATTCTTGACAAAAATAGAAAAAGAAGAAAAAAAAAAAAAAAAAAAGATAAACCACTCAGGGACTCTCGTCATCCAATGGGCTAATTTGTGATTCCATTCAGGCAGATGCAGTTGCATGTCTAGCAGTTAGGGGTTCCACACATCATAAGGCATTTTTAGCAACATGCTACTGACAAAACAGTAATTATTAAAATAAATAAATAAATAAAAACCCGCCTGCTGAACCATTATTGTACAAATACAAAAGCCATTTTGTAAAGGGTAAACGAGCAGCACATTAAGCAGGTGCCAGCCATTTCACTGAAGCGGCTTACCTTTTAGTTAGAGTTTAGACCATGGCGTTAGCTAGAGAGCAGATTGTGTGAAGCTATTATAGCCATGGCCATGTTATTATCGAATAATGGTTTGCAGTTTGGCACACGGAAGCAGGATCCCAGGTAAAGCTGTAACACCCCAATTACCTTTTAACCACTTTGTTTTACAGCACTCTAAATTTAAGGTGATACTTAAGCTGTGAGGTTTAACACAAATTTTATTTATCTTTGATGAATGGCCTAATGAGTGCAAAAGGTTCCATAACTCCCCCCCTCCTTCCTACAAACTAGCCTTATTAGTGCAGCAGTGGGAGTGTTTTGATTTTAAATATGTGCGGCAGCGTAAATGGGACAGATGTGCATGCAGATGCTCTCCTTGTTGAATAAGACACCAGAGAAAGGCTCTTTAGGATCTTGGTATCCACCTGCGATTTTATTTTCTTTCCCTTTTCTTTGAAACCTGCCAGATTTCAGAAGACTCTTGAGGACCTGGCATTTGAAACATTGCATTATGACAGCCGTATTGCTCCCACGGTCTAATTCAGGCTGTCCAGTGCTCATCACGCACTACAAGCTGGCGCTTCCTGCCCCGTTTGCTATTTTTAAAAACACTCGTACTGCCATCTGCACAGCGCACGACCACTGCTGGACGATCTGCATTCTGGGGTCTTGTTAGGCCCAGATGATGGGCCCTGGAGAGAAGATTGTCCAGATGCCTCTCATTTTTTTCCCTGCCAAACGGACACTGTGCTCACGCTTCCAAACACTGCCGCTGCATCTGGGCTGCCCTGAACAGCAAGGCGCACACACGCAAACACCACAGTTTTACACAACTTTGCTCATTAGCTCTGCTCCAGAATGGCCAGGCAGAAAAGGCTTGGCGAGCAAACATAGGGAATTTTAAGCATGTAGGATAACAGATTTTTAAACAAGTTGGACTTTTAAACAGTACAGAACAAAAAGTATATTTAAACACCCCCAAGCTTAAATAAAAAGCTCATTATCCCTTATTATTGAGCAGCAGTAACCCTGCAAACCCTATCCACATATTCCGAGATCCTCCTTCTGAGCACATTCGTGCACATGTGCATTCAATCAGTTACGTCCTTGTTTAATAGTGGAGCACCACAGTCATGGAAGACAGCTTGGATGGTTGTCTCATCAATCTGGTGTCTGTGTGAGCCGAAAACAGGAAAGCTCTGTCTTTGAGTTGACCGGCTTTCAGCATCGCATCGCTTAAATATATATTTAAGACATTACTAGTAAGACTGACATTCACATCAATAATTTCCATCAATGCCTTAAAAAATGGTTTAAAAATAAAATGCAATATACTAGAATTATGGGGGATGTCACCCAATGCACCACCACTCCACCAAGAACACAATCGATTACTAGTAAAAAAAAATAAAAACGCAATAGAATCGAATCTAAAGCATTAAAGCAGGCCATGTTTGCGTAGCTTAAAAGATGCGAGGAAGTTCGGTGGGTCCCCGGTGGTTTAAATGCCTTCTACGCTACTTTAAAAACTAAGGCCCAAGAGGGTGAGCCGGTGCCTCTTGAGATGCAGGCCCATCTGATCAGGGTCACGGTGATGTAAACCATGTAGTCTGATTGTATTTAGGAAAATCAGACTATTTACATTTATAAGAAACTCTATCAGATGAACTATTTCAGGAACACATGACATAATGACTAATAATAAGAAGGAAAACAAACAAACCAAAAAAAAAGTGGGCACAAAGGTCCAGTTGAGCCTAATTATGAAGTTTGGTGATGTAAATGTGGTTGAGGACTGTGCTACAATATTTCATGGAACAGTACAATAATATTCAGGCTCAAATTCAAGCAAAAATGTACAATAAACCCTACCAGTAGGAGGCGTGTTGAATAAGAGTAGTATTTTAGGGGATCACCACATCATACCGCACGTTTCACCGCAGGAGTGGATGCCAAACTTCACTCGGGCACCAACTGACGCAGAGAATGAAACGTCAGTCTCGGCAGTGAACCAATCGCATCTCTAAGTTTTGCACACAGAACTTCAAAGCAACCCATTTAATAATTTATTTACTATAAACACTTGAGCCCTTTACGAGCTCAATCCATGACAATGTCTGCCTGGAGAATCTTGACATGTATGGCCAAACACATGCATGCATCATGAGATCGCAATATGGAAGGCATTTGAAGTCTTGCATGGTTTTACTTGCTCGATGAGGGGGGGGGGGGTGTCAATACAGAGCAGTACGCTATTGCCTCAGTGTATAATACAACGAATAATCAATTCAGTAGTTTTGAATGATCCTAGACAGAATGCATGCTCCATGACAGTTTTCATGTTAAACATGCTTTACACCTGGACCCTGATGCTCGCAGACACACACACACACACACACACACACACACACACACACAATCAACAGCAGATAACTGCAGACTTAACCAAGCAAAATAAGCAAGAATGTGTTGCAACTGCTTCGGCCATTCAGATAGATGTATGCAGCCTAGCCTCAGGAAAATCTGTCCCCAGTACAGCTGCCCATTAAACAAGCCCCTAAAGTGCCCTGGGGAGCAAATCCACCTCATTCTATTATCTCCAGGCAACTCCCTGGCCCTCCTGATGCTCAGTGGCTCTCAGAAACCACAGGGCAGGGCATTTAAAAACACAGTAATCCCAGTAGCATGTCCTCGGGAACTGACCTTTATGTAGCGCTCCCACAGCTTCGGACTTTATGGGTCTCGATAGACTCCTGGCCTAATTTTACCAGCACTCACTAGGCACTGAATTTATTAGGTTTCAACATCGCATATTGAAATCCAAAACAGGCTTGCATTCATGAATGCATAAAAGCAAGCGAGCAAAACAAAGCCCAGCCACCGAAAGCTGCTGCAGCTTTCCATGAATGTGGTGTTGAATTCTAAAGGGTTAAAAAACTACAGAGATTTGAGTCATTATTTCATACAGGTATCGGAACCAGAGAAAGGGGAATATCCTGTAATATACAGGTAAGCAAAGGCAAGCGAGATACGTGTGGGTACCTAGAGACACTATGGATACTGGAGATTCCAACATAAGCAAAAAGCAAACCGGAGAGCGCAAACCTCCGCCAAGCCAGAAAAGCACACAGCACCCCCTGCTGGGCTTGTCACACTTCCACAGTGTTAAAGAATCCTTTATAGAACAATATTTAAAAACAACAACAACAAAAAAAAAAGAATTTTATCCGGAAACTTCCTTGTCCAAAGCCAAACCTCAGATGGAACTTTCATGGAAATGCACAAAATTTTACATATTCCTGCTAATGTATGAGCAAACCACAGGTACAACACAACCACCTTGGCGGAGGTAACGTATACATTGAGGGAAGTGTTCGGACTTAAATCAAGACGTGATCTTTAGTCAAAAGGCTCGGTGGATAAAGGGATAAACATTAAACACAAGAGGAAGGGTTTCTACAATGCAGTGTTTACCACAGCCCATCTCTCCCACAAAACACGACAGAATAACACTTTAATTAGGCACGTTCAAAGCAAACAGTCTTATATACTTGTCTTTATGCGACAAAGCCCAAAACTCTGCCTTGATAGCCAGTCATTAAGGAATACACAGTCTGCTGAAGGGACATGTTCACTGCAGGTGCACCAGCACTGCAATTAGTATTTTCAAAAGTGAAGTAAGAGGCTGATGTTCATAATTAAGTACTCGGAGATGATATGCTGAGCGCACACTGATTACTCCCAAGGACACTAATAGACGGCATTTCACTTTAAAGCAACTGCATGCTGACAAAGCAACAAGAAGAAAGTAGGAACTACACATCCACAGTTCCAATACTGACTAGACCTGGATAACAGCCCATGCCTTTACCAACCAATCCCCACCTAAGTTCTTTCTATTTCTTGGTGGGTGGTTACGTGGTAAAGCTGTGTACAAGAATTCCTCAAGGTTCTTGGTTTTTGTCCTCGGCAAGTTCTTCATCAAGACTAAATTCCACCAAGCGAAGACCTTTCTAGTTCATGCAAGTTCACGACCTCAGTTACCCTGCAGACCGAAGACAGTATCTCCTAACAAACAAGACGCCATGCAAGATTTTCCAACAGTACGTTGCAATTATACATCAGGAATAAAGTCGCAAGTCGCAAGTCGCAGATGCCCCCCCCACACTAGAGTAATCATTACCTGAAAATTAGTGTTAACTGGGATTACGGAGCCTGCTAATAAGTAATTGCTGCTGATCTCTAGCTACAAGTGAAAAAAAACCACCTTAAATATGCTTGTCCAAAGCTGTTAAATGTGTACATAGTCATTAAAAACTCAGAGAGAAATTTCTGTACATCTGTACTTGGAGGGGGGTTGAGAGTTTACCCTGTGGCTTTATTGAGGATAGTACTGGGCCACTTGAAAAAAATAAGAGTTGTCATTTTGTCACACTTCATTGCACATGTGTAGGTCACTGCAAAAGTGGACCAAATGCAGGTTTGAGCAAAACACAGTGTGTATCTGCACAGTTTGAAGAGTGGTTTGTGGCTGTGGTGGCTTAGTGGTTAAGGTGATGGGTTACTGATCCAAAGGTCAGCTGTGTGCTATGAACTTTGCAAAAGTGGACCAAATGCAGTTTGAGCAAAATACAATTTATGTCTGCACAGTTTGAAGAGTGGTGTCGCAGTGGATAAGGCAA
>JAOUQZ010000039.1:3455474-3474365 GCA_028564935.1 Neosilurus hyrtlii
AAAGAGGCAGAAGGGCACAGTTTGGCCCTCAAGTGGACCATCGCATGAGACATCCCACACCAAGAAGCCAGAACCTGCAAAACCACAGCAAAGGGCAGAGTTTAACACACACACACACACACACACACACACACACAGCTAAGACAAAAAGAAAAGCAGTAGTTGTGTAACCACACACCACATTTCCCTTTGCAGCCTTTCATCATGAGCAATGATGACAGTTTGCAGCACTGCCAGCGTCATTAACACAGACCTGCGGGTGGACAAATGTGCATGGGGTGAGACCGTATTTGCTTTGTGCTGGAATTGTTTACTGGTGCTCTTTGTTGCTATTCCATAAACAGTTCCTCAAACCACTCAATGACTGCACTGGTCAGGTCACCCGGGACCAATTATAGAACAGAACCCAAATTTCCTTTTTTCCACTTAATAACACAGCGGACACCCAACACCTCATCTTGAGCTTCACTTATTGGAAAAGTCATTCTACCATCATCGCCAGTCAAAGCTTCCCAAATAAATAAATAAATAACCCACACCACACTCAAGACTTTAGTTTACAAATCCAAGCATGCACTCTATTCGGCAACTGCATGACACCCATCACCGTCTGTTAGGGCTTAACTGTATATTATGTAAAAAATAAACTTGGTGCATCTCCAAGAGTTATGTCAAAGTTACTGACCAAGTACGGTTGAAATACAACGAATGGTTTAAGAGGAGTCACAGATAAAAGCAAAGTGTGACGCAGGCAGACGACAGACATGACTCGACTCATTGATTCTCGGCCTCTGCCCTACTAAGCAGGTGACAACCAGGTAGCACATGTTGGCATAGCTGTCATATTTTTGTCCAATTTGTCCAAAGCGAACAAAACTATACAACACAAGTTTGAAAAAGTTTGGCTTATTTTCTGCATGTTGTGCCAGGTTGGAGAGATGTGCAGATTATGTGGGAGGGGGTTGGTCTGGTCCAGATCTCCGGTTAGATGTACACTGTTTGGTGTGATCGGGTCATGGACTCGTCCTGCTCTGCCTGCAGCGTGCAGGCCTGTGAAGGGGATTTTGAACAATGATCATGTTGGAACAAATTTTGTTCACGCTGCTTCTTCAGAGCCTTCAGCAATGCAACACCTCCATGAATAACATCAAGCAGCAGATGACCGCTTTTCACGGGTCATAAATCCACCGAGCGTAGGAGAAGCGATTGCGAATCTCCCTGTTGTTCTTATGGTGCTTATGTTACAGCCAGGACAAAAATATGACCATTACAATATATTTCTTGCAGGCTCTTTTCTACCCAACCCATCACCAACCTTGTTTCTCCTAATTATTCTACTAAAACCCTCCATGTTCAGTCAAAACCATTTTGTTCCAGATGTTGGGATTCTCAAGCCATATATATGCATCCACTGCAAAACCAGTCCAGTATCCATGGCAGGGGTGCCCATCCCTGTTCCTGGTGATCTACCCTCCTGAAGATTTTGCCCCATCTCCGACTGCCATCAAAATTCCTCGTGATACTGAGCAAAGTACTGAAAATTGTCAAGTATCAATGGGCAACTTGAAGGTGCGTGGTCTTTCAAAAAGCCCTTAAAGTGGTCCATTACCTTGATACAAGGAAAACTGGTGATGAACTAGATTTTGAACCAGTTTACTAAGAAAAACAAAGCTACATTTGCAGGACTTAGACCTCATGTTTATAACATTAGAACATTTGTTTAAATAGATGCTAAGATATGGATACTTTGAACCAACTCGTTACCTCACTGTGGATTTCTCTCTTTATTATCCGATTTGTAACAATGACAGACACCTCACGAGAAGTGCCAGCATGTAAGGCTTGAGAAAACTAAAAGCACTCATAGCACAAACCTCCACCAGGCCATGTCACTTAATATTGAGCTGTTCATGTTTTACAATTCTTTTAGCTTCAAATAATTTACAACATATCCATGTAAAACATCTTGATATAGCAATTTACACTAAATCGTCGTTTCCGGCCTTGACCTTTGAAGCTCAGAGCTTCTACGTCAACATTCTGACCTCCAGGCCTGGTGTAAATTGGTACCAAAGCTGATGAGATTTAGCCTTGTTACATGTCCCACACCATACTCTGAGATAAAAATGCAGGGATAATTGTGTTATATTGCACACAAACAAAAATAAACTAACCAACACAGGTTACAATTATTTAATTAATTAAATAAAAATAAACCACACCTGGAAGAGGTAAAAATGTCAAATCCAGAGTACCCTATAGTCCTCAGTTGACTTAGCCATGTAAGAGACACATCTATCCATCAGAACTTTTGTCCATTCATCAATCCCTTCATCCATACACGCAAAAACCAGCCAGTACACCATTCATTAAATTAATGTAACTTCTCCGTTCAATCTATCCATACAAAAGCAGCCACGCAACCACTAAATCAATCATTACATGAAGACAACACATACATCCATCATATCAAAATGAAATCGTACCCTACCACCCCCCCAAAAAAAATTGTGAGAAAAGTCATATTTTTGACAAATGTGTGCGGATGGTCCAGAATGGTCCATCCTCATTGCGGCATAAAAAAATAAAAAATAAAAAAAGTCAAGGCCGGTGCAATTCTTGCACTCCAATGTTCTACTTAAGAAATGCCATTTTTCTTAAAAACAGCTTTGTTGGATAGACCACTTTGATTCACAGCCTTTCAATTGTCCTTTACATCCAGCCAATCATCTATTAACCCACACACACACACACACACACAACACTATTCCGAAAGGGTTGGGGGGGGGGTAGACGACGACTATCCACTGTGTAGCAAAACAAGAATTGATTTTAGCATTTAAAAGTTTATTAAAACATAGAAGCAGCTAGAAGTTGGCGATTGAAACGGTACCTCTTTCCGTTACGTGGCAGTCCTACTTTGGAGGACTATCTAACCTTTGAAGTATCTCGAAGCCCTTTTATGAATTCCGCACCACTGAAGCACCTTCTGCCTTCTTAGCCTGGAGCCAAAACATAGTGACAATCACCCATTCTTCTGCCATAAAGAAGGAGATGTGGCCATCACCCTGTTCTGAGCACACTCTGTACGTTTGATGGAAGAGCATGCATATTTCATACATGTCAGCTCTCATTTGGTAGAAGATTAAAGAAGTGGAAGGGCAGAAGCCGAAGAATGCTGAATTTGGAGGTCAGTGATAAGGGGATAAATTAAAAAAAAGGTCTCGCCCTATTTATATAAAAAGGGTCTTCGATGTTTTCTCAGACATTTCTTTTTGGATACTGTTCTAATTATGCAGTTCACGTGACACCACAACGTATTAGGTATGCTTTCTCCCTCTTTCATTTTTCCAAGAGTCGACATAACATCCAGATCTTTCTATTTAAAAGAAAATTACGTGATATATTGTCAAACATTTAATTTGTCTCTTTATCCAGCTGCCTTTCTTGCCATCATCTTTCTACTCAGGTGATATTTACTGCACTCCTGCTGAAATGCTCAGATCGCCCGGAGACAGCCTGTAGCCACACGACAATCAAAGCAGCTTTCGCTTCTCCAGAGTTTCAATGAGAATGAGAGAGACAAAATAAATAAATAAACAAATAAATGACCTTTGGCTTCAGATTTACTTAACGCTCATTACCTACAATTGTACAAGCTGTTAAACAGTTGCTTGTCACAGTCCAGTATTCTGATGTTATTGCTCTAGGACCTCTTTATACTGATGGGTTTCATCACGTTGCCAGATTGATTTTTAGCATGATGCTAAAGTACAGGAGTACAAAGCTCCAAACTGCTAGTATTACACCTGGATAAATGGAGCATTGTTTAACTTCCGTTCCCCTACTTTACTTTGAGTAGAATTAATAGACCGTAAACCCTCACCTCTAGTTATAGCACTAGACCGACTCGAACTGCAGAGCTCGTGACCTGCCTCAGTGTCATGATTAAAATATGTAAACATAAAATAAAAAAGAAAATAAAAGCCTTTAGTTTCCTTTTTCGGTTTCCACCCAGTATAGTTAAATTCAGTTCAAGAGCCTCCACAGAGTTAGAGACACCTGCATACATGCACTCTCCAGTTTAACTGCTTACATTTGTTTTTCTTTTTAATACTGTGTGTAAAGATCATCTTTTTTGCTCGTGTTTAAGTATAGTATATACTAAAACTGTGTGCCTTGGGCTCAGTAGATATCAAGCTGAACAGCCCCGAATATTTAGCAACATCCAGCTCACCATCAGTTTATAATTCTTAGTCAATTCTTCTGTTCACACTTTGAAAACAGGCAAAACTCCTGCTCTCTGATTGCTATTAATTTTTTAATATTTTACTTTTATTTTAACAAGTAGTTTAGGTAGCAATCTGAACACAAGTCCATTGTTGTTTTAGTACTTTAGGTACCTTATTGTAAACTTTGGTGCTACAGTAAATTTAAGTTTAGTTTGAGTTCATGAACACCTATAAAGCCACCAACAAGTTCCGATTATTAACATACTGAAGGGCCGACACTCAAGTCGCTGAGCCCCAATCACACGAGACGTCAAGAAGCCCGAAGTGCGTGAATAATTCCTAAAGAACACTTCAGATCTGTAGACAATGAGGATTGTTCTGGTGTGCGTGTGAGAAATTTCTCAGTGATATGAATTAAAGATGACAGTGAGCTCTCTTTGAGGATTTTAGGGCAGGCTCGACTCAGGAGGGTGAAAGAGTAAAAAAGCCTGCTGTCACTCATGCTATAACCACTCCACTCCGCAGCCATGCCAGTCCTTGCACACTGAATTCGCTCGATTTCTTCTCATAACCAGCACGGAAACGCTGATCTAATGTAAATAAATAAACAAACAAACCATCTCAACCCGGCCTTTTCTCTTCTGCTCTCTTGACACTGTGCGTCCTGTTATCTGACCACCCCCCCCCCGAATATCTCCATCACCTTATACAAGTTATACATTTAACGTCTGCCGTGTGTCCATGTGTTTACACCTGTCATAAAGCTATTGTGTAATGGGCCAAGTAACCTTTCGCTTATCTACTGGTACCTTGCTGAGTACTGCCAGCTGTGCAGGCACACAGTGAACATCTGGATGCTAATGCTGACATGTACACTGTAAAATAATTGCAAAATAAACTTCTCTACATATACCACTAGCCCGATACAGCCCTCCAACGGCATTCAAGCTGATTTATAAAGTGCTTTTCATAGAAAAACATGGTCACAAAGTAGCGTCACAAAAGTTTGGTAAATTTATATCTTGTGTAGGCTTTAAACATGAAAAAGCTAAATTGAAAGTGGAGCAGTAAGGTGTAGGCACGTAAGAACATGCAGCAAATACAAACCCAGACATTACAGCAAAACTCATCGTTTCGCTAGCTGTGTAAAGTTTAAAAAGTAGAATAAAAAAAAATAAATCAAATGCTTGGTTTACACACAGCTCTGGTTCAGAGACAAAAATGGCTTGGAGTGAGCCACACAACATCTATTCCAGCCAATCAGCAACATACTGTTTGTACACCCTGTTCCTGATTGGCTGGATGGAAGATAGGGTTGCCATTAGTAACGCTGTCATGGAATTGCTGAGGTTCTGAACAGAGCATTAAAGTTTAACAGAATAAACAACTTATTCTTCAAATATCAGATCTTCACTCCCCATTAAGCAAGACTGATGCATTTGCACGGACGGTTTCGTACAGAAAACATGGATATGCACCATGGACCATGTAACTGCCTCTGAAAGCATGCAAGTGCTCACCTATAAATATCCACCTTCATGACAGTCACTTTGTTCCACACTTATCATTCTACTAATGAAGCAATAGCTGAAATCATACAGAGATCTCCCAGGATAGCTTCCCTTTTTAATGACCCTTCACTAATCGCCTACAGATGGGACCAAAAGAACTTCACATCCCGGACTGTCACTAACAAAATAAATGATCTGTCAAACTAATTATGGCAGTGAGGCTTGAAACCATTCAAGACGTTGTACATTTATTATAACCGGCATTAAATTTCCAGGCCTCAAAGATCTGTTTGGTCACTCGTCCCTCCTCACTCCAGCATAAGAGTTATTTATTGTACTCACTGCAATCAGCTGTACAGGAGAATATAAAGTGACTGGCTAAATGAAAAGCGTGAAGCGAGACACCAATGGACAAAGACATCACTGATAGCATTGCAACGTAGCACAAGTCAGGAAAGGTTAATGAGAAATGAAGATTATAGACCAATGTACGACCGAAGCTACCAGTTACGAGATGACACCTGGACACTGGAAACAGTCGTGTTCTGATAAATTAGAAATCCAGTAATAACGTAGCACCACCACCACAAAATAAATAAATTAAAGTTAAATTCTAAGGAATCATATGAAAGCATGGTAGAAAAGATTAAGATCTAAATCCAGCTGTATATCTACAAACCAAAGTGTAAATCTGATGAAGACTGTGGAGACAAAACAACCCAAAGTTTAACATTGTCAAGACATTCATTAAGCAAGATTGAGTTTTCCTTTTCAAAAATGTCAATAACACTTTGAAATTAATTTTTATGAAACTTCTTTAAAACTACTTTTTTTTTTTAATTGTTTGCTTTTATGAACTATAGTGGCATAACAGCCTGAACAATTTGGCAGCATGAGGTGATGAATATATATTTTGCTTGGATTAGAACATGCTTAAATATGCAACAGCTGCTGAACTTGACTGAATTTTTCTGATGATAAAAGGTATCTGGCTGTGCCAAGAGTTGATAAGGTTTAGCCGTTTTTCTCTAAACAAGGACAACACTAGGCAAAGTCCGATTTAAAAAAAATAAAACAATTGACTAGAATCCCAGTTAAACAAGCATTTCATTCCATAGACTAATTTTTTATTATTATTTTTTTTTTTACAAATAACGTCCCACAAAGTTTAGTACAAAGCAAGCTTGCTTTCTTTATGGATTACGGCATTCCACATGAGCATATTTGAGGAAAAGGAAAATGCATAAACTTGTGCTTATTATTCATAGAAATCGAGTCGTTTGAAGTAGCAATGCCACCGGCTTGCTACACTTATTTACATTTATTTTGCCATTACCTCCGGACTACCTGATAACTTCGAATCACTTCATCAGAAGACTGTCTTTACGTGGTCGGGAGATGTTACCAGCGTGTTAAACATGGTTTAGTGCACACTGGAGAAAGATCACTAGATCAGCTTCTGAAAGTAGAAAACGAAATTCCAAAAAAAAAATGTATCCACTAAACAGTCAGTAGAGGAGCGATACTATGGACCACCCACAAGGTCACTACGTTTAGTGTCCAGGCAAAGCACCTATTATTTTAGCTGAAAGCTAAGCTAATATCCCGGTTAACTGCTGAACAGGAAATGTTTACCCACCATGAAAGCATCTTCATATAATCTGGCCTGCAATCATCCCATTAGCATCTTCGGTCAGAATAGCTAGGTGCTTTTAGTCGGAAATATATGAAAGGTCAGCCTTAGGTCAGCTGGACTTTCTAACCTGTTTGACGAGCCTTGCATTGATGTAGAAAGGACATGAATGACCCGTTCGGCGGAGGTTCGAGAGACAGCGGATCATGGTGGGCCCAATCACAACCAGTCCCATATAGTATTTTCCTTCAATGTTTTAAGCGGCTGAAATTAAAGCAGGCTTGCTTATTGGTGTTGACTGCCATTTAAAAACACATGCACATGACCTGTTAAAATTTTATTCTAATATTTCTGTTAAGGTTTATAGATTTGGCTGGTCAATGAAATACAATAAGAAGAGTACAGCGGCTTCTCCTCCTCCTCCTCCTCCTCCTCTTTCGTCCACACACCTTCACCACACGTCCATCCGCTTGCCAATACTAGCATCCCTCACTGTCCTGATTCTCACCTAGGGGACTTATAAAGCCAGCTGTGAAGAATTGCACCAGCTGTGAGGAAAAGCACTGACCTGGAACAAGCCCCTACATGTGACAGCAACCCTTAAATCAGAAGGAACATGTTATTTATAGAGATTGCTCTCTCTAGAGGTTACTGTTGTAAGGGGGGAAATGGATTGAGGTCCGTGAGTAATACGTCTTTGTCACATCTGATAATCAGCAGAACTAACCTGGACGGCACAAGCAGTACTTCTCCGAGTAGATGAATTGGGATGCGATGTTCTCCTTGGTGGGAGGTTCCTCTGAAACTCATCTGACCATGTCTTGTCGTGCGGCGCAATCTGATCTCATGCAAAATTCATAGGGATTTTGACAAGGAAGCAGGATTTGGATGGCTTTCAGACAAATTAAGTCATAAGCAAGAGCTATGAGCCCTTGCAACACCCCTTACTCCAGCCTTTAAAAACTTTGAGCTTTCCAAGAGTTGATCAAATGGGTAGGCAACAAGCCGTCGTGCAGAGACAAGCCCCTTCTATTTCGATAGGTGAACTCATTTAGCATAATTGGCTCATTAGCGGTCGACGGTAACGTGTAACAGTTACCCTCAATGATTTTCCGTCTTGCTTTGACACGATGCATCTGTTTCACAAACACCTATATTCGGATATTGAATTGTGAACACTGATTGGCTTAATCATTTTCTGCACCACCTTTGAATGGTAGTGCAGGTCTTTAAATATTCACTTTCTCTAGTAGCAACTTTTTCACAGGGACTTTATATAAACCAGACTTTCCATGCACATGTAGCATAATAAAACAGCGATTATATTAAAAAGTTCAGGGATTTTCAGACTGAGCAGTTCTAGGAACTTCTTGAAAGAAGCCGCCACCTACCCCCCATCCCGAGGAGTTACCAGAAGAACCGAAAACCACCAAGGACTTTTGTGTTTGCATCCGCATTGCCGGGGGGAATACTAAAGGGATACGAGTCATCTGGGAAGTTGAGGACATGTTGGTTAGGATTTCCAAGTTTTGCTTAGATGCATCAAAATCTTTCAATTCATCACATACAAGCTCAGTAAATCCTTATCTTCCATGTCTGTCCGTGCTTTATTTAAAAAAAAAATTTTACAGAGCCAATATAAAAAGGTGCTGTTTACAAGGCTTTTTGCACCAGACCAATCACTGCACACCCACACTGCACACGGTTCCTTGTGTGCTGGGATCATACCTACCATTAACAGAAATAAAATTTCACTTCCTTCAATGCACAAACAATAAATAAATAAATAACGTTAAGTACTTCCACAGTTCTTTGAACTATAAAAAGTTCCTAGAGTCTGTATGTGCTTATTGATATGTTGAAGTTCTCCATAAGGTGTTTACACGAAATGGAAGGAGTCGCAAATAGCACCGGGTTAATTAAAAAAAGTTTCAGTTTTGACCTTCAGGATGAATGATTTTTTTTTTTTTGCACTTTCGGTTTAAATAAATTTAAAGAAGAGTGAAGAAGCCTGTTTGCCCCTGCTCCTTGCACATGTTTCACGATAATAAGTTAAGAAATAAAAAAATAATAATAAATAGTACAGTCAGCTGGTCATTATCGCAAACAGGCAGGGTGATGCAGAAACCCTGAAGTGAGCCAAAGGGGTCCTGTGTCACCATGAAGAGGTTTTGGGATAATTGACTCGCTCCCTATACATTAATGGCTCCCAATACATAATACTCAGAGAAAATTATACGACGACATTTTAATTCCAAAGGGTTTTACTGCCTCTGCTAATAAAATAGTTCATGGAAATCGTCTGTTATTCATAAAAGATTCAGATATACAAAAGGTTACAGATGGCAGAATATTGACAGCGACCAATCAAAATTAGGCATTCAATTAATTCATGTAAAGGTAATTAAAAGGTATTAAGGAACTGCTGGCAAACTGCTGTGGTATGGGAGGAATAAAGCACTCCAGGGCATGTGGATATTGGAAAATAATCAATTTTAGAATAGTAACAATTTGTTCTCCTCTATCAGCACATGGGGTTGTTTTATTCTTATTTTAACCTGAGAGCACTGGCACCTGATTTGCAAACACTAGATTGAAAAGACTCCGACTTTTCCCAATGACTACTCGTTTCGTTCTCTCCGAAAGAACACCAGCAGTTCGTCTCCCTGTCAGCTGTGGTTAAAGCCTGAAAAAGGTGCTCTAGGGTGACGGGGAACAAGTGAAAGGCTGTTGCTCTAATTGCAAAAAGGTATAGAGTCAATATAGAGAGCAAATTGAAAATGGCATTGGAATAGGAAGAGGACACAGTTGGCTGCACCGACAAGAAGGATGTTAGACATAACAGTTAAGCAAACAGCAAGGTAGAGGAGCAAAGTTCTACTTCCCTAATTGGGTTAGGAACATAATGCCTCACTCGGTACGGTTTTGGCTTTTGCTTTATAAAAATCACATGCAAGTGATAAAAATCAAATGCAAGTACGAAGACCCATCATTCTGACACTCACAGTTGCCATGGATAATATTCCCTCTCTCAGAGGTCCGTCGAAAACGACGACATTAACCATCATGTGTAGTCATGTGGGAGAACAGTCCAATTCTGGGTCGGCACACCCGCCGAAAAGTTGGGCACTGATGCCCCGATCTTGGAGAAAGGAGAGTAAGAGGGGGAAGGGCATGTTTTGCTCTCCTCTATGGGCACGAGACGCTGGTGCCCGAAGCCTCGGACTGCAGTGTCCAGTGCCACAGTGCCTGGTCCTCTGTGAGAGCTTCCAGTTGAGCTGGTTGGATCCGACAGTGTAACCACCAGTTGGTCTTTAGCATTTCCTCTGTCTGCCTCGAGACCATCTGCCAGTCTTCAGCTGTCCATAGAGAATCTGACAAGGGAGGCACGTCTTGGGCAGTCAGATAACGTGGCCAGTCCACCACAGGCATCTTTGGATGATTGAGGCTACGACACTTGCGGAGTTGGTCCCTAGAAGGACGGTAGCAATAGGGATGCGATCCACCCAGGTGACTTGGAGGATCTTCTGGAGGCATCGGATATGGAAGGCTTTAAAGGTCTTGATCTGGCAGCGGTAGAGGGTCCATGTTTCCGTTCTGTACAAAAGGATGGAGAGACAGATGGCATGATAGAAAGTGACCTTTGTGCTCGTGGCCAGGTTCCGATTTTCAAATACCCTGAATCGTAGATGCCCAAATGCTGCGGATGCTTGGTGGAGACGGTTCTGGATATCATCATCGAGGAGCATTTGGTTTGGGGGGACTTGGGGAGCCATGAATTCTTTGGTGTCCATTCGCATGAGGTGTGGCAACTTGTCAAGGCTGAGGTGAAACAGGCAATTTTTAGACCACCTTTTCTAGGTCCGTCCTGCACGGTGCCTGGTCACACTCCTGCTGCTGAGGGGCTCCGTTGTTCGTCAGCGCATGTGCAGCAGTTTGTAAACAAGTGGGCAGCAGCATCGCACGTCAGGCATCAGGCCTGGTTGGTGGTGGTCGTGTGATAGGGAAGGCAACACTTGGGTGAGAATTGGATACGACTAAAATTAGGGGGAAAAAAATAAATAAATACATTTTCCCCATCGTTTATTCTTTTAATGGTACTCCTGTGACTCCACAAGCTCAGTTAAACAAAAGCACTGATTATTCAATTTATTTTATTTTAAATTTTTATTTAAAAAAAACAAAACAAAAACAAACACCATGATACACATCCTGCGATGGCCTGGTGAGCTGTCCAGTGTGCACCTCGACCTCGCCCAGAGTCGGTTTAGATTCGCTACCCTAATTAGGATTAAGCAGTTCAGAAAATGAATGAATGACACAAAACAAGAAATGTAACACTTGTCGAAATTATGGTTAAACATTTTGTCAGCTCACAGTAAAGTAAGCGAGCCACTCCAGGGTAAACTAATCTGCGTAAAGAGATCAAATCCAATGCCTCTCACCTTATCTCCCTCAGCCAGTGTGCTATTTCAGGAAGGGAAATTAACATTTACTTAAGTAGTGAATGCAGTACAGTAAATAATCTGATAGTCGGTGAAGTGGTCATGAAAACCTTTGAGATTTGCTCTCCACAGTGAAACTGATGAATATTGAGGTTGACGTTATGGAATGGATTACAATTTCAGTCCAATCAAAAACAAAATGGACTGCAACCACAGCTGACCTTGGATAAATTGGCCCCCAGTGATCTCATCATTGTCCCCAATCTCCATTGGCCTTCCTTACTGTTTGGGGTTTAATGACTGCTCTAATGGTGAGAAAATTAAAGGGAAGTGAATTGGGGTCACACGGATGTCCGCGATTTTAACACGGGGTTAACAAACCTTCTGTTTTTTATCTCGAGCTTAATAAGGAGTTCCCATCCTCACTCAGTCTACTTACATTTCCATGCAAATGTCTCATCCTTTAGAAAAATTAAAGCAGGAAATACAACTTTTAATTTCGGATATTCTGAAAGGGTGCTTAAAAACTTTAGCTGAAATTTAACCCAGTAAATCATGCAGCCCGTGCATGTGATTCAGGTCATGCCTATAATAAACTATCGGCATGCAAATCTTAAAAATGCAGCAGTAGCTCTAAGCAAAAATATATGTCCAAATTAAACGTTATTCATTTCTGAAGGGAAAAACTAAACAACTGCATCATCAGAACACTGTTAAATAAAACTAACATTTTACAAAAATATACAAAATGATTGGAAGAATTGGAAAAATTGTGATTATGCAAAATAAAAATGTTAAATATATATCTCATAAATCTCAAATAAAAAACTCCAAATATCACATATTCCCATGATCTGAAGTGTTAAGAGGACATGCAGGGGTCAGTGCAGGACGAATTTTTACATCTGCACACATCTGGGCTGAAAGGTGAAGCTAACAAAGCTGGAGAGGGTTTACTGCTACAGGAGCGCTGCTAGCAAGTTAAGCTACTTCTTTCTGCAATATTGGTTTTCCTGATTAAAATCCCTTTATGATGCTATTTTGCTTGATCTAAGGCACTAATGGTGACCACACAGAAAGCTATCAATGTTCAAAAAGTTTTACTTGACACTGTGTGCGTATATATATATATATATATATATATGAATGACTTACCTGTGCTCAAATCATTAACATGCCAGGTGCTGACCTTGAAATCTGTATGTTGGTAAGACTTCTTTAAAACAGAGCTTGAAATTCGGAGCCACAGTTTTGAGATTTGAAGAACAAATATTTCCTTGATACAAACCTTAAACATTAAAATCGTGTTTTTAGGTAAATTAAACCAAACCTGAAGCATCCCGGATCCACGGAGGAAAAAAACAACGCATCCATCGGGTCCAGAAGAAAGCGGCATGTGGTCAAGCCGTGGTCTCACCTTTAGAATAAAAAATAACTAAATAAATATATATATGTAAAATAATATAAGAGAAAAATGCTGCACTAAACCAGGGGTGCCCAATTCTGTACTTGATGATGTACCTTCCCAAAGACTTTAACTCCCATCTGACAAATACAACTAAACATTTCACAAAATGAGGATTCCGGAGCATTTTAATAAATAAAGCCTAAATCAAACTTGCCTTTAATTTAATCCAAAAAATTCAATAACTAGAAACACGTTTACTCTCATACGAACCTCTCAGTTTTCTTCTGTTTTAACTTTAAAAGCTTTTTTAAAGATACAAAAAACAAACCTTTGTTCCAGGCTTCATGCTGAGTCTCATTTTCCTCCTGAATGAGTGTTGTGTGTGTTGTTTTTTTTTTTCTTAATTTTTTTTTTATTCCTAGTCATCTGAGCGGTGCCACACCTGCATAAATTAGAGTGAATCAAGCAAATTAAACACAGTGGGCGGAGCTTGTTTTCACACAGTTGCTGCTGAACTCAAATTGATTGCAAGTCATTTGGTGTGCTCAGGTTTACCTTAAACATTTTTTTATTAAAAAACAGTGGTCATAACAACTCTGCACTTTCAACAAGGACACAAATTTAAAATCGCCAGCCACATGATTGCAGTACACTTCGTATGCTGATCAGGCTACAATAATATTGTGCTATATAGTCTACAAATATAACAAATCAAATGCTCCATACTGATGAGCTTAGCAGTAGCAACAAACAGCTATATTACATAAACCACAGAAACATACATTGCTTGTTTAAATTTTTTGATATATATATATATATATATATATAAACATTTGCTAGGCTACTTACACCCATATATCATAGATGCCACATAGGCAAAATAAAATGAGTTTATTTAAATAACAGGAAAAAAAACCAACAAGAAAGAAAGGTAACTCATAACATAGTCTCAGCATTCCAAATTGTCACCATTACTTTCCCCAAATTTTTATTTCTCACATCTCAACAGAGACTTGCTGGATGAGTTGAGCTTGAGCTCAGTAGAAAATGTGGAATCACCTCATCAAAGTCAGCTAATGAGCTCGCAGCTTTCCAAAAGCTTGGATTGATCATTGTTTAGCACCAAAGGAATCTGACGCTTCAGAGGCCCTGAATATTGAAGCAACATATAACAAAAAAAAAAAAAAGTTAACCAACCAATGAAAGAGCGCCACCTAAAGACTGGGAGGAAAAGTGCCCACTTTTTCTATATGATGCAGGAAAGGCTTGACAGAAGTTAAATGGATTTCAGAAAATCCATGGCTGGGAATCCATTAGGATAGTGGATAGTGGGGTAGCTGAGGACTGTGGACCCAGCCTCCACCGCTTGGTCTCTGATGCCCCACATACAGTATCTCCGGCACCAAATCTGGTGCCCCATATATCTCTGGTGCCCCACATGCGTCTGGCAGTATTTCTGATGCCCCATATATCTCCAGCGGCATCCCTGGTGCCCCATATACCTCAGGCAGCATGTCCGGTGCCTAACATGTCTCTACCAGCATCTCTGGAGCCCCACATGCCTCTGGCAGTGTCTCTAGTGTCCCATATGTCTAATGCAGCATCTCTGGTGCCCCACATGCTTACGGCACATGAATACAGCTCAAAGCGGTCCGTTGGGGGCATACTCTTCTAATTTAGTCCATTAATATGCTTATATGGACATTGTGCATTAAGTACTTAAAGATTTACAAATATGACACATTGGACATTTTCTTTAAAAAAAAAAACATACCGGTGTATACAGTATACAGGAATATATATCGCCAACAAAACTCTACTTCTCTGGTCCCTTTTTAGGTGATTGTTTATTAGGTGCTTTCTTCCACTGCGATTTTTACCCTTTGTCCAACATAACTTCGAATATTACCGAAAAAACATACTCATATTGGGAGACGAACACGTGCAGTTTCCCATTAAATGCGCCAGTTTAGTTTTAGTTACACAACAGTTTTCCAGCCAAATAATGAGGCACCTTCAGTGCAATTAAAATTACACTAATGCAGCCCCCAGTCAGCACAAATGCCATTAAAAGTGTAGCAGATGGAGACAGTAACCCTGCCAAGATCTTCCAGCCAAGATGTAAGGACTGTAGTAGACATCACTAAGTACTTTGCAGACATATTTAAGTTCCTACTGCCAGTATACACAACAAACAGGTTAAAGGGCATTTAAAAATAGTTGTCTGCGTCAGGACTGTAATGAATCAGAAGCATCATGCTAACAAGATTTTAGTGCAGGTGAGCTAGAAGCTCAGAAAAAGTGCTATTACAAATCCTGTGTATGAAAGAATATTGTGAGGGGCACTTATCGAGTGCAAGGTACCTCCACCCTGCGACAGGGGAAATGTAGTAAATAGGCCCGGTATACTGTAGGTATTGACTCTCACATTCTACAGTATGTGGATATGACCATTCATTCACTTATTTGTAGTGAGGTAGATGAGCTAACCATTACGTCACAATGCAGTCTTCATGTGAGCAAATTGTCAAAAAAAAAAAAAAAGAAAAAGAAAATAACAGTAATACATGTTTAGTTTAAGTCACACCCACTTTTGGCTTAAATCTGAAAGAAAAAATTAACTAGGAATATTTATCGCATTAAACCAATTCAGATAACGGTAGTGCGTTTCTATGATAGTATATTAGCCTCTGAGCCTCCCAGCGGTTTTTTAAAAGGAGAAATTCACCTGTTCCTCTTTTCTACTCAAGCAGCTAAGCAGTCTTCATTACAATTTGTCCGCATGGCTGTCCATGTTACTGTCAGCCAGCATGTCTGCACAGCCGAGGTACTTGTTTGAGAACTTGTCAGTGCTATTGCATATGTGTCAGTGCGCTTGCTGGGTAGTCGTGTATGCTGCTCAGCTGTCCATATGTCATCACGACCCTCTGAACAAGGATTGTCTTGCACCAGACAACTGTGACTAGATGTCAGAGATGTAGTCTGTTACTAGGGATTCCTCAGCTGAGACTCTGGATACATTAATGGCAATGAACCAGGCACAGTCTGGGAGGGGAAAAAAAACAATAACCTCTTTTTCTTCACTAAAAATAGTGTATCCAGCAATTAACATTTGCAATCAATCTAAACAGTGTAAACCCATTTGGCACAATGAAACTTGGGATGACACGAATCTGTCAGATGGGAGACCAGGAAAAAAGAAAGTAGGCTAAAACAGAGAGCGTGAGAGTCCTGTAAGGGAAGGATACGAGTAAAGATACATGAGTAGATAAAGTGGGGCTTAAAAGCTTACCAAGACACATTATGGACCTGTCAAACCTGTGAGAGGAATTAGAACAGAAAGCAGACCCGCTATAAAAAAAAAATAAAATAAAATAAAAAAAGGGCTTCTTATACGCAAAGCCTTGGATAGAACTTCAGATCCAAAAAATAAATAAAATAGATAAAAAATAGATAGGAATAAAATAAATGAGCACAGGAAAGCACCACACTTCACTTCCTGCAAATATAAATAACAAAGCAGAAAAACCTTTTCTTCTGTACGGCTCTGCATGGAAGGAAGGCCAGAATAGGCCTGAGGTACAGATGTAAATAATAATGAGCGTCGCGAGAGCTGTTCTGGTGTCAGCATGGCTGATATGCTATTGCTTCCTGTTTTAAAATGGAAATCAGATTTATTTACAGTATACTTAAATCTTCTGTATTTATCTTGCCCTGGTTTTATTATACTGATTGTAACTCTTTTCTTCCTATTCCTCTTCTTCTTATTATCATTATTATTATTACTACACAGAAACTTATAAGTATTTTTTGGTATATTTTACATTTTAAAAGCATGACAGTCACTGAACACTTACTGTTGTTCTAAAAATAAATTACTATGATTTAGTCTCCGATTGCTCTGCGATGGCCTGGCGAGCTGTCCAGGGGGTACCCTGCCCTCGCCCAGAGTCGGCTGAGATGGGCGCCAGCCTCCCCGGGACCCTAAGTAGGAATAAGCGGTTCAGAAGATGAATGAATGAATGGTCTCCAATTTTTTATAAAGATGTACAAAATTATTTAAATAGCCAGAGACATGGCCGGCCTTTGATAACCCAGGTAGCTGCATTATGGGGACAGAAGTGACAACCTGGTGATAGTGGGGCTTGAACCCCTGACCTTTGGATCACTAAGCCAGCACCAGGCCACCTCTGTCTCCCAATATATATATATATAAAATTATTTTTATTTTTATTATTATTATTGACTAAGTTTCATCTCACAGTCCAAAAACATGTATATAAGGTCAGTTGCTTACTGTAATACTCTATCAGTAATAATGAGCCTTTGCATCGGTTGTACTCCAAACAAGGTAAGGTGGGATTCGCTGCCGCACAACTGCAACCCTGATTGATAACTCATTCATTCATTTTCTCACTCATTCATTTTCTCATTCATTCATTCATTTTCTGAACCGCCTATTCCTAATTAGGGTCTCGGCCGACTCTGGGCGAGGGCGGGGTACACACTGGACAGCTCGCCAGGCCATCGCAGGGCTCATTCATTTTCTGAACCTCTTATCTACATGCCATAGCTTTTTACACCATACAGCCTACTCTTTACGAAAATCAGCAATGGTTCTTTTACATGACACATGTCCGGCATTTGATAACCCAGTAAGCTGCACTGGGGGACCACAGTGACATCCCGTTGATAGTTGGGCTTGAACACCCAACCTTAGGATCAGTAATCCGGCACCCTACCACCACTGCCCCGATTGATAACTGTATGATAGATAAACATATGGATGGCTGGATGAAATATCGATGATACATGATTAATGTGTTCATCTATGTTATTCTAGGCACGGATACTGTAGGGAGCATAACTCGAGGTGCATTCGGATTTCATCAAAAAAAAGTCTGACCTCAAGTGAACGTCCATTTCGGCACATGGTGACATTTAGAAAGAGAACTTAACAGGACTTGTCACACAGATCAACATTTATGTCAGACAGAATGTGGAAAACAGTGTTCTTTAACTCGATTTGGACTCGAATGCCTGCAAACAGAACAAAGCATCCTAGAAAAATTGTGACCTTATAAGGTCATTTGGTTTATGCTTAATTTTTACTTAAATTCTTTTTACTAGAAAAGTATGTGCTGAGGCACCAGTAAGAAATAAAATACAATTCTGAGGATTTCAGATAAAAAGCAAAGTGAGTGAAATCAATTATACACTAAAGTGTATAGAACGCCATCACCGAGTTATCCGGACCTTTGAAACCTCAATGAAAGATCAATCAATACAGGATTGCAGAAGAATGATGAGGAATTGTAAAATAGTAAGAATGAGAATGGATTTTTTCATACTTTGACTTTATCAAAAATAAATCAGTAAAAAAAAAAGAAAAAACATAAAGGCGCCACCAGAGCAGACCACACTGCTCCGTGGAACGGATTCTCAAAACATCATCCTCAAATCTTTTTATGACATTGGAGAACACTGTTGAGATTTAGTGACTTCAAGCTGTAACCCATAATTCATCATTTCCATACCCGTCAAATTATTCAGTGAGCTCTTTAATCCGGTGGATGAAGTCATCATTTTTTTGTTTGTTTTTTAAAATGTGTATTTTATCTGTGTGTAGGGGTGTGTATTTTATCTGTGTATAGGGGTGTGT
>JAOUQZ010000039.1:3479828-3494153 GCA_028564935.1 Neosilurus hyrtlii
AATTTGGAACAGCCAATTAGCCTAATGTGCATGTCTTTGGACTGTGGGAGGAAACCAGAGTACCCAGAGGAAACCCACACAAGTTCATGCACAGAAACACTCTCGAAAAGCCTGAGACTCAAGCCCAGGAAAGTCTTAATGTGAGGTGGACAACATCCGCCAAATTTTTTCATGTTGTTTAAATTCTTGGCTAAAATAATCGATTCCGGAAATGAAAGCCAGCACTTGGAACACTTTAAGCAGAGGAATTGTAGCTCTGTGATTCTCCTCCTTTGCATGCTGGGTGCTTTGTTTATAGCAGAGTCAGGGAGATTATTTCAGCCTGATAATGGTATCATTACACTATTGTCCCAAAATGACTCTGGATTTGATTCCAACACGATTTCCGACTGAAAGGTTTTCTTTTAAAGACTTCATTTGAAGGGATATTGATGACAACCCAATAAAAACAAAGCCTCCAGTCAGGACTCTGAAATTAGAGGACGTGAACTCCTGAAATGAGAAGAAAGACACACATGGGCTGTTTTCACTGCTTTCATTAAAACATCGACACAAATAATATAACCATTAATCAGCACGGAATAAAAAAATAAATAAAAAAATAAAAACAAAAACAAGTGCAAAGAAGAAGAAGAAGGTTTAATTACAGCATTTTAAAATAAACATAAAGGGGACTGAGTACTCTCCCTGCATGAGTTTATCGTTCCAGATGACCTCTGGATCAATGCACTTATTTCTTAATGAGCAGGTGCTTACATAACAATAGTACACAGAAGCTCTATTGACCTGTGTGTGTGTGTGTGTGTGTGTGTGTGTGTGTGTGTGTGTGTGTGTGTGTGTGTCAGTGGGAGATTTCCTTTATTTGCTCCTGCACTGCAGCTGCACACTCTCATTCTGATCTCAATAAAATCTCAGTTATTGGAAGACTCAGACAGTAAGCATCGTGTCAACCTCTCTCTCTTTCTCTCTCTCTCACACACACACACACCCACACACACACACACACAACTTGTATAAACGTTACAGTAAGTCTACATATAGGCATCACAGGAACTCATTTTTAAGAACGTACTGCTCAAGACTAAATAAAGACTTGACTAATATAGATTCCCTACTTTCCAAAAGTTTGTGGACACCTGACCTCACACTCATACATGTTTTTTGGACATCCCATTCAATCTTTAATTTCAAATCATTCAGGGGAAAGATTTTCTGTTTTTTCCCTACTTTTTTGACCTATTAATCTTATTACAGCTTTGTGGAGCTTTCAAGCAAGCAATTAGAACAGAGTAGACACAGAGAGCCGTAAGGCCGTAAATGGGAGGAGGAAGCCAAACAGGTCATCCAGTGCATGCACTCATAATCAGCATTTTAGGGGGAGGCGATCACATCGCCCTGAAAGTTTCGTGTCAGATATTTTCTTTCGAAGCTCTACAGTCTTCTCTGATGTGGTAACTGAATCATCTACCAGATTTTCAACCAACAGCGGATCGCCCTGCTGTTGTGCAGTTTTCTTTTGTTTGTTTTTTTATGTCCTTCTGTCTCTGCCCTCATTTTTCCTGTTTGTTATTGGGAAAAATAGACACCCAAAGGGGGAGGTGGGGAAGTAGCTTCCTGAAGATTAGGAATCCTGCTCTGGTGCACCACTGTGTCCGAAATGAAAAATAATAGTCTGGAAATGGGGATAATATCTGACCTTTAAAATTCAGAAGAATGTTTTTTATTTCCATGTGCATATTTTCTGGCTGAAAGGTAAGGTTATTTACGCTTTGTATTTATTTGATATTAGGATTATTTGATATATCGGTGCACTACACATTAGTTCATGCACTTCTTTAAAAAAATAAATAAATGAACACTACAAATAAAAAATAAAAAGCAAATTTGATTCCTCTCCAGTTTTTTAAAAACAAGAATATTCTTACCGGTTCACTTAGACCAATGCAGTAACATATTTCAAAAACAAAACACATGCCTCGTTCACAGTCGAAGTCCCCATTGAAATGCCTTGAAGAGAAACAGAGGGTGCACGGCTGTATATGACAGACATTATCACAAAATTGTCCTATTTTTTTCCTTATTAAAGCCGTATAATCACTAAAACATTCAAAAACACACCTTATGTCCTTGCTCGACCTTTAGTTTCTGATCTGTGCTTGCGTGGTGCCCCTCTAGCCTCAGCTCGCTACAGATTTTTGAATGATCATGTAAACACAGAAGAAAGTGGGCACAGTTTGCCTTCGGCACGAGGTGTTCCAGGAGCAAATTGTCCCCCTTTCCTGTGTAAAAGCAGCTCGAATCATATCATAAAAAATAACAAGATCGTCACAACAGGATAGGATAGTGGTTTGTCCATTATAGTGCAACAGCAACAATAGATTTTTTTTTTATTCTGATTATTAACATAAATCTTACCTAAAACTCTAGACCTGTAACATCAGTACTGTGTGCATTGTGCTGCAGTCACGTGATTGGTTGATTAGATAACTGCATGAATAAACAGGTGTCAAAATGGCCTGTGGGGTTATAGAGACGTCCCAGGTGCAACCCAAAATTGAATTGGAAGCTAGTAAAAATGTAAAGTCATGATTTCTTTGTAAAGAAATAGTGAAGACAGTGACCCAGATCACATGGCCGTGGAAGTTATTTTCTTTCAGAGCTTTACAGTCTTCTTTGATGTTCTGATTGAATCATCTACCAGACTTTCACCACAACAGATTGCCCTGCTGTTATGCATTGGGTGGGTTGTTTTTTTACATTTTTTTTATGTCCTTCTGTCTCTGCACTCATTTTCCCTGTTTGTTATTGGAAAAAAGAATTCACGTTTCGGTCTGAGCATTGAAATATCAAAGTTCTGTACATCACAGAGCTTCTATATGAGGCAGAGAAGAGAGACTGTACAAACATTTAATCACATGATCAGTGGTGCTAAAGGATGGGGACAACATGCAAGAACTTGCAAGTAAGGGTGTATAGGCTCAGTGCTTTAAATGACCTCTGGAGTTGGGTGTTTACCTGTGTTATAAAAAAAAATTATAACAAAGTAACGGAGAAATGGAAGCTGGGGACAGAGGGTGCTTTTGTGTAAATGTGTTTTTTTCTGCTTGCATGACAAGCATTCACTGACCACTTTACAAGATACACCAGAAATCCTCATACCATGTACAGTTTCAAAAACATAAACATGTTGACGATTATCGGATCGCCCGGTCCTTGGAACTGTTAAATCCAGTGTTTTGTTTGTATTGAGCCATTAATTGTAACACGATGTCTGAGTTGACAGACTTCTTAGCGAATCCTTCCAATACAAGAGGCTTTAACTGAAAACGGTCTGCTACCCGGACTTTTAACACGAGACTGTCGTGAGACAGGTTAGTTTTACCCTACTAACAGGATGTGACTCTTATGTCACGATTTGATATAATGGGAAGTTCGGCTTCTGCATTTAACCCTTCCAAATTGAGCACACACACACACACACACACACACACACACACACACACACATGCGCAAATGGACACTGCAGCACCTGTATGAGCAGTTGGGGTTAGGTGCCTTTCTCAAGGGCACCTCAGCCCTTGAGGGAATTGAACCAGTGACCTTTTGGTCCCAAACCCGCTTCTCTGACCATTAGGCCATGGCTGTCCCCATGATTGGGAGATCGACTCCTCCTGGATGGGGCCTCTAGCCCATTGCAGGTTACCTTCCCAGTAAACTTTTATTTTTTTACTGGTACCCTTTAACACTGCTGGGTGGACAGAGGCACACTTGTGGGGGGGTCTAACGGGAATTCGAACCCACAACCGCCCTAACCACTACACCACCGGCCCCATGTACACTGAATTCCTAGTGCATCATTAATGGATTTATTATTATATCTTAACATAACAGATTTCTCCATGACACATCTTACCACTTCTAGACCCTCGGTTACTCTCTTACTCAGCGCATTTTCTACCCACAATCAGTGCCACTAGTGTGGCTGGTTTCCAGCTGGATTTCTTGCCTCCTTTGTCTGGAGTTTTTCTTCATCAACCACTCACTCTCCTGTCTCCTTCTATGATATCCTCTTAGAGTGGTCCACCTCTCATGCCATCTAATAAACTCCAGGACCTGTGGCTATGTATGGTGGAGTGCTTTTCCATCACTAGAACAGGTGCTGTTCACTGCGAAGCCCCTCATCTTATCTGGATTCACTGAGAGAAACTTTGCAGTTGTATCTGACCTCTGAAATCAGACAGGTATGTTTCTATTAATTGCCAGATGACTGGCCTTCCTCCCCTCAGCCTGTTCTGGCTCAGGGGCTTGTTGATAATAACCTGCGACATTGTTGTTTCTCTGATCCAGAGGTGATTCCAGAGGTGATTCTTTCTAAGAAATAAAAAAAAAAATTGTATACTATGTGGCCACAGAATTTATTTACAAAATCATTTAATTCATCCATCTATCTTTCTCTTTAGGCTTCCATCCATCCATTCATCTATTTGTCCATCCATCTATTCATTTATTGGTCACCAATCGCTACCCATTTGTTCATTCATCCATCCATCCATCCATTTTTGCTCCATCCATGCATCTGTTTATTCAGTCATCCATTTTCCCTTCGTTCAACTTATCTGTTTATACATCCATCCACCTATTTTTTCTTCTATCTATCCATCTGTTTATCCATCCATCCATTTTCCCTTTTTTCTACTTATCTGTTTATATATTCACCCATCCATTTTTCCTTCTATCTATCCATCCATCCATCTTAGCTCCATCTATACATCTGGTTATCCAACCATTCATTTCCCTTCTTTCTACTTATCTGTTTATATATCCACCCATCCATTTTTCCTCCAATCAACCCATCTGTTTATCCATCCATCCATCAATCCATTTTACTTCCATTTATCCATCTATTTATCCATCCATCCATCCATTTTTCCTTCCATCTACCCAACTGTTTATCCATCTATCTATCTACCTGTTTATCCATCCATCCATTCATTCACTTTTCCTCCCATCTACCCATCTGTTTATTCATCCATCTTCCTTTCATCTACCCATCTGTTTATCCATCCTTCTATTTTTACTTCTATCTACTCATCTGTTTATTCATCCATCCATTTTTCCTTCTATCTATTCATCTGTTTATCCATCCATCCATCCTTCCACTTTTCCTTCCATCTACCCATCTCTTTATCCATTAATTTATTTTTCCTTCTATCTATTCATCTGTTTATCCACCCATCCATTTTTCCTTCTATCTATCCATCTGTTTATCCATCCATCCTTCCACTTTTCCTTCGATCTACCCATCTGTTTATCCATCCTTCTATTTTTCCTTCTGTCTACTCATCTGTTTATTCATCCATCCAATTTTCCTTCTATCTATCCATCTGTTTATCCATCCATCCATCTTCCTTCCATCTAACCATCTGTTTATCCATCCATCTTTCTTTCATCTACCCATCTGTTTATCCATCAATTTATTTTCCCTTCTATCTACTCATCTGTTTATTCATTCATCCATTTTTTCTTCTATCTATCCATCTGTTTATCCATCCATCCTTCCACTTTTCCTTCCATCTATCCATCTGTTTATCCATCCATCCATCTTCCTTCCATCTACCCATCTGTTCAGTCATCCATTTTTTATTTCATTTACTCATCTGTTTATCCATCTATCCACTTTCCTTCCATCTGTTTATCCATCCACCCATTTTCCTTCCATCTATCCATCTGTTTATCCAACCTTCCGTTTTTCCTTCCATCTAGCCATCTGTTTATTTATCTATCCACTTTCCTTCCAACTGTCCATCCATCCATCCATCTTTTTCTTCCAACTGTCCATCTGTTTATTTATCTATCCACTTTCCTTCCAACTGTCCATCCATCCATCCATCTTTTTCTTCCATCTGTCCATCTGTTTATCCATCCATCTTTCCTTCCATCTACCCATCTGTTTATTCATCCATCATGCTGTGAGGCAGACGTGCTAACCACTACACCACCGCGTCGCCCGAGTGTAGCTCTAACCATCCTAATAAAATTGGAAATGATTTATTCCAGTTTTTGGAGGCACACCGTATGTTCTGTAATTACTTAATATTGCCTTTCCCCGAGTAGAACAAAAAGTACCTTCTACATGTGTTTTAATAGTGTCTGTAAACTGCTACAGTTCTCACCCAGGTCAGATCTGTTTATTTCATGCTGCCACCGCACTCAGAAATCTGTTGCGATCTAGCAGTTGTGGTGTGGGCTTTATGAAAAGGGCAAATGTGGCTGGGTTGTTTCCACTCTCTGCTCGCATGACACGCTTGATATTTAAGGGGCTGACATACAACACAATTTCCTCCACTAGCCAACTAACTTTTTTTTTTTTTTTATACTTCCACAGTATCACGAGATCCGCCAAGCAGACAGGCTGGATACATGTCTGCTCGGAACAAGGTCTCTGGGCTTTTAGACACTCTAATGAGGCTGCACTTTAAAGGGCTGTTGAAACTTTTACAGAGATCACATTTCTCACACTTTAACTTCATCTGTCAAACCTAAACTCCTTGAATTAAATTTATATCTTTTTTTTTCCTTTACTGGACTGCTATCACTACACTGAGTAAAATGGTGTATAGAAAATTTCCAAGAAAACCGAGCTTTGAGTATCACACTCATTCTTCTAGTGCTCACAGTAGCAATTAGGATCTTAATTTTTTTCGAGAGGGTGGGCATGGATAGTGTAATGTGGTAAGATTTGATTTTATTTATATGAACATTTGGAAAATAACATTTTATTATGGCATCGACAGTACACACAATCTGACTGGTCGATGCGTGGGCAATAAATCGCCTATGGACTGGCACGTATTGACTTGCAAGTTAACTGCTGCACTGTACACTATGATCTTTAGCAGCTTCCCATGGACGGAAAACAAGCTACAAGCTACCTGAATATATGTGAAGACAGGGTGCTTTATGAGGAGTTAATTGTAGACTGGCAACCCAAGAGATATAGAAAACAAGACAAAGTGAAACAAATAGCATGAAATTGGTTATCGAAGTACAAAGTAAGCAAAATGAGTATAAGGAAAATATGTTTTTTTTGAAAAGGCTGCTGAAGGGCATAACGCTCCACACATCGGCAATATGGAAAGAACTTAAATTGACTTCCTGATCGTGGTTACGAATGCTACCCACTCTGGGAAATGCAATTCGCTGGCAAATCAGAAGTGGGGTTGTGAAGACACAGGTGAAAACTTCTTGTTCTGAAGTGGGGGAGTATCAGTGCCTAAAGTGGAAAAACAGGCCTGCATTTTAAAATGCCATATACAAAAAAAATAAACATCCATCCATCTGGAGTCTCATCCCTTGCTTTTCGTCTGTCTTTTCTAAAGACCTTGGGCTTAGACTTTTCTGTACAGACCTCCTACTTGGTCAATAAGTAGTTTTGCGTGTGAATAGAGTGCAAAGTCCCTTTAAAAAAAAAAAAAAAAAAAAAACTTACTATGACCATGACAGTGATGACTTCATTCAAAATACTAAATAAACCTTTCATCAATCAAGGACTCAACTTTTATGCTCAATTTTAAATTTTCTCTACGTGCCGTGCCTGCTGTACAAATCTCTAAGAATTAGCATGAAATAACTTGCCTCTAGTGACATTACCTGAGCTACTTTTAACGTTTAAAATTTATCAACACTTCCTTCTGACTAACTGGATTCAAGCATTCAGTAGGGGACCGTGGTCTAAAAATGTCTGAGAAGTGACTGGTCTTTTTTAATTAAAAGGAAACGAATCATTATAATAATCATACCATGTAATATTAGAACCCAAACCCATTCACGCATACACCTGTATGAACAGTTGATTTGAGACTGACCCTGCAAGGGTCCGAAAAGGGACATTTCATTCCGCCATGGCTCTTATTCACCATTTCCAACTTCCATAATTCTATTCCCAGTCAAGCTGTCAGAATTCCTCTCTTCTCCTCGACTGGGGTGAAGTCCGGAGGTCAGCACTTACTCCTTCCAACTCTGCAGGATATCTTGTTATCTATAGCACTCTTGAGTGACAAACCATAAAGTCATGACACAAAAAAAAGCTTTCCTGATGCTTTGAGAGGTAGATGGGGTGGATGAGGGGGGGAAAAAAAAAGAGAGGAATATACCTGAAACTTGGAGGGTGAATTGTGGCATTGAATAATGGGTTTCTCATTGAAAAATTTATATATATATATATATATATATATATATATTGAATCACTTGTTTAGCAGGCATTGTCTAATATGTGCAACTCATTGAAGGTTAAGTTGCACAGTGAGGAGTTGGACATAAAATTGCCCACGTCGGTACTTGGATCTGTAACAGAACTACAGAACTGTAGATAACATGCTAGTTGATTCATTATGTTTGTTGAGCACCGTATGCCTAAAACTTACATGCCTCACTTATATTCAATTCGGACCTTTTTTATCTGTATAATATCAGTTTGTGAATAAATCGGCAGTAAATCCATCACACCCGACAGTGTGTTAGAGTTAAATCAATGTTTTGGGCCTTAAACCCATAAAACTACACAATCGCAAACATTTAAAAAGAAAAACAGACATTATTAAATAAAGGGCTTAATTCTTTCATTAAAAAACTATGCGGTTTAGAAGTGTATAAGGTTTTTAAGTCCATGAATTAAGCCCCATGAATGTACTACGGGGCAGAATCAGGACATTCTGCCTTTGACTTAAAAAACTTTTCAGCTGCCGCTACTCATGGCTGTAGTGAATCAAGTAGCAGTATGTAGCTTCACGTAAATGTCTCGTGATTTTATTTGAAAACAAGCAGACATGGCAGATGGTAGCCACATAATCACTTAAGCTCATGTCTTATCAATACACCATGCTTTAGAACAACAACAAAAAAGCTGTGTAATTTAAATGATGACATGCTGTAGTGTATAATTAACTTTAGTCACCAGTTCTGAATACAGCCTGGAAGGAATAAGTGACAGTATTTGTCATTCACCGATTTAAAGAGAAGGCGTGGAGATGGGAAGATTGATAGTGATTAAAAAAGTGCTAATTGCAATGATTGCAGTACACATGAGCTTCAGCTCACAGCACGAGAACCCAAAAACATTAGAAAGGAGATTCCAGAAACCAGTGAGATAGTGACTCTACTACTGCTGTGCTGAGACCTTACATCAAGTATATACTACTGAATCTTCCCTACTTAAAATTCTCAATTAAGAAATTGTCTTTTCCCTTGTCTTTCCTTCCTTCTTGCCATATTTATCACCTCTAGTGAGAACGTGGGAAGTCAGTGGGGGACAAGGTTTGGCAGTTCTCCACCCCCCACCCCCACACACACATTGTCTTATTACTGTTGGTGTTGTGTCTCATAGGATAAGAAAAGTGTGATTTGTGGAGTATCCTCTAATCCTACAGATGCCAAACATTTTCATTTCCTTCAGACCGCTGTGCCGTACAATTGCCTTCGCAACCTTTTAAATAATAGGATGTTATTAACCTCGTACCTGCTTTTCGGTGGATAAACTGAGGTGTTGTTGGGTGACACTATATATTATAAATATTATAAATTCCTTGTTTTGGTTCTGACTTCATTCGTGCCCTTTCTTCATCGAACACCCACATGTAGCGGTAGTCATTGGTTTGTTGCCTCTGATGTGTTCACCTGTTCAGTGTTCAATTATTGAATAGTTTTCTTTTCCTCTTGGCAAATTCTTGGTGACTGTGTTCATTCTGCATTTTCAAGCCTTTGTTTTCAACCTCAATGTCTCCTGCTATTGACTCTTGCTTGAGTTTGTGTTGTTGGTAGAGGTTTTTTCCACACCACTGCTGTTCCAGCTACCAATAGTTATGTTCTCACTGCTTACAATAAACATATAATTGGGTTTACACACTTGCCTCTTAAGTGAAGGTCTCACTCAGCTGGTTGATACATGAGCACTATGACTGGGATTAGTGTGGCCGGGACTAGCGTGGATATTCCGTGAACTACAGGTGGATTTTAAGTGCAGTGTCATGCAACAATATGGGCAGAGGGAACATGAAATTGCCTAAAAATGTTAGCATTATTTTTACCGACATGCCAACCGGCAGTAACTGCGATGCATGTTCCATGTACATTCTTACCTCCAGGGAATATCTGCGGTAACGATCAGGAAGGTATGTAAGCCTCAAAGATGCATTCATGATTGCAACAGATGAATCGATTCAGCACTTGACCCACTGTTAATTATGGGATGCAACATGTACGTAATACGTAGGCCATTTGAAAACACTTTCCCAGAGCCAGACTCCATGCCCCTATGTCTGTCTGTCATGATGTCCCGTCCAAGGCTTTACCTTACAGCGTCCCCAGGTCATATGATATTTTTTCTAAATCAAGTCTCTGTTGGACAAAGTGTCTGTACGGTATCTGTTGGCAAGCTGGAGGTTTAGAGAATGATTCACCTTTCAAATATTATTTGCTCCATTCGTAAATTAACCCTGCTTTTAGGGTCCTTTTAAACTAAAGAAATTTGTATTATTTATATAAGTTTGGCTATACTTGGCTACATGTCTAAAAAAAATACCACATCTTGCTAAATCTTAATGCTTCATTGTGGTGAATGTACTGCACACAGCACAAATTCAATATTAAATTTAGGAGCAGCTCAAGTAATCTTACAAAAATAATAAGCTCACTGCTAGATATTATATTCCACATTGTGTGCACGTGAGTGTGTGCGCGCGTGTGTGTGGCATTTTGTATGCTTACAGGCATTTCAGAGGCCATAGAAGGTCCTTTGATTGGAAATCACACAAATCTAGCACTTGCTCAATATTTAATGAGCTGAACAAATTAAACACAAAATGGAATTTATTGTGTCTTCCTGCCTTGATTGCTGCAGCCCAAAGGGCACAAAAGTCATCAGCACTACTCTGAGTAATGCAGAATTGCGCTTTTCCCATTATTCCTCCAAAAAAAAGCCTTTGGGCAATTCTAAAGCTCACCTTAAATGACTCTGTAAAGATTTCAGCATAACGCCACCAAAAATCTGTCTTACCTGTGCCATGAGGCATACTTGGACTTGCCAGGATGCTAGCATGGGTATGTATGTATTATGGATGCTACAGTGACTGCAAAGCCAGTAAAAGGTCAATAAATAATTGAAAATTTCTCAGATATTGTGCCTGTAAAGGGGATGTATGACAATATTCCTCCAACACTGGAAAAGACATTCATATTCACAGACGGGTGACGCACCATATTATTAAACCAGCATATTATTCACACCTGTGCTGTTGCCAGATATTTCGTCAATCCAAGCGGCGGAGTTGAGGTTTTTCAATAACACCCAGACCCACAACATTTAAGTACAAACATTTGTCTTTAAGCAAAAAAAAAGAAAGAGTAAGACAGAGAGTGAAAACATGAAATGATTGACATGAAAAGACACCCCCCCCCCCTGCGTTGTGAAATTAATTAGGATGTAACATGAAAATGAAAGAGCAAGTTAAAAATAAAAACAACATATGATGATACATGAGCGAGATAAAAAGCATTAAATTAAGTTTAATAGGCGCTTACAGTACTGCCAACATACTGCACGCATAGTGCATAAATAGCCCTAATCATATTTATCACATTACCCAAGTTCATCAAGTTAATGATCACATTTACACGTTTAATTATCACATTAATTATTGTTAGAAATGACTTTCATTTAACAAAATGGTATCCAGGTTTTAAAAATAACAAATGATCCGATATATCATATTAGGTTACATTTCATTTATTTATTTTTCTAATATCTAGCTTTGGCAGTGATTTGTACACACCATAAACAATAAAGCACTTTAAAAATAAATCAATGATAATTATAGAGGGATATTTATATCTTGCTTTCAATTGGTTATTTTAAGTTGTTGGATTTATAAGCCACCCATCCTTCCATTTGTCCACCCATCCACTGGCCTGTTTATCCATCTGTCCACCCATCCATCCATTCATCCATCCATCCTTCTGCCCATCCATCCACTAATTCATCTATTTTCCAATCCGTCCAATCATTTGTCTGCCTGTCAATCCATTTATTCATCCTTCCATATATCTGCACACCTAGGCATTAATTTGTCCATCCATCCATGTGTCCACCAACCCATCCCTCCAACCCATCCGTCCATGCATCCATTTGTCCATCCATCTATCCATTCACATGTCTGTTTAATTTCTCATTCATCTATCCATCTGTCCACCCGTCCATCCATGTCTGCCCAGCCATTCATCTGTTTATCCATCTGTTTGTCCTTCATCCATCCGTCCATCTGTTTGTTCATCCATCCACCTCTCTGTTTATCCAGTCATCCACTCCATGGCAAAAAACTATGTGGACACCCGACTGTCACCCCTGTATTTCCTTATTAAAGTCCCATTCTGGGATGTTCCAGTCGGTCGATGTTCCGTTGGTGTTCAGTTGGGTCGACCTCAGGGCTCTGTGCAGGACACTCGATTTCTTCTGCTCTATCCTTGGAAAACAATGTCCTCATGGCGATTACCTTGTCCATACAGGCTTTATGGCCTCTTAGATCCTGTCGAGGGAAATTGTAAAGCTACAGCTCACAAAGACACCGTGTGCTTCCATGTTTGTGGCAACCGTTTGTAGTAGTAGTGTTATGGTAAGGCGTCCACATATTTTTGCCCAAATTATGTACATACAGTAAATACAGCTCATCATAGTAAGGCTTTGGTCTGATCTTTCCTTTCATGGATGCTTGTTTTCGACTGAAGTCCCATGACTATGCTGTCTTCGTCTCTTTATCAGGTTAAACAGCCTGACGTTATCCGAAGCTTGCCTCAATTACATTCTCATCAATACGGCACACAGTTAATCCTCTATCCCCTACATCCCCTGCTCCCTTTCCACTTTCCTTAGAAAAAAAACCACCTCATTTCCCTTTTCTTTTCTTCTCATCCTCTAGACATTTTGGCCTTTTGCGGCACCTGCTCGTATCGTGTATATATTTGTGAGAATGAGACACGTCCCAGGATTGTGGTGTGTGAGGGAAAAACATGCATCTAAAGCCTATGAACAAATCTCTAGAATCAATACCAGCTTTGTGTGTGTGGGTGTGTGGGAGTGTGTGTGTGTGTGCACGGCCAATGAAGAGCACTCTGTTTAAATAATAAATCCTCGTCTAAACAGGAGTCCATTTCTTCAGGCACCCTAATCCCTGCACTCACTCGGCTAAAGCTAATTCTGTTCAGGACATGTTTCGGCTTTCGTCTCTCTCTTCACCCTCAGATTCACCCCTCCTCCCATTTCCCTCGCTTTCCTCATCTGTTCCTCATTCTCTCACTTTTTTCCATAGTTTAATATAGACAATATTACAGAAGACCTGAAAAAAATTAAATGACATCATTTCGTTTGGTTATTTAAAGGTAAGATCTTAATATTTCCAGATATTAAATCATGTCTATTTTGTTGAATATTAGCTTACATTTTTTCCCGCGTATGCTATTTCAGTGGTAGTCAAGATAACAAAATAACCTGAAATAGGTACTAATTAAAACATTAAGATTACATTATAAAAGTATTTTATAATTCATATTAAGTTGAGATAATAAAATAGCATCTAATGAATTTATTTTATCAAGTTAAAATATTACCAGTGTTTACCAGTCACGTCTTTACCGTCACAGCTCTACAGTGTGTCTAGATGTGTGGTGGCCTAGATTTTGTCTCCGACTAGCCATGTCTAGATAAAGCATTCGAAAAGCCCTGGGCAGAAAAACCTGTCACACTTTCCTTAATCATTAGAGACTCATTCAACCAACCACACTATAGTCCTCTAAAGCTTTTCCTCTCTTTTGTTCCAAGCTCTTTTGGCAGGTTGGCCACTCTCCGTCCTCCCCATCTGCTTTCCTTCATTAGGACAGATCCGCTTCTGCAGGCATCTGACACTTTTTCCACGTTGTACTGCACAGTATCATTAAGAAGGACCGGGAATTCATATCGGCTTGAGTCGAGCCAGATTCTCTCGCTCCCTTTCTCACTCTTTCCTCGTGGCATTACATCCGACACATTTACAGGCTGATACGGATGCTGTTCAGTTTGTTATTCGTTTACTGTCAATGTCAAACAGGAAGTAGGAACTTTCCCACATTGGCGTACACATGGTTGTACGTTGCAACGTTCCAAAAAATGGATAAACAGAAGACTTGGGATCGACATCTGTTCCATGTACCAGTAATCAGAAAAACCGAGAGAGAGAGACAGAGAGAGAGAGAGAGAGAGAGAGAGAGAGAGAGAGAGAGAGAGAGAGAGAGAGAGAGAGAGA
>JAOUQZ010000039.1:3545319-3571858 GCA_028564935.1 Neosilurus hyrtlii
CATTTACTCATTTACGTCAAAGCATTCCATAACAGTAAGACACGTTTAAGGGGATGGGAAGAAATACACTAACACACGCGCACACACGCGCACACACACACACACACACACACACACAAAATGCAAAACAGAAATAGAGAAAAAACTGTCGAGAAAGGTGCCACTCGCAACGAACCAAAGCCAAGATACACTTTCAACAAACCAATTACCCAAATCTTTACTGTTGTGTTTAATGAAAACTTCCATCCTTATTATTATTATTATTATTACTATTATTATTCCACCCGTCATCAGCCATAAGGTTAATCCGCCCCTATTCCTTCCTCACACATGCACACCGTGTCACATGACACAACATGACACATGACATATGCAATCATTGCACATGCATATAACCCCTCAGTTACTGCATGATGGTACTGATATTAATCATGAGTGATGAGCTGAATGTTAATGTAAATACAATCTATGGTTTAAAAAAAAAAAAGATTTTCATATGCATCTCTTCATCTTAACACACATTATCTGAGTAATCTAAGCTCTCAATGCTAGCCGAACATCTACTGAGGTACATGAAATATATAGATGATGCTTGGTTTTAGCTTTACAGGAAGCAATTTATACTTGTATGCTTGTGAAATAAGCATTGGCATGGGCCACGCCGAGAAAAATTATAGTAAGCAGTATCTCAAATTAACAGGAAAAAAAGGGTTGATAACATTGGTCTCTTTAAATTAGGCCGATGGTCCATAAAGGGAACTAGCATTTCACGTCGAGATTCATGTTTTAAAAATGTTCCAGTTATCATAGTTCTTAGAAAATCACTTATACCAACTAGGATTGCAAAGTTCATGATTTTTGGGGGGTTTATTTATTTATTTAGTTTATAGTTGGAGACCTAACCCATAGGAATAAATGCAAATTAGCAGGAAAAAAGCAGTTAAGTGAATAACAGGAAAAATAAATGTTCTTCAACAACCCCACCCAATCGCATGAGAGCCAATACTGATGAAACACATGGCAGCTAAACTTATTTGACAGGAAAATATAACAAAAATTGGTTTCTTGGCTTCATACATTTGAAGGCAGATTAAAAATTCTGTCGTTTGAGCTGCAACATAACTGTTAACCTCATTTATAATTACACTTTTTGCTTTATACCACTGTCTCGGGTTATTGTCTAGCACTGGAATGTGGTTATTTTTGCCAAACCTGTAAGCGGGTTCAACATGCTAACTCAGCCTTTCTGGATTAAAGCAGCCCATTCTGGGTTTAAATACTGGACCCAGCACTCGTCATACAAATTGACCCAAATTTGCTTATCATTATTCCAGATTTAAAAAGAGTAATGCATTTATTTTCCCTTCTCCTTATCTCTGTTATAAGTCCCACTTGTTCCGGAACCATTTTATTTATCATGATAAATGACTAATAAGGCCAAGTGTAGGAGTTAGAATGAATGGTAACACACAGGCCTAAAAACTATGTGGCATACAGTTGACCGGACCAGAAGCAAAAGAGAAATTGACATGGCTTTGCTTTTGCTACTTTCCTTTTAATGACCTGAGATGCAAGTCAATACCTTTACTGAAATGTAGCACCTACAAGCATCCTAAGATAAATATGCACTGATTACATGATATGAGGGTGAGCAAATTTCTACAAGCTGAAGAATGAGGAAACCCACAACATGACTTCAGAAATCTAATTTCACACTAAACGCTCAGTGATTAGACGCTGCATACAACTATGACTGCAGAGCATGTGAACATGGATAATATCGGGTCAAAACAAATGTATATATGATTGTTTCATAGCATCGATTATTATGACGACCAGTTCCCTTATAATGTGTATACTCTGACAGAGGCACACATGGTTTCTTCCATTATCTTCCATTGTGTGATTCATATGCTTGTGCTCCTTAATAATAGTCCACAAATAATCATTCATGGTCATTTGATGAATAAATTGTGAGTAAGTGCCATTCACAGAGGACCGAATAGAGAACCCTGATGCACTCCCTGGCTCAATAAATCAGAAGAAATGGTTCACAGTAAAAGTTGACTCTCAGAAATGTACGAGCTGGTCGGATTAAGCGTATGATACATTTTGCTCAAAGCATAAACTATGCTCATGGCACATTTCACGAAACATATGCTCAGCTTTGCAGAATCATCATTATTACACTGTATTGCTTAACAATGAAATGTTGGTGTTCATTATTTATTGGTGAGTACTTTCTTTGAAATATGATTTGCTTTGTGCCAAAACTTAATGTTTCCTTGCTTGCTGGCAGCATGGACCAGTTCCTCTGTCAAACCTCCACACTTTCATGAAGTGCGAATTCAGGAGGACATGGCATTCAGTCTCAGAAGCTACTGAAACACTTGGATGCATCTTGACTGTACAAATCCTCTTCAGCGACCTGGCTTTAGGGCCATAGGCTTATAGGATGATCAGGTTAGAAATGTAGAGCGTGCAGACCTTGTGAGAAGTCCGCCTTATGAGTCCTTGTGGAGGTTATCCTCCTGCACTTGGGAAAACAGTCAATTCCGATGTCCATTGTTGGTCAGCGCTGATCAGCACACAGCCAATGTTCAACATGCGGTTTAACATATAGATAACACAGGTTGCTCTTTTCTCAGAGGACAGTGGGACAAAGGTAGACAGGTCTGATATTGGACAATGGTCTAAAAGTTCAGCCTCCATTCTCTTTAGCAGCAAGGCAAGAAACATCATGTATACTAAGGGATAAGGCGTACAGCAAATTTATAGATGGACAAAATACCACATGGGGAAACCAAAGTGATTTAAAAAAGCATATAAATTTGTGCTTCTTTAGTTGAAACTTATCATGGTCTGAACCATGATTAGTCTCAGAAGTTGTAGTCATTGTCCATGTCTTGATACGCAGGTAATATATCATATACAGGCAACTGTACAGGTTCTCTTCTATTCAGCTCATTCAACCAGACTGCATGAGTTTAGTGTCTCATTTTATTAAGCCTTCCTCATCTGAGAAATCTCCTTCCTACATCCGGCTTTTCCTTCGCCAGAATTCCGGCTTCTGTGTAGGACAGTTCAGGGGTAAGACCTAAGTTGCTTTGAAGGGCATTTCTGCCCTGATTTGCCCCGACCTTCTCTTCATCTGAAGAACCGCCATCATCTTTGGTAGCATAATTGACACTTTGGTGTGTCGGCAACACACAAAAGGGTGCAGAGGTAGGGTAGTGGGGGAAAACTTAACCAAAAAAAAAAAAAAAACATACAGTACACTGATGAGGTGGTTGATGCAGATGTTAGGAATAGTATAAATGTGGATACGACTAGTCGAAGCAAAAAGGTTTGATGTATGATAGCAAGTCATCGAGACTAGAGAGACAGTGCAAAGGGGTGATCAAGCCAAGCATGGAGAAATATGACCGGGAAAAGCAAGGGAGGTATAAATAATGGGGGGGGGACAGATCTGGGCAGTGTTGGTTGATGCCACAGGGGGGCGGTGGGGGCAAGGGTGTGAAGGGGTGGATCTTCCATCATCTGGAGAAGAGCAGGACGTAGAGGCACAGAGAGCTAACAAGCAACTTGGTCAGTGTAACAGGCTGAAGACTTCGAGCTGTTCCTGGAAGCACGGCTGGGGACACAAAAAAAATGGAGATTAGTGATTTCAGGTGGCTCACTAAAAACTAAGTGCACCTCACCTCACTAACGTACACTTGTACTTCAGAAATACTGCTGTAATCATGAAGACAGTCTGGTCTGTTGGATCTCAATGAATCATGACTGCAATTGATTGATTTTGCCTGACTCCTTGAACCAAGCAGTTTTTCTTTCTTTTTTTAACCTCTGGCTTGTTTATTAAGGATTTACATTTTCAACTTGATTTTTCTGTGATGTCGCTCCATGACTCTAGAGGCCAGATTTTCTAAGCAGCATGAAGCTGCGATTTATAGCAAGCCCCTATGGGAGTGGTCAATCATTTTGGGTGCATTAATAAAGCAAAAATTAATCGTCACAGATCCAAGCAAGGTATCAAGAACAGCATTAGTTACTGTACGGTCGCAATCCGTGTGTTCTGAGAACGTCTTCCTGGGTTATTCCAAGTAAACCAATTCTCTCTCTTCTATATCATGCGTTCGTTCCTGAGCCAAAACGGGTACAAACGGGCACGCACATGAAAACGAATTGTTTGGAAGAGAAACTACAGTCAGATAAAACAAAAATAAGCTGCTTGCACACTCGTTCTGTCTTCGTGCTGACAGACACCTACGCACTTGCTTGCGGTGTCTCCGTCTCACTCTCTGATTATTGCAACTGCAATCTGACCATCACAAAAGTTACGAAATCATGTTGCATTAAACAATGAAATCATGTTACATTTGCAATTTGACAGAAAAACTTCACTGCACTCAGAGGGCACAGACCTCCAAAACTGTACACAATGTCAAAGAATCCTGCTAACAAACAATCCACGGGTAAAACATTACCTCCTTGTCAACGCACATCCTTAGTAAACCCAGACAGTAGGTTTTTAACAGTAAAGGAGCGTTTGTACATGCCGCAGTCGTAAATCTGGCCTCATGTCTCTTGTTAAATGTGCTATAAAAATAAAATTGAATTGAATTGATTATGCTGTTATGGGGATTTGACACTTTTGTTTTAAGCTGAAGAAGGAAAAAAAAAAAACCTTTCTGTCTAAGCTTTACACAGAATACTTATTAGAGACTATTGATTTGAGCTTTTTCTTTTTAATGCTTTTCGTGATCAGTAGTCACAATGTCAGTGCATTTGTGCAGTGAGATATTTAGAAAGGATTTTTTTTTCCAGGTTCAGATTCAGACTGTGGACTCGACTCAACTTGAAATAATAAATAATCTGTCAGATAAAATTATAACACATTGCTGGGATAAAAACAAGCACTTGTATGAGTCAGGGAGTGAAACATTGTTATTCTTTCCTGTGAGGTTAAACGTTCAAATGGTATTTAACAATGACAAACTAGATTTTGTTGTCAAATGTTGTCATAATGGGTTGAGGGAAAAAATCCAAAGCCATTTCCTAACCTTATTTCTAACTGTCTTTCTATAAAATGCCATATGTTGATATTTTTAGACTTGGCCACTGTCATGTTTATATTTATATATTTTCTACTCACTATTCTTATTCCTTGTTTCTTGTTTCCGTGCCGTGATTCTGTAGAATTCGATCCTAGCCTGTTTAACATTACCAGGTCTCTGGATTCATCTGTGATATATCTGCGTGCCTGTTCTCCTCACCTGTGCCTGTCTTGACCTAGCTGGTGAATTGTGATTCTATAGATCACAGGTGAAACTCGAAAAATTTTAATATCATGCAAAAGTTCATTTATTTCAGAAATTCAGCTTAATAGGTAAACCTAATATATTATATAGACTTAAATGTTACTTAATATTATATATAGACTATTAGACTCATATAGATTAATACTTTAAATCCCGTACTCCTCGTCAAGCCGCTCCTGAACATCAAACAACATCAGTAGCGTCTTTCCTGGGCTAAAGAAAAAAAGAACTGGTCTGTTGATCAGTGCTCCAAAGTCCTCTTTTCTGATGAGAGCAAATTATGCATTGCTGACTTCATTTTCCAGCAGGATTTGGCACCTGCCCACACTGCCAAAAGTACCAAAACCTGCTTCGATGACCGTGGGATTACTGCGCTGGATTGGCCAGCAAACTCGCCTGACCAGAACCCCATAGGGCGTTTCCAGGAGAAACATGTGAACAATGCAGAAGAGCTGAAGGCCGCTACTGAAGCCGCTATTGAAGCAGACGGCTGATATTTCTGTATTTAAAATCTCTTTTGTTTTATTTTCATGTAATAATTTAATTTTCTGAGATTTTGGATTTGGAATTTTTATGACCTGTAAGCCATAATCATTAAAAGTAGAACAAATAAAGGCTTGAAATATTTCACTTTGCATGTAATGAGTCTATAGAATATATTAGTTTTGTCTTTTAAGTTGAATTACTGAAATAAATGAACTTCTGCACGATATTCTAATTTTTCACGTTTCACCTGTAATCCATTAGAAAGCATTAAAAAGCTTTTTTATTTCCCAATCCCCACAATACGATGTTAATGTTCGTATACATTTTTATATAAATTATGGAAATAAAAATGACCTCTCAAACAGTTAAGTGTTCAGTTTAAATTCAACTCTTCACCTTCTTGCTGTATTCTGGATGAATATCTGTGCAGTGTTTTCTATTAAATGACAGTAATATTAGGCTTAACCTTTATTTTTTTTTTAAAACCACACTTCCCGACACTATAACCACAAGCTTTCACTTATCAGTCTATTTTTTAGGTGGTACAGGAAGAGGAAAGGAGGTTTTTAAGTGTATCATGGCTGAAGTCTTGTTTTTTTTGAAAATGAAATAGGGAACAGTGAAAATGTTCTCAGGCTTTTTGCATGACATGACCTCATCGCACAGCAAGATGACAATAAAAAAAAAATTATCCGTAGCAATGAGCAACGTTCCACAAAACCTTTAGCTCTGCACGATGGATAAAGTAAACACTGCTGTATTTTCTCTCTCTCTCTTTCTCTCTCTCTCTCTCTCTCAAAACCATGCATGCGGACAAACACACACACACGGAGGTGCATTATGCATACATGCCACCAACAAAATAGGTTTAATACATAAAGAGTAGCTTTCTTTTGAAGAGATCAATATTACTTATATAAAAGGTTTTCTCAGGCTGGCAGTAAATCAATACATTTTTAATAAAGTTCCTTATTCTTCCGTTTCACTGAAGTACAACAGAAGTGTCTGTCACTTCTCAAGGACCTTTGAAGGAGTTGGCAAGTTTTGAAGAGCCTGGTCAGGAACAACAGGTGTGTTTACTGGATGCATGCTGTGTATAGCGAACTACATGAGCACGCATGTCAGTATCCGGGCTGAAAATATCCGATTTCATTAGAATTTTCTCAATAGCTGCTTAAATGTAGGCAAAAAAATCTAGTTTATAATGTAAGAGTTTCCACGTTCAAAAGCGCACTGATAATTATCAACGATATCTTCACATTTGTCAATGTTGTGGTTCATTCTGAGCTGTAAATAGTTTACTATATTAAGTTCAATATTCAGTCAGCTACAGGGTTACTGGTTAACTTAGGAAGTAAAGATGGGATGAAAAAGTAAACAATAGTAAAAGTTAAAAGTAAAAAAAAAAATCTACAAATAGCTAAAAAAATAAAAATTAAAATGTCGTCTCCCAGCTGATCCATACTGGGATTTTTAAACAGAGCATTATGGCTATATATGGCTCTTATGTAAGGTATTATTACCTTATATGAAAAAAGAAATATACACTGTTTGAAATATTCAAACCCTTCTTCTCTTTTCTGTCATACGTAGGTGTAAGCACAAAATATACAAAAATAAAAAAGGAACAAGAAGAGATGTGAAGCACTATGAAACAGCATGAGCTCAAGTAAACACTACACTAGAATCAGGATGGGGTTCAAAGCAGAAACTCCAAACACACACACGTGATGCTGCCACGGCTACCCATTATTTTTCATCTCAAAGAAAACAGAAAGAAGACACAAGCCATCAGAGGCTGCTGATATGATAGCCAACAGTGGAGAGAACACCAGACACAAGTCTTACTTCTAGACAGAAGTGACACAGCAAAAAAGAAAAAAAAGAAAAAGAAACAGAGAAACATAACAGACAACAAAACAGAATAGAAAATGCTATCAAAAAACCCACAATAGAACAGAATAGAATGTCGTTTCTGTGTGGAGTTCTTCTCCCCATGCTTAAATGGGGTTCCTCTGGGTACTCCAGTTTCCTCCCTTAGTGTCAAGCCTCCCTGCCACCCTAGTAGGATTAAGCGGTTTGGCAAATAAGGGTGATTGAGAATAGAATGAAACACAACATAAGATCAAAGAGCAAAACATAGAACACAATAGAAAAACGTCAAACAGAATGAAACCCAGTCAGACTGTTGGAGTGAAACTCTATAGCTCAAAGATAAAGTGGGTTTCGCTCATTCTTTCATTCATTCATTCATTTTCTGAACCGCTTAATCCTAATTAGGGTCACAGGGAGGCTGGCGCCCATCTCAGCCGACTCTTGGCGAGGGCGGGCTACACCCTGGACAGCTCGCCAGGCCATCGCAGGGCAGGTTTCGCTCATTTACTTCACTAAACTGTACCTTTCCTTGTCGTTGCAGTTATTTTTTTTATACATGCCTTTCACCAGCCTGTAACTTTCAAGTATTTTATATACTCGACAAATAAATTGACTAGCCTTGAGGGTGCCATGACAGCGAAAAGGAAAGTTTAAAGTTTTTTTTACTGCAAAGTAAGGAGAGCTTGTTGGTCTGAGAACGTAATGAGGAAAAAAGTAAACCACGTTGAGAAAACGAGAAGCAGTGCATAAAACTCTGTGGGTGGCGTGAAAACGCAACGAAAACGCAACTTTCCATCCACCTGAAGGAGGACATTGCAACAGGTACCGAGAGAGTCAGACCACAAAAGGGGGTATCTCCGTAAATGCTGGTGAACTGGACGAAATAAATTCATCAAAAATGTACTTTTTTTTGTTGCTGCTGTTACTTTTTGACGAAATGTTACAGCGATGAATAGTTGGGGGTATTCTGGAGACATTCAGTTCACCAACTCCTCTTTAACTGTTCTCCAACTACTCACTACAAACTTCTCAAATGTCTGGAGAATAAAGTGTGACAATGTATCTGCCTGCTGTGTCGCCAAGAAGTGGGTCATTTCTGCCCGAAAGTGTCTCCAACATCGCTAACTTGTTAACGTATCCAACATTTATTTATATATTTAATCACTTTTGGCGAATTCAGGAAACATTTGCCCACTGCACATTGGTCGGGTGAGGGGGTTAGTGACCTTACAGCCTAGTTTTGGAGTGTTTAAAGATTTTTATTTATTTATATTGTGGATTATATTGTGAGTTTTTTGGATCAGGGAATCATGAGGAACTTTTGGAGGCTTTTTGGTAAAAATCAATTTATTACCATTCTCCAACAATTCTTCTACAATAAACATTTGTTTATTTAAGTTCATTTAATTAATTTAACCAACCAAGCACACGAACGTTTCTTGCTTAGAAAATCCTCTGGAAGTGGCTCCACTTAATAGGAAATAAATAAAAAGAATATGAATCTAAGTACATTACAACAAAACCAAACAAAGCAAACTACTTTTCACCACACCCCCACACCACCACCCAGCGCCACTTTTTTGGGGTCAAAATAACACAGGAAAGGCGCGCTGTAGGAAAGGAACACTGGAATAAACTTGCCCTACATGGATGTCCATCTCTGATTGGTCTGCAGTAACCGACTTTATTGCGACCAATGAAAACAAACTCATCTGCTAAAATTGCATTTCATCAATAATCCAAATGTTTATTGCTCCCCAGCTTCCTATACAGATTGCATTTAAGTGTTTAGATTGTACTGAACACTATCTGGCATTTTCTGTACTAATGAATAACATATAAAATTAGATTTCATTTAATCTAAAGTGGATATTTAGTTTTTCCGTTATTTACAAAGCACAATAAACACTGTCATAAGGTCACTGTTGATTATTAAATATATTTATATTTCATTACATTAAGCAAATAATCAAAAAAAAACCTTGATTGCTGAAAATACAGACAAAAGAAATTTATATTTCTGAACAATGAAGTTAAAAATTCACTTATTTTACATGTTGTTTTTTTTTTTTTTACCTCTCAGTGTCTTTAGTCAACTTTAATAAAAATCATTAAACACGTTTAATTCAAAAGAGCAGTAACTCTAAAGTACAAAGATTGTGATATTTGAAAGGGCGGATGGCTATTACTATTTATTTTCCTACAGAATCTCACCCTGTTGTGATTGTCTCTTAATTTTTTCTTTAGTTTAATATCTGCCTTTATTAACATCAACAGAGGGAGAGGGAGATAGAGGGAAAACAGAGGAAGTAAATATGAAGAAAAATAAATAAATAGAGGGAGAGGTAGATAGAGGGACAGGTGGGTAGAGGTAAACAGAAGGAGAGGTAGACGAACGAAGAATAAATAAAGGGAAAGGTAGATAAAGGGGGACTAGACAGAGGTAGAAAGAGGGAGAATAGATGGAGATGTATACAGGGAAAGTAGACAGAGGAAGAACACATGCAGGAAAAATAGACAGAAAGGCTGATAGAGGTAGAAAGAGGGAGAATGCATAAAGGCAGGATAGATTACGGAAGCAGCAAGAGGTAGAGAATAATTAGAGAGGAAAATGGATAGATGGAGAAAAAAATGGAGACGTACACAGAGGGAGACTATAGGGATTGGTATAAAAAGGGAGAATAGATAGAGGGAGAGGTAGACAGCGGAAGAACAGATGAAGGGAGAGAAAAAAAGAGGGAAAGAGATATATATATATATATATATATATATATATATATATATATATATAAAGGAAGAACAGAAGTACAGATAAAGGGAGAGGTATATAGAAAGAGAGGTAAATCGGGGAGAATAGACCGAAAGTGAAGAGAGGGAGAGTTAGATAGATGGAGACGTAGATTGATGGAGGGGAAAATCGAGTTGTGACTCTCTAATTTTGTCACCTGAACTTTAAATGTGTTTGAGAAAGTGCAAGGTTGAGATTTCGTAGCTTCTTTGTTTCCCGGCGGCAGGGTGATATGTTCCTAACGGTAACTGGGTTCCATGTCAATGCAGCGTCATGTGCCGGGTTAAAGATACCATCAGAGAAGAAAGCAGGCGAAAGGTCGATGGCGAATATAGACAGAATGATGAAGAACGTGTCTTCGATATCAATACTGTACAAACACTTTGCTCCGCAGGTACAAGCTGGGTATTGATTTGAAATTTCACATCGTATGCAGTGAGGGGGATGAGTGGAATGGATTGGTATAGTGTGTACCGTATATTCCTCTCATGTGTGCAAGACCCACAGTGCAAACAAATCCAAGCAGGGCAGGGCAGGACGGGGACACCACCCCAAACCACCCCCTCTCTGAGGGCCAAGACTCAGTGAAAGTTGGGTTTTCATGCAAACTGGAAACAATGACGGTATTCTATATATTAGAACACGAATATATATTAGATCTTCTGGTTGGCGTGTACTGCTTGTTGTTGTTGTTTTTTTTTTTCCTGAAGTTACCGTCAGGAGCAGTGGTAGCCTAAAAGCATTACCTCCATCTCAGCGCATGATTTATACACATCCCGTTTCTTTTAAATGTATTCTGGTTTGATTTATGGTAATTCCAGCTCTATGGCTGCACTCATGTTGGCATAAGGAAACGTCTCCCAGCAGAGACAAGCTGAAGATCAATGAGTCTATATGCATACGTTGTCATTTAACCTCTTGAGGACATGGCAGACGAGCGTTTAAATCTCATACCCTGATTTATGTACATGCATGTTTAAACACACTGCAATTTATCAGTATTACAGATGAAACACAAACATGTCTGGGGAGGTTGGCTGTAAAACTTTAAACTATAACAGCTGTAATACTATCATAGAAAACCCCAGTTTGAAAATGGCAAAAAATTTTGGACTATATCATGAAGTTTATATGGACGTCTGCCAGATGCCATAAATTTAAATGTACTGCCGTAACACTAAGATTTCTGTTGGCTGTTTCTCTTTTTCGTTCATTATTAATTATGCCGTTGTTTTGGTAAAAAATAAAATGATTTAAAAATGATAAAATGTATGCGTATGTGGTCACACTTCAAGTTCCTGCCAAAAAGCAAACAGCAAATCAGCATCACCATACATAAATTAGCATTGGGATGCATTACAGCCATTTAGCATTGCGGTGCACAAGAGCCAATCAGCAGTGCAGTGTAAAACAGCTAATTAGCATTGAGATGCGTGACAGCCAATAGGCATCCAGATTGAATCATATTGTTTGCTTGGGAGTCAGAATCAATTCGAATTCCGGCATCTGTGCCCATATTAAACCCTATTTGTGTGTGTGTGTGTGTGTGTGTGTGTGTGTGTGTGTGTGTGTGTGTGTGTGTGTGTGTGTACGCGCATATTTAAATTCAGTATTGAATTATTTAAACTACCTAGTATTATTTATTATTAATTCATTTTAATAGTGACAATTCCACTGCTCTTCCAACATCAGTGTAAGTTTACATCACCTTGGGAAACAACAGCACTCTGGATTGTCGCCTGCTTTCTTTTAGTATTTTCAAGGTGGATTTTTTCCTGTCACCGAGCCCGTACTCGAGTGCTTGTCCTTCACTTTGCCACTGGGTCTAACTACACGAAGCAGGCATGAGCTCTTCTAGCTCTCACTGGATTGGCTGGAATGGGCCCAGATTAGTCTCTGAATAAGAAATCACTATGAGGATGCTTCGTTCTTTTTCATTTTTTTTTCTTCCGGTAGTACAAGGCTTTGTGATGTTCACTTGGAACCAAATAGAAAAAACTTCTAGATTTATTGTTCTCAAGTCTCTGATTAAAAATAAATCCTGGTTTTATTTATATAAAGCCTCAAAGACTAAATCATACATCACCTTGGTTACAATCTTTATCTCATCCTTTCTATTTAAGGGCAAGCAAATTACATCTTTTTGGAAAAGGTATAAAAAGCCTGGTGGAGACCTTCTTCAAGTATACATGTTTTTTATTCAACATTATTTTTGTCAGAATTATTTTTTTCCAGTATATACACGACATGGAAATGGTGTAATCCGATTGGTTCCTTATCTTGGGATAATAGACATTATCCACCCCACAATCTCAGGATAATGCTAAAATCAATTAAAAATGTGAAACCAAACTATAAAAGTTATGTTTCACCTATGTTCCCATGTAGTATACACCAAAACAATGATTCAGTTGTTATATAATTATATATTCTCATGCTACATGAATAAAAATAATAATATTACAATATGTACCATAATTATTATTGATTATTAAATTAAATATTATTGCTGTACTATAATTTTTTTATTCAATTTGATAGCATTAGTTAGGAATGTGGTTCAGTGCCTGCTGTACCAACCTGTCTCGGGGGCCTTCTCTTGCTTGCACTTCCCTTTAGTGACGGAGACATCATCAATAGCGATGTCACCCTCAAACCCCTCACCACGGATGCCCTCAAACACCACCTGGAAATAAATATCGAAAGTGAATACAAAATATGTGCTTCTATCAACATGGCCTCAACAGCAAGTAGAAATTCGACTGGTCTTTGTAAACGCTAGCTTGCATTCCATTATGGAAATAAAGCTTTTGTTAAATTAAGTATTTCATGTAGAAAAAAAATCTTATTTATTGAAAAGACACTTAAGAGACAGATGTGATCAGATGTTGGCTGAAATATTTTTGTGATCACAAGAATTCTATGAATTTTTATTTAAACAAACAAACATAAAGACTATGATTTGCTGCTTCAACCTTAAAATTAATTATAAATCCAGTAAGTATCAACATTTTTGGAAAAACAAACCCGCTGTATTATCCTTGTAAACAGCAGTAGGATTGAATGTGTAAAACAGTTTGTCGCATTAAATAATTAAAAAAAAAGAACCTAATCACCTAAATTTTCTATTAAATATGGTTTATGAGCTGTTTTTTTTTGTTTGAGCCTTTTTCAAATTTGGGAAGTATTAGATAAGAGAAGTGATTAGCTATAGATGCAAATAAAAATAAATTAAACCAATGAAGTGTCCAAAATCTGAATTTCTACCTGTAGCATCTTGCCTCCTTTATCAGTGTCTTCTCTCATTCTCTGGTTTGTACTAGCAACCCATTTCAACCCTTTACACACACACACAACTACTCACACACTCCTGGCTTTGACTGACAGCTTCATTATGTTAGCACTGCAGCTGCCTATACACACCTAATCACACACCTAATCACACACAGGCCTAATTCGGTTCTGCGCGAACACTCAGAATTACTCACAAGCTGGATGTAGGTGCGGAACAAATGAATCAATAAAAAGAGAAGACAGCTTTGTACACTTTCGATTAACCCGAGACAGTTTATCAGTGAAATTACATCCTTTTGCTACTTAAAGCGGGTGGCATTTTTAGTGTTCTGGAGATAGCGAGTACGGCGTTATTAACAACTACTACTAAAACTCTTTCGATTTCCGTTCTGTTTCTGTTTGCACCTTTCCTGGAATAAATTTTACAAAAGGGTTTAAACAATTTCCCCTTTACTCATTGATGCTCATGAGGAAAAGGACAGCGCGAGCCCGAGATGAATTCCAAAGGATACAGGCGTACCAATTTAGTGTGAACACAAAATCTCCACATACTCACCAGAGTTAGAAAACAAACAGTTACTAAATAGTACAGAAGGTTTAATACTAAACATAAGAACTGCAGGACAAAAGGGTGGGAACTAAACTAATTCAGAGCTAAAGAAGGGTTTTTTTATTTATTTATTTTTTTGCTAATCCACAGCAGTTTCAGAAAATTCTAAGTTCAGAGAGAAAAAGCAAATTCAACTGATACAGGAGTAAAATCACATCAATGTGTTTTATTGCGTCTGCAATAAAATAAATATTTCGTATTAATAAAATGGTACTCTAAATGAATTCTCTCATCAACTTGTCTAACCAGAGTCATTTTTTCACGATGCCTGGTGGTGGCGCTGATCAAATCAATGCAAGTAAACGGCAGTGCAGTGGAAAAAGAAGAAAACCCCCCACCACTATCACACACACAAGGTGGACAGAGACGATAAAAGGGCTAATGTAATCATTAATTATTAACTATAGTTTTTCCTTAATGTAAAAAAATGTTTTTAAATATTCTATAAAAAATTCTCTCTTTTTAAAATTAATTTAGACTTTTTTTTTCTTTCTTTCTTTAGTTTCACACACGTATCACAGGGTCAACACAAACTGAAAATGAAAAAAAAAAGAAGAAAAGGCTATGATACTATTAAAAAAAGAACAAGAAAAGAAAGAGCACTGGCTGATCATCCAATCTACATACCAAAACCCCTTAATGCTAAACACTAAACTGAGAAGCAGGAGTGGTTTCGCAATCACATTATCAGGGTTCAGGGTCTCTGGTTCTGAGCCTGAGCTCAGGTTACTGTGTGGACTAAGGATATGTTCATTATGTCTGTTTGGGTTTCTTTTGTAATAGAGTGGGAACACGGCGGTGTAGTGGTTAGCACGTCTGCGGAGTCGCGGCTCAGCAATGGTGTTTCTCTATGGACTTCACATGCTCTTCCCCTGCTTGTGTAGGTTTCCTCCTACAGTCCAAAGACATACACACTAGGCAAACTGGCTGTTCCAAATTACCCCTAGGTGTGGATGTGAGTTGTCCTAAAATGGTTCGGCGAGCTGTTCAGGGTGTCAGCTGAGATGAGCACCAGCTTCCCTGCGACCATAGTAGGAGGATTAAGTGTTTCGGGAAATGAGTTGTATAGTAATAATAATAATACTAATAAAAATAATACCGATGCAGCAATACGAAGTGTCAATAAAGGAGGTTAGTGTGTTTATGATATATTTGTATTCATAAGAGTAAGTGAACTGTCAGGCTGTTTGAGACGCCACGTTGTTAAGAGCCCTCCACGCCAGACAGAGAACGAGAAAGAGACAAGCGCAAGGTCAAGCCTCCTGACTAGAGGAAACTCTCCACAAAACACACTTTAACTTCAGGTATTTCCAGCCATTCCAATTAAACACACCTACACACACACACACACACACACATACATACACACCGTATAATTCAGACTCTCACCTTAATCCCTCCCTCTGTCTATTTGACCAGGATGATGTTGTGAACGAGAAGAATATAAAGTGAGGGAGGGGAAATCTCATGCCTCTACTCCATCACACTGGCGTCGGACTTCCGTACTCATTTCTGAGGAGGGATAATTAGATTTCCATTGCTAGCACGTCAGTAACACCAGCCCTTACCACACTCCCTTTCACTTTCTTCTCTCTATGATAGGTAAGGATGAGAGGCAGGAACACGGGTGCATCGTCAAACCCTGAATTGAAATATCACCTGACGTTATGAGGCCTTTCTGCTTTCTGTCGCTAAACACAAACACCATGTATATTTTATTAGCCATAAACATAGGATCTACTTTTACATACACATCATATTAACACAGCTCATCTCTCATTTGCTGAACTGATTAATCCTACTACCTGGGTTCCACAGTTCGCCAATCCATTGCAGGGCTAACACACACACACACACACAAAACCATTGCATTCAGACTCACACCCAGGGGCAGTTTGGAACAGGCTTTTAGCTAAACATGTATGTCTTTGGTCTGTGGAAGGAAACCGGAGTATCTGGAGGAAATCCATGCAAGCACAAGGACAGCATGCAAACTCCACTCAGAAATGTGAACCCAGGACCTTCTTGCTGTGGCGCGGACATGCTAACCACTTCACCGCCACTATATTAGTGTAATATAATGAAATTTAGGATATTGCTAAAAATAATATGTTAGAGCATTTTTCTAGTATAAAATGTCTTATTAAAGATAAAAATATTTTTAAAACATATTTAGGGGCACGGGGGTCTGATGAGAAACAGCCATAGAAACCACCCCTGGCCTTTACTTGCTGCCTTGGACGTTTACTTCAGTGCGGCGTACTTCATTACACAACAGAACCTCATTCAGTCCATAATCACTCCTTCATAGCGAACTCCAAGAACTCAAGGCTAACGATTGAGAGGCAAAGACGACTTTCAGCATTCAAATGCACGCTTCATTTATACAAGTACACATGCTGCCATTTTAATAAGATCACTCGTGGGCTTGCTCTTTCATCTGTGTGTGTGTGTGTGTATTTGCGTGCAAAGCAGATAGAAAGACGTTAATTAGTGCATGCGGCTATTGAAGGTTATGAGTGGCGGCTATGCAGAAAGTCCCTTGTGTACTCTGAACGTCATGGGAAAAAAAAAAGAAATGGAGTAACGAGAGAAGAGAAAGGGCGAGAAAGAGGTTAATGGACAAAGCGCATATGAGAAGCTCGCAGGACTCGAGAGCTGGAAAAAACACCCCGCTTCACAAAAACACGATGGTGTCGAGATACAGATGGAGGTCAATGTACTCGCTCCTTCACCCCGCCCTCAAGAAAATCATAATGAAGCTGGGCTAATTACCATGTACGCCTCACCACTCACACAACTCTGCTCTCAAGTGCTTTTACTTTTGTTATGATCTTACTTCCTTTGACGACTTATAAGAAAGTGCCGCCGACAGTGGGGCCGTAGACGCACAGCAGGGCATTGTGGGTAAAGTATGTTACAAGATGAACAAAATCAAAAGGGATCGTCGGCACTACACTCTCAGAAACCTTCTCGCCAGAGAGCCGACACACAACCAGTCACACTCACACTTGCACCTAGGGGCAATCTGGAACAGCCAGATATCCTAATGTACATGTCTTTGGACTGTAGGAAGAAGCCAGAGTACCCGGAGGAAACCCAGGACACCATTTATCATTCATTCATTTTCTGAACCGCTTAATCCTAATTGGGGTCGCAGGGAGGCTGGCGCCCATCTCAGCCGACTCAGGGTGAGGGCAGAGTACACACTGGACAGCTCGCCAGGCCTTCGCAGGGCAGAAACACGCTGACGGCTATGCAGCTACTCTTGACGAAAGTCAACAATGGTTCTTTTACATGCCTCTCACCACAGACAGTGAGAGATATAGCTGGCCTTTGATAACCCAGTTAGCTGCACTGGGGGACAGCAATGACGTCCCTTTAATAGTGGGGCTTGAACCCCCGAACTACCTTGGGCTCAGTAATCCAGCACCCTACCACCAGGCCACCACCGCCCAACACCATTTATGTATTTATATATTTGTTTTTATCTGGCGGCACGGTGGCGTAGTGGTTAGCATGTCCAGTTCCACGTTCAGCAAGGACGTTTCTGTGTGAAGTTTGCATGGGCTTCTTCCTGGTACTCTGGTTTCCTCCTACAGTCCAAAGACATGCACATTAGGGTGACTGGCTCCTACAAAGTGTGAGTGGACGTGTGTGTGTTGACCATACAATAGCCTGGCGAGCAACACTCAATGTCGGCTGAGACAGGCACCAGCCTCCCCATGACCCTAGCAGAATTGAGTGCTACGGTAAATGTGAGTGAGCGAGGGGGGGTTAAATAGTAGTTAAAGGGAGCTAAATAGCTATTGTGCATACATTTATGATGAATTAAAAAAAAATAAATTGAATAAATAAATAAAAACCAAGACAATAGCTTTAGATTCAGGATATAAAGCTTGTAAAGGTCACAAGCATGTCTTATAGCATGTGATAATGAAATGTGCCGGGTGGGAAAGCTTAACATTACACGCCTTATTAACTCATTCTGATTTTCCGCTCAGAGGCGATCTTGAAGGGTTTGAGGGATTCTACAAATATAATTACGCCTGAATGAAATGCGTGAAATTAGACTCGAATACTTACGTAAGAATGTGGCGACAGTGTGTCACGCTGGGTAATTTTAATTCAGTCACTAAGACGACACACATACACATACACAGCTATCTGGTTCTCTGTCTTGTAGGCAATTGCCAAAAGATGAACACGGGGGTTTCTAGATGTGGATCTAGAAGAGAGAATCTTTTATAAAACACATTGCATTACTGTAGTTAAATAACCATTATAACATGATTATACTTAATGGACTGGATTGTACGCACAAAGTGACAGAACAGAGATCATAGCATTAACTATATATGCATCGACTCCCACTGGGGGGAAAAATCTGCCCTTAATTTATGGTTTCATATTCATAGCCTGCTTCCACATCACAACAAACCCTTGAGAGAAAAGGGTTAAAAGGGAGATAATTGAATATTACACTACTGCATTGAAAAGTATATATACATTTCATTATACATACCATTCATACCCACTAGATATGACCAATCACACATTCTGATTGGCTCTTCTACTACTGGGATATGCCAGCTCTTGTGTATTCTGAAATAACAGATTTAACTGATGATGTTCTATAGTTATTGCTTTTTTACATCACAGGGGCATAGTGTTTAGCATGTCCGCCTCACAGCAACAAGGTCCCGGGTTCGAATCCCGGTCGCAGTGAGGTATTTTCGTGTGCAGTTTGCCTGTTCTCCCCTTGCTTGAGTGGGTTTCTTCCGGGGCACCCCAGTTTCCTCCCACAGACCAAGGACACACATATAAGGCTTATTGGCTGTCCAATGGATTCAAATATGAACAAGTCGGTTGTGTGTGCGTTCTGGCCCTGTGATGGATTGGTGAGCTGTTCGAGGTGTACCCCACCTTCGCCCAGTGTCGGCTGAAATAGGCTTCTTCCTCCCCACGGCAAATGAGAAGAGAATGACGCTAACTAAATAATACTAATCATGACAATACAGTCACAAACATACCCTCGTCTCTACTGGCAGTGAGATGTGGGAAGGAGGAAAACATGACTGGAGTCTGTATTCGTTTACTATAACGCAGCGAGGAACAAGGGAACACGGAGAACAAACAGATGGGATGGACAGAGGGGGAGAGATGGCTGGATTAAACTGGCTGGCCGGCTGTTCTTATCAGGAGGAGTCTGGCTCAGGCTTTCACCAGTGATTCTGTGGTCTGACTAAGAAGCTTGACTTTTTTTTTTTATTATTTACCTCAATTCAGTTTGGAGATCATTAAAAAAAATTTTTAAATCATGCTACAAAATAAAAAAATAGACAGACAAGCCTTAATTCCCTCGCTGTACCCCTAACACTAATACTGGTAAGGATTTTTTTTTTGAAATATATTAGCCAATTCCATATTATAATTTAATGCAACTGCACTGTCTTGTCTGTACATGCTGGATGCAGTAAATTACAGAGCCGAAAGGTTTATTATAAGTTGTGGAGCCCTCGTTAAGTACTCCAAAGTTAATTGCCCTGCACTAACAATTCAATGGCCTAACCACTGGGGGAACTTTATTTATGAGGTTATATTAAAAACGGCCCCTCGTGATTTATCGGTTTTGTTATTGGGGGGTGGTGGATGTTTGAGCAATTATCTCACAGCACTTTTCTTACGACTGCTTCAGAAGTTTGGTCCGAGAACTCTTAAAGACAACTTTGGTTAAAGATATTATAAAAGAATTAACCTAACCTACAGCAAAGTCAAGTTGCTGCTTAATCTAGTTTTGTAAAGATTCACAGTCACATGGTTTAGGCAGGAAACTGCTCGTCACCGCTAATCTTTTCAGGTTTAGTAGCTAGCAAAATGTTTTTAATTTTTATTACAGTGTATTTTTTAATTGAAACTGATTTTACAGAGAAATTCACTATTTCTTTTGCGATATGAAGCTAGCTAGCTTGACTGCTATTCCTCCAAAAACATTAAGGAAATCAAAGCTTATCTTCAATCCAGGTTATAATGCAGCGATTATCTCTCCGATCAAACTTCCATCTCAATAATTCTTCAGTGCCATAGTGATTAATTGCTTGTCATTCCACGTTCATGGGCTTCTATTTGGGAAACAAATCATGAACTGAAACAAACGCATCTGATTAACGAAACCAAAAACTCAAACAACCGGCACTTATTTATGAACAACTTTCTTCCCCAAAGCAGTTCCCTGCTGTCATTATCATTATCATAGCTTTTGTCCAATTTGACAGTAAAACAAACCTCCACCATGCCTAGCAACCCCCAATAGAAACAGAAAGTAATCACAAAAAGACGACAAAGAATGAAAGGGTTATGACAAGCCAGCCAGAAGTCAAAGCTCGAATCTTCTGATCCGTAGTCAGACACCTTATCCAGTGCACCACTGGGCCAGATGACACCACCAGCCCGGAGTAGGGTTTATAATGTACAACACCACAGACGGAATTCAGATATTGAATCTCCAAAACATTATGGGTTCTTCCTTGTCCAAAGCCCTACATTACGTAGAAATTTCAGAAAAATTCGGACAGAAATTGGGGTGTAATCATGCTAGCAAACACACAAAGTTACTTAAAAACATAACCTTCGTGGTGGAAACAATGTTTTATTTTCCATTTGAATAACATATCAATACCAATCACCATAATAAAGGACATACAAGAGCAGCATGTCTTAAGCTAACAAATATCTCACAAAGGATAATAATAATCACACAATAGTAATAATAATAATAAACTATTTCTTAATATGTGAATGTTTAACTATGCTGCCATCTTGCCAAAGTATTTATTGCAAAATAGATTAATAGCTCAATAATCAACTTGATTGAATATTAAGTAAGTAAGGAGGGGAAATGCTTCAGTCCATGCGTTTATAGGAAAATCAATCAATGACAGGGTTTTGTGATGCTGCCAAATATGAAGCAGAATTACTTTTACCACCTCAAAGTATGTAACAAAGGCGTTTTATTCTTTAAAAGTCAATTTACCAGTCAATATTCAACCTTTTGACCGATCAGATTCCGAGAATTCCACAGTACTGCTACATATACTATACTATGTACATACATAATTTTCAACATCTATCTAGCTCACATGCTTAAGACGCATGCATTAAATATCTGGTTTATCGCAGTGTTTGAATTTTAAAAAAACATTAGCCATCATTCAGTTGTGCGCATCAAACTAATGCACAATGTCAAGATAATGATGAGCGAGACCTTGAGTACAGCATGAAGACTCTACAGGAAATTAAAGTGACTGAAGAAAAAAAAAAACAAAAAGACAAGAAAGTTTGGCAAAGGAGAAGCTCCTGTCTACCCTTTGGTCTCGTATGTGTCTCACCAAAACACATGCTGCAGTGAATACGTGATGAGGTCTGCAAGAAGCTCTCTCTCTCTCTCTCTCGCTCTCTCTCTCTCGCTCTCTCAAACAGACACTTCAGAAATGGCAGACGGAAGTAGCGGAGAAGCAAAGGAAGAAAAAGAAGGGCAGGAAAGAAAGAGAATGAGAGAGAAACTTGGCCACTGCTCAGCAGGAGAAGAAAAACAAGCAGGAGAGATATGTGTGTGTGTGTGTGTGTGCGTGTGTATATATACAGACTAGGTTATCATCATTAACTTCTACACCAATAACCAGTGTTTAAAATTGGGCCTCATGGATCACAAACATCCTAATACAAATTTAAAATTAAATTTGGAAGTACCCGATGCAATGTGTGCTTGGTATTCCTACGCCGTAAAAAACTTGTAATTGTGTGCTTGAACTGTGACCCTGATATTTTACCTACGTTCTTAAAACCTGCACTAGTTCGTGGGTATTTTTTAAGAAGTACTTGGTGAACATTTGGTCCAAATCCATTAAGGCACTCGGCCTGCACAAGATTTTTCTAAAATGACCTTATGTGACCTTCACATCAGACCTATGACCTCAGAACCTGTACCACATCATGGGCTTTTAGAAGTGAGTCGTTGATGACATTTTGTTTAAAAGCCATTCAGGGATTCGAAAGCTACAGCGCCCACAATGAAGTTTGGACGGATGGACGCATGCACGGATGCACGCACACACAGACAGGGAAATAACATACGCTACAGTGGCCATATTAAAGCATCTTCTAGATGTTATGCAAGCATGCCAGGCAGGCTGAGCATAACAAAACAACTATGTGATGGAAATGCATCAACAAAACCTCAACTAAGGAGTGCAAAAAAACCCAGAAACTTTGAAACAGGTGTGCATAACTTGTAGTCTTGTGAGTGTGGTGCATGCTGGGAAGTGTAGTCCTGAAGCATAGATCTGTACACTTATTGGTGCTGACAAATTGAGTAAAAGAAAAATAAACTAGAAGAACTCAGAAAGTGCAAACCAAAGCCAAGGGAGAACAGTCACCCAGTGTTTCACCAAAACCTAATCATTTGTTTCTTGTCCCATTCTCCACCCTAGAAATTTCAGGAAAAATCTATTCATAACTTTTTTGCAAGGTTGCTCACAAACAGACAAACAAATGCCGGCAAAAAGAGAACCCCCTTGGTGGAGGTAACAATGACCACCCTTAGGCACAATCTGCAGTGTTTTGTTCCAGCAATTTGATAAAATATATCATTTCAATAGCTATAAAAAGCTATAAATCATAATTTCCTTAGCTTCCTCACTTTTTCTTTTACAGCTTTAAATCTGACTGTAACAAAGTGCTGACACTGAAGACTCCTTCCAAAATGCTAAATAAACATCTTTTTACAAAAATATTAACTACCACACATGCTTTTAATCAATTTACATCCAGCACATGCCGTAGAAGCTATCACCGAAATGTTAAGACATTAGAACCAGTATATTATTATACAGTGAACCTTGTAGCTTTAGAGCTGCAGGAAATGAGTCTCGGTAATAATCAGTAAAATCAATACAGTATATACCTGCTGTCAGGGCACAGAGTCAGCAAAAATGTCAAGTTACACAGCATGACTCATCTTTCCCAAGTCATTATCTCAGTGATCTCTGCACACGACTGCAGGAAACATTCTGTTACGTGTGTGTGTGTGTGTGTGTGTGTGTGTGTGTGTGTATACCTGAAATGGTCCACTGGGATACACAACAATGTTTGCTTTCCTCCAGTTGGGACCTTGGTGACCAGAGAGCGTCCATGCTAAAGAATCCACTGTAGCGATGCTCTTCACTCTCAAGAGGACATTCAGAGTTCCTATAAGGAAAGAAATCAAAAATCTCAGGATTTTTAGAGTTCCTGCTATTCACACAATACATTCTTTATAGGAATGCCTCAGATTTCACTAAATGCAGTATCTTAACACCAAATATCGACTCCAAACATCCATGCATCTATTACTTTTCAGTAAATACCAATGAAAACACTGCTTGTTGGAGGTTGGTCTCCACCTGTAGAGTCATGCAACTATACAATCAACCATTCATGGGGCAGGAAGGCAATACATCAAACCATGCAGGCACAAACCAAGAGCTTCAGTTCAAATTCATATCAAAATGGCTCCCGAGGGCCACATCGACAAGGTGCGCGACTATCAACCCGAGATCGCAAGTTCGAATCCAGGATGATGCCACAGCCATCCGTGACCGGGAGTCCATGGGAGCTAATTGTCCGAGCTCTCACAGGAGGAAAGGGAGGGAGGGAGGGATGGCATACACTCACTTCCCTGTCACTCACAGCGATCAACAGCCAATCATGGGCGTCTGTGGGCTCATTCGTTTGAGGGGGCGGATAGCGTGCTAAGTGTGTTAGGCCGCCCAGTAAAAACTGGCTGGGCTTCGGGGGTGGATGAGACCCGCCCTGAATACTGGATGTTGTAGGACTGTCTTGGTTGACATTTCTCTGCAACATTATCCTCTGGATTGGCAAAATTAAAAAGGGGGGCCGGAGAGTGTGTTCCAACTATTGTGGAATCACACTCGTCAGCCTACCCGGGAAAGTCTATTCAGGAGTACTGGAAAGGAGGATCTGGCCGATGGTTGAACCTCGGATTCAGGAGGAACAATGTGCTTGTCGTCCCGGCCGCAGCACTCTTGACCAACTCTACTCACTCTACAGGATCCTGGAGGGGGCGTGGGAGTTGCTACAGGCAGTTCAGTCTCTGTGTTGCCGGAGCCAGAGCTTGGTCCACATTGGTAACATATCAAATTCGTTTCCAGTGGGGGATGGACTCTGCCAAGGCGGTCCTTTGTCACGGTTCTGTTCATAATATTTATGGATAGAATTTCTAGGAGCAGCCAAGGCGTTGAGGAGTTCTGGTTTGGTGGCCATAGGATCTCGTCTCTGCATTTTGCGGATGATGATTCTCGATAATACTTTTGGCATCATCGAGCCAGGACCTTCAGCTCTCGCTGAACCGATTTGCAGCTGAGTGTGAAGTGGCCGGGATAAGAAGCAGCACCTCCAAGTCCGAGACATGGTTCTCAGCCGGAAAACGGTGGAATGCACCCTTTATGTCTGGAATGAGGTCCGGGCCCAATTGGAGGAGTTCAAATATCTTGGGGTCTTGTTCACGAGTGAGGGAAGGATAGAACATGAGATCGACAGGCGACCGGAGATCAATGCAGCCTATGCTTGTACTGGTCCGTCGTGGTGAAAAGGGAGCTGAGCTGGAGGACAAAGCTCTCAATTTATCAGACAATTTATGTTCTTACCCTCACCTATGGTCACAAGCTTTGGGTAGGGACCGAAAAAAGAAGATCGCAAATACAAGCTGCTGAAATAACCTTCCTTCGCAGGGTGGCAAGGCTGTCCCTTAGAGACAGGGTGAAAAGTTTGGTCATCCAGAAGGAGCTCGGAGTAGAACCGCTGCTCCTCCGCATTGTGAGGAGCCAGTTTAGGTGGCTCAGGAATCTGATTAGAATGCCCCCCGAACGCCTCCCTGGTGTGATGTTTCAGAAATGTCCATCCGGGAAGAGACCCCGGGCGTCAGACCCAGAACTTGCTGGAGGGACTACGTCTCCTGGCTGGTCTGGGAACGCCTTGACGTCCCCCTGGAAGAGCTGGAGGAAGTGACTGGAGAGAGAGCCGCCTGGTTCTCACTGCTTAGGTTGCATCCACCGCAACCCAACCACGAATGAGCGGAAGAAGATAAAGATGAAGATGAATTTTTTTAATAACATGTTCCATGGTTGAGAAATAGAATAAAGAAATATAACCACAATATCACTGTACACATTTAAATAAAGTTTTTAAATAGCTTAAATAGTTAAAATCTCTTTCTGTAAATATTACACAATACTAACATCCTTCTTTACTGTATCACCAAAAAACAAGGTCTTACATGATATCTGTGTAGAGATGACAGTTGATTATCCTCCACTGCGCTGTTTATTATTGCTTCGCTTTCACATTTATGGGTTTGCATGCACTTTTAAATTGCACCACTCCATAATACCAAAATATGCAATCTTCTTTTAACAGATAATGTGACAGAGAGTGGGTGTACGCACTACAAATACTCTGTTTCTGTAAACTTAGGTCTTAACAATCACTTTCAAATGCAAACAAGGACATGCAAACACAGTTGCACATAAGAATTAGTGAGAATGAGGACAACTGCCACCTGTATGGCTCATGAATAAAATTAGCCTTTTTTACTTGGTGCTTAAGGGGAGTTAATACACAGTATATTACAGCCCAGAATAAGGACAGAAGCCTGAGAACAAGAAGCAGTATTCATAAAGCATACATGTATAATTAATGGTGGTGGCTCAGAGGTTAAGGCTATGGATTACTGATCAGAAGGTTGAGTGTTCAAGCCCCAGTACCACTATGCTGCCACCGTTGACTCCGTGAGCAAGGCCCTTAACCCTGAATTGCTCAGCTGTATAAAAAAGGGGGGAAAAATTGCTGGTGGCTTTGGATATGGGTGTCTGCTGAATGCTCTAAATATAAAATAAAATATATAAGCAAATATAAAAGAATAGAGGATATCCGAGGTTAGCTAGCGCTAGCCAGTTAGCTGACATTGTAGCACTAAGTTAGAACACACTGACACTAAAACACACCGACTCCAACTTTAGCAAGGAGCTCACTCATGTGTGTGTGTGTGTGTGTGTGTGTGTGTGTATGTATATATATATATATATATATATATATATATATATATATATA
>JAOUQZ010000039.1:3571958-3590292 GCA_028564935.1 Neosilurus hyrtlii
TAAATATACACACACACACACACACACACACACACACACACACACACACACACAAACTAACGAAATGTAATGCAATGTTGCTAGCCAGACTTAAACCTAGGTCTAATGCCTGTGTTTGAGCCTAATACTTTAGATTCTATTGACGACACTGAAACTCAAACACCGAGAGCAAATTAGAATTGGATGAAGAGGCTTTTTTGTACTTCACAGTGAAAACTGGGCATGGTAGTGAGGGACATTTACAGAGGAAACTAAGGACAAGGAGATGAAAACAAACAGAAAATCTCTGCTGAATAGACACTTAACCACTTGACAAGGACATGGACATCTCCTTTTACTGTCAGGGATACAAATGTAACCGAGAAAGAGGTTTGAGTGCACCAAGGACAGACCCATATTAGAACCGGCTGAAACCGAGAACCTTGGAGTAATGGTATTTGAAGGGCATAAAAGCTGCATTCACTTTAATAGACCTACAATTATTTGTCATTCGTTGCTTGATGATTTGCTTTACTTATATATTTATATACTTTAAGTACTTGGATTTCAGGCTGAGACAACAAAACAATGTGGAAAATGTGAAGGGGGTGTACACTTATGCAAGCTACTGTAAATTATATAACTGTTGTATGAAACTAAAAACAGGATCATTGTAAAGGACGGCTTATACTTCTTGAGCTATTGCTGAAATTATATAATCTAAAAAAATAATAATAATAATAAATAAATAAAAACAACCAAAAAAAACTTTATACAGGAAAGAATTTTGTTAATAACCAGACAAAAACTTTGCTTTTAAAAGAAAGGAGACAGGATCGGGTTTTTGCTCTGAATGTTTGCATCACGACAAAACTGTACAGTGTATTAGCGAGGCTAACGACGGCTAGAAGGGACACGTGGGGTTTTCAATTTATTGTAGCTTATTCTGGGACATCCAGAATGCAGTTCAATTTCCAATCAGAATAAAGGAAGGACTGAGCAGTTCTCACACAAAAACAGTCTGAGTCTTACATCACCGCTTGTGCACTTTTTGGTTGTTTATCTGATAGAATCATGTGACACATGATGGCACAGAAATGAGTCTTCATTTGCTTCAAACACACTATTGCGACGTAGAGGAAGATTTGCGCTGCTACATGATGTAACTCAGGTGTCATAAGCATTACTGTTTGTTTCATCTTGTTTACTCGAGTCTTCGAAATCGGTGCGGCTAAGCCTTTCTTTCCAGCGATGCCCGCTTAAAAAAATTACAAGCAACGGTACAGTTTTAGTTCGACTTGGCGTAATTCACTTACCAGGCTTATTAATTAAACATAAAACACTGTCTAATCTCTTTAGGAAATTAGACAGAATTGGCCACAGTGCCTCTGTGTAACCATTTGTTGTGCACACCGGCACATGGTGTAATATGTAATCAGAAGGCCTGACACCAGCTCAGAGACGGGGGGGGGGGGTTGGGGGGGGGGTGTGCACTGCTTTCTTCAAATAGTGTCACACTCCATTGTTTTTTTTTTTTTACAAGTTTTCTTGCATGTGCAGCCTTATGGTAAACAGACACAAACAAGCAAAACATGATGTAAAACCAGTGAATAAGGGATAATAAGTAAAGTGGTGTGGTTTCACTGACAAAAGTTTGTATTTAGCCAAAACGAACTGATTACGGAAGATAAAATAGATATCGGCTCGGAAATGGGTGACTTTAAAGCATTCGAAAGATGAGTAGAAATAAAAATTGTTCGTGATGTTTTCATAAATTATTTACAATCAAAAGGTGCCGTGAGCTGGAACAGAACCGAAGGTCTTTACACAGGCAGAGTGACACAAAAAAAAAAAAACCTTGACAAATTGAACACAACATTACCATTTGGAATTAAATGCAACCGTGTTAGCATTGCACAAAAAATTCTATTTTAATAAGCATCAGCTTAAAAACAAAAAAAAAGGCAGTGGTGGTTAGTGGTTAAGGCGATGGGTTACTGATCCGAAGGTCAGCGGTTCAATCCCCACTATCACCACTGTTGGGCCCTTGCTCACCTGTATAAAAATGATAATCGTAGGTTGCTCTGGATAAGAGCATCTGCCAAATGCTGCAAATTAATTAAATAATTTTTTTTTTAAATGTTGAGAAGTATGCAAGAACGTGGAAAGTCATCGTGTTTAAGGGGAATAAGACCCGAACTTACATTTGTGTCCATAGTTTAGGTTTACAACTATCAAAACATGCTATTCCCAATAAAACCATAAAAAGGAGTAATAAATCCGCCGGGGGTGGGGGGTTAAAATAAGATATATCCCATGCGTTTTGGTAAACAAGCAGGCACCCATCTGAAGTATGTACATGTAATATAGTATTATGGGAATTTGTGCCAAGCCTTATTTAAGTCAGAAGTTCACTAGTTTGTATCTGATTTGATAGTTTAATATCTGTACACTGTTATTTTTGCCGGCATCTTGCCTTATTGGAACTGACGGGTCAATGTCCTATTTTTGCGGTTTCACACTTTCGCTAAAGTGAAACGGAATACAAATAGCAGCCTATCCAACACATTTTAGCAGACTGCAACTTCAACGTAGGTAAAAGCCACTTGATAACAGTACACATATTTTCAGTGTAACGGGATAGTTTGGAAGGCTTTCCTTTCATTCCATTTTAATTTGTGGAGTTTTGAGAGATGTTCACTCCACACTTGAAGAGACTGCTCCTATCCTGTCTCAGCCAAACTCTCGGTGAAGGCGGGGTACACCCTGAACAGCTTAAAACCCATCACAACCAAACACACACAACCATTCACACTCACACCAAGGGGCAATTTGGAACAACCAAATAGCCTAATGTGTTTGTCTTTGGACTGTGGGAGAAAACCAGGGTACCCAGAAGAAACTCACGCAAGCATGGGGAGAACATGCAGCCTCCACACACAAACGCCCGTGAATCAGATCGGTTGTGTGACTTCTACAATGTCTTGACTCTGTATTTATTATCAGAGAATGTTATCATAGTAGAATGAGAATCAACTCAGCAGTTAAATAGAAAGTAATTAAACAACAGTTGCGCTTTGCTGCCTCTTCAAGTCGCTTTCATTCTTCATTTTCCTTCCTTTTGTTGTCTGCTTGCCAGCTTTCTTCATCCGATTCCCAGAGGCATGTCTCGAGTGTTAAGGTATCGGCACCCATGCAGAACTATTTTTCCCTGGGCTAATTTGGGACATTGTTAATGTTAGCCTCGCAAGGCTAGTGCACCTTTCAGATCTTTGCTTGCTAACAGGGCTGTCTGATTCTCTGTGGGAAGCCTGGAGTAATGAGGACTCAGACAGCCTGGCTTCACTCTAAAGCTGAAGTCTGTACTCGCTGAGCTGCCCACATGCCAACGCTCGAGCTAATCATTAGCAGATTATGTACACAGTGCTGGCGATCAGCCAATAGTCCGCTTAAGCAGATGATTGTGCTTCTCAGTGTGATTAGTAATGTTAACAGAGTTCTGACAGCGGATAAAGAGGATATTTAAGATGGTGTGTAAAGAGATACTCCACATAAGGGCTGCTTGGGTAAACGTTTTTAGATAAATAGTGAATAGCTTTGATTTTTATACTTGTAATGCATTTAAGTACGCTTTGGATTAAAAGACGTGGATGGTGGAAGGGAGCTAAATATACAGCTCAGTCTGAGACCACAGCTAGCCAGAATATGAGGTCACTCCATGGCATCGCCATCATGATGCATGCGGGCGGTGTGTGTGTGTGTGTGTGTGTGTGTGTGTGTGTGTAATCGTGCCTTATTTGAGATGAGCACCCTGGGGTTATTCCGATTGTGATTAATGCGCCTCGCCTTTCAATTAGAATTTTCATTAAGGATGTGCTGTCTGTTCACAGTCTCTTAAATAGGAATGGAATTAATAAAACATATGCTTTGAAATCGGCAGCCGCGCAGGCCCCGAGGAGAACGTGTGACCGTTTTTCAAACGGCTGAGAAAATCTGAGGGATGTCTCCGCCGAATATGGAGCAAATGGCAGATAATTATAGCGAAGGATCTCTAAATGAAGAGGAGAAGGGACACGAATAGAAATCAAAGCAGTGATTCTGTTCCAGGCACAAAACAGACTGTCAACCGAAAAGAAAATGTACTTTTTAACCCTTTAACAGACAGGTCAATCGTACGGGTACACAAATGTGACACTGCAATGCCAATGTGTATCATGTTAATATTTATGAGATTGGGCTTGCCTTCATAAAAGTGTGTAGGGGCATAAATTCCATCTTATACCTCCATCATGTCAAGAGGGAAAAGAAAAGCAAGGTGCGTGCTTTGTTTTAACATAAGTTGGGTTTCTTGACTAATGAGGAGAAGCGCTGCTGACAAAAACGTCCCGTGTTAATGCAAGTGCATTGTGGATGGGTAGTGCTGGGGAAACAATGCAAGCACATGAGTCCACTCATGAACCGCAGTCCTCACAGTCTACTACATACATACATAAATAACATGAGGGTGGGCTGAAAAGTTCATAGGCTGACCATGATGTAATGGTTGAATCAGACCAGATACGGTTTACTTTTCAACGTAATCTCCCCCGTGGTCTACAGACTTCTTCCCTCGGTGTTGCAGCACTTGGATCCCTTTGGTTTAGAAAACTCAACCTGATCGTTCGATAGATTATTAGAAACTGTGGAGCATATGAACTTCTCAGCCCACCTTCGTACATTTAAGATGAACGAATGGATAAATAAGCAAGAAAGCAAGCTCACAAACTTGCTCTGGCATAAACATTGGAGAATTTTATTTTACTAAAGGTAATGTTTTAAATTGTAGGTCTGATTTACTAATGTTCTGCAGCATGCACGGACCGCTATTGGTGTAAAAACAATACTGATTCACCAAAGGCGTGCAGAGAAACGTTAGTGACGGAAAAGCTGACGTCATTGGATCTAAAAATAAACACTGGACATTGCAATGGGCTGCTGAAGCTGAAGTAACCGGATATGCTTAAGCGGACATCTTGTGAACCCCAAAATATTGCCTGCTGAGGTCCCCCGCTGGTCTAAACAACCATATCTCATTCACTTACACATGTTAATTTCCCTCGGTATTCTTATTATATTATAACTTTTTCTTACATTTTATTATGCCGTCTTTACCTGTACATACAGAAAAGGAACTGGAAATGGAAAAACCTTTCATACGTAAGAAGGATTTCTAATGTATTTAATGCCATTTATGCCAAAATGTCCTGTCATGACCCGCGTGTGAGGAAAAAACAAAATACCTTTCATATCGCCAGTTACTGGTAATAAACAGCCAATAATTATCATTATATAATTCATGTTATTAAAATACACTGTCCCTAGGCCAAGTAATTCAGTTATTAAGCAAATGTGAGTGTTTTTATATGAAATTATTTACATAAACGGCATATATAGATGTGCACATGAATATAATTATCCATTTAATTTCAGAAATGTTTATACATATATATATATATGGACTATTAACCTGTATGTAACTAATAACAACAGCCTTCCTCTTTGCACCTATATGTATGCTGTGTATATATATGTTTAAAAGCCAAGCCCCAGGAATCCTGCCCTGCTACTTATTTCATCCTGTAACATGGCTGCTAGTCCAAGCCCGCTAGCCTCCCAGTCACATGCAGCATCTAGTGGTTATTAAAGATCAGTGCATTGGATATGTATTAGAGCACAAACTTTTGGAAGAAGACTATTCAATGACTTATTCTGCCATTACTGAATGCCAACAAAAACCTGTCTTCATTTAGTGGAGATGATGTGAGAGCAAAAGAGAAACGAGGGTGTAGGTGTTTGTCAGTGCAGATACAGAACTAGCGCGCCTGTAGCTTGTATACAGAAATTTTATTCGTGTTTTGTCAGAGTGTGTTTTCTATTTCAAATCTAATTTATCTATATGTCAAAAGCACACTGTGTGCTCAGGGAGGAGGCATCAATAAAGAGAGTGCATGATATAAAAGGGAAAGATTTTTCCCCACTGGTGTTTGTTCATATGGAACGCCACAGGAGAATCGATTCATTATAAAGGGACGCTGTTCTGTATTAGTCTGTGATATCTATACCTATGCTAATCTGGCAGATCACAATGGTCATTATTAAAATTAACGGACTTCACAATCCAGAAACCAGGATAATCTCCAGCTCTGATGAACCAGACACCTCAGGCATAAAAGCCCAACATGCTTTACCCACCTGCAGAAATGGCCACTCCCATCGACACACGGTTATTTATTTATTTATTGTTGGGTGTGACACTAATTTGCAATGCTTAGTAAATTTGGTAATGGTAGTATGTATTATGTGTACTATATTATACTGGATTATATCCACTGTTACATATGGAGCAGTCACTAAAATCTCTAAATCTGTTCATGTGAATGTAAAATCACGCTGCTAGTGCATTGTGTTCGATCGACGCTTCTACGGTTACCTTTTACCGTTACAAATCTAATGGAAAAGGGTACATTACGTATATGAAATGGTAAAGAGCGACCTAAAGGGTGTTTGCATCATCTCCTTATATTTGCATGGGTTTCCTCCGACAGTCCAAAGACATGAACTTCAGACTAACTAGCTATTCCTAATCATCCCAGAGTATGAATAGGAGTAAAAACATTAATTAAAATGAAATGCATTGTGGGTACAGAATGGAATAATAATAGTAATAATAATAAAATAAATAAATAAACAAAGAGCATTTTGTTGTGGTTGAGGGCAAAACAAAAAAAAGTTGTTTGAAGACTGGTAAAAAGTTTCGTTAGTCGTGTAAAAGAAATGACGTCTTAAATTCAGTACATGCATTATGCTTTGTGGGCGATTGGAGATTGTAGATCATAGGCATACAACTTCAAAGCCCATCCATAAATCAGTGGCGGTGTGTGTACGCGCGCTTGTGTGTTTTGACATGGATGGAAGATCTGTTTGCTGGATATAGAGCTCTGATGGAATACCACATGATGAAGGGGGTAGAAAGTGACTGATAGCACCCTCGCATCGCCGTAAATCAGTCCGAGGCCTAATGTGACCCTACCATCAAGCAGGACACAAACACACACACACACACACACAGCACTACCTAAAATAACTTAATGTACACATGGACAATTCTTAATTTGTCAACTGACAGCTGGCAAAGAGATCGTTAAGCACAGAGTGGAATCACACCTAAACACAAACACACAGAGACAGAGAGAGAGAGAGACTCCGTCAAAAGCAGCTGAAGGGACTCAAAGATAATTAGCAATGTGTAGTAAAACAGCACACACACTGCAATGCACCGCTAAACAGCCTGAAACTTCCAGTCAAAATTATTACTGAAATCTATAATGATACAAAAAATTAAATAATAATGAAGATTTTTTAAAGTTGTACTCTATTTATTACAATTAAAATCAGGGAAGGTTTTTTTTTTTGTTCGTTTGTTTTCTTGAGGTCCAGACACGCCCATCAAAAAACCACTTCATATTACGCCGATAAAGAAACTTTTTTTCTTTTAAAAGTTGACTGCTCTGAGCCATATACAATCACAACTGAGGCCTTCCACCACGTTTAGCGATCCCACGTTATTTCCTTCAGAAGCTTTTGTACTAACAAGCCTTGACGAGCTGAATATAGAAAACGTGACCTTGACACAATGTCAAGGTGACCCCTATGCAATCCCACCCTATTTGCCCTTGAGGGGAAGCCATCCACCAAATTTGGTGATCCTGTGACATTTCCTTCCAAAGTTATCGCAATAACAAATTATGCAGACGGACGGACGGAACCCATTACTATAGCTCCCGATTTCGCCCACCTTCAGTGGCAGTCGGCATCGATGGCAAGTCACAGGGATGTAAAAAGCCCACATACATGTTCACTCTCAAACTGCCCATGTACACACTGCAGAATTATGGCTAAATTTAGCGAGCTAGCTGACAGCGCTATTACCCGTATTAACAATAGCCACCTTTATCATTGTTTACATTCATTATGATATTTCTGGGTTGATTTCTTGGACATAACAATGCACATTTGTTTGTCTTCCTGGTGTAGTCAGACAGTGAGCATTCAGGCGATTTAAAGGCGTGGTTTTGAAGGCGTGGCTTAAGGAGGGGGTGGGGTTTTACGCATACTCTTACTAGTAATGACATTACTAAAAATTTTTTACTTTCTTTAAAATGATTTTAAGTTGGCAAGTTCGAACTGGCTAGTGTAGGAGTCGGATTATGCAGGTTCTTAAGTACGTTATGGGTTCGTCTGTAAAATTAGCTGCTTATATTTCACACATCCTCGCATGTTGCCAGATTTTTCTTAAGCACTTGAGACGGCGTCAGATAAACCACGTCTTCAACCATCATCACCTGCCTGTCGTTACAGGCCTGTTATGCATCTGCAAAAATGCACATTGGAGCAACATTCATACATTTGCCAATCTGGTACCCGCCGGCTGGATCCTGTCTCAGCCGACTCTGGGCAAAGGCGTGGTACACCCTGAACAGCAGGTCACTCCATCAAAAGACAGCAACCGTTTACCCTCACACCTGGGTCAATTTGGAACAGCCAGTTAGCCTAATGTGCATGTCTTTGGACTGTAGGTGGAAACTGGAATACCCGGAGGAAACTCATGCAAGCAAGAGGAGGAAATGCACAAAAACATCTTGCTGTGAGATGGATGTGCTAATTTTTATTATTATTATTATTATTATTATTATTATTATTAGACTGTGTGCCATTTATTTGTAATCAAGTTAATGAAGTCACAAGATCCTAAATCAGGGGCAGTGTGGACCCAGGATATTTTGTATTTTATATTTGCAGGGACATCCCTTTAAAGGGATACACACAAACACACACAAAGAGGCTGATGGATAATGAGACCCATTTCCCCAAATCAAGAGACACAGACATGGAACACCTTCCCAGAAGCTGTAACTCAAAAACACCTACACACTGGTTATTTGAGACTGCCGCATCACCCTTAATATAGACTTTTATACCCAAACCCACACACACACACGCATATGTATACACAAGCACCCTTGATGTGGCAGAACAGAACAGGGGTGGTTGATAATTTGACAGGGACTCAAGGCTGTACCAACTGTAGCGGTGACAAACACTTTTCCCAACTGTGTATGCGTGTGTGTGTGTGTGTGTGTGTGTGTGTGTGTGTGTGCCTTGCACATCTGCAAGCACAACATTAGTGTGACAGAACAGTGACAGATGTCCTCCTCCTTGATAGCTTCTTCTCTGGAAAGGTGCCAAACACCAGAAAAGACAATTGGGCACGTGTGCACATGCACACACGCGCACACACACACACACACACACACACACACAATACCCACTCGCTATCCTATACCAGTGGGCCAGACAGATGTCACTTTAAGTTACAGCTACATGTTTTTATACTCAAAATAAGTTATCTATCTAGTTCTCTCTCTGTCTCGCTCTCACACACACAGACACACTCTCAGTGGGTGAGTGCATTGATGTGCTACTGACCGATGTGTTTTCCGTTCATATGGTAAAAGAAGGAGATGCAGTACGGCACTCTGCCAGAGCCTGAAGGACCTCGAGCTGCTGTGACGTTGTAAAGCGGAGACAGCAGACGGGCTTTGTCTCCTTGCTGACGTGGCCGAGATGTCTCGATGTACATATAATAACCTGTTATTAAAAACACAGAGACAGAGGAATGTCAAAGCAGAACTGTGCCAAAAGTTTTGACCCAAATTTTAACACCTGAATTCTAACGGCTAAATTTAAACCTGCAGTTAATCCTGAATTTTTGGACCTGAATGGTGACGCCTACATTTTTGGCAGCTTGTGAAATTTCAGAGTTTTAACAATAGCGGGTTAAACATTACCTGTTGAATAATTAACATGATGGGTGGTGCAGTGGTTAGCACGTCCATCTCACAGAAATAAGACCTGGGTTCAATTTTCGTGCTTTTTACATGTTCTCCACATGCTTGCATGGGTTTCCTCTGGTTTCCTCCCACAGTGCAAAAACATGCACAGTTTTGGCTGTTCCAAAATCAACCCTAGGTGTGAGTGTGAATGGTAATGTGTGTTGCCCTGCGATGGCCTGGTGAGCTGTCCAGGGTGCACCCCTCCCTCGCCCTAATTAGGATTAAGCGGCTTAGAAAATAAAAAAATGAATGGATAATAAAACTGGTACTAAATTGTTTGGAACTGTGTTTCTGGATGATGAACATTTTGTCTTTTGAACTTTGAAAGTTGGATTTTCTTTCTTTCTTTTTTTTTTTGTCAAAACATGTTTCTAAAAATTTTCAGGCATTAAAAAGCTATGCATTTTTTTTCTACTTCAAATTGTAGTGCAGAAAAATGTAAGTGTTGATAATGTGACATGCTTTTATTCAACATGTCATTTCGCATACAGGACTTTTGACATTTTTTATATTCTATAGAATATATTATATATAAAGAATTTTGGTACTGTGCGATCTTCTGATGTTGTCAAGTAAACTCTACACGAGACAAACCTTTGTTTCCTCTGAACTCTATATAGAAATGTGTATGATGATATTACCTTTGGCTTTAAATCCTTACTGCGTGTACCAATCTCTATCAATCATTAGCATTTAAACATTTACAGTAGTGTTTACCTTCCTTGGTCCCACTTCTGTCAGTATCAGGCCCTGTGTTGACCGAGCGCTTCGGGTTTTGACTCAAATGATTTTGTCTGGTCCAGTCAAACACGTCACTGCGATCCTGGGAGAAGCCGCAGATCCGTACATCTTCAAAACCACACACGTGATCTAATAAGGAGTTAAAACAGAAACAGAGCAGAACGTGGGTGTATTAAGGGAAGGAAAAGTGTACGATGGCCTAGGGCTCTTCACAAAGAGTGATAAAGAGGGAAGGATATAGAAAAGTGATCCCGAGACAGCCGAGAGAGCACTGGGTAAGAGAAAAAAAGATATATAATTCACACTTGTATAATTCTTATTTACATGCAGCATTACACTTGATGAGCAAGTGTAAAAGCTCTAATGTCAGGTGACGCAGGAGGAGAAATATTTTTCCACAGGCTATTTTCTAAGTCTTAAATGTAGTTCTCATCTTCCTGTCTTAATTATGACTCCGGTTACCCTAATCCATGAAGAGCACAAATAAATATATATTAAAAAATGTTATAATGCTAACTATACTTAGTTCGGATTTATTCCATCTGTAACTGTTGATTCATTCATCCATTTTCTGAACCGCTTAATCCAGCGGGCAAGCTTGCGCCCATCTCAGCCGACTCTGGGCGAGGGCGGCGTACACCCTGGACAGCTCGCCAGGCCATCGCAGGGCCAACACTCACATAACCATTCACACTCACATCAAGGGCAATTTGGAACAGCCCATCAGCCTACTGTGCATGTTTTTGGACTGTGGGAGGAAACCAGATTAGCCGGAGGAAACCCACGGAAGCACAGGGAGAACATGCAAACTCCAAACAGAAACACCCAGGCTGAGAATCCAACACAGGCCTTCTTGCTGTGAGGCGGACGTGCTAACCACTATGTCACCGTGCCACCTCTGTTGATATTTCTTCATTAAAAATATTTTCTATTTTGGGTTTTGATATAATCCAGCAGTTCACATGCCACTATGCTCGCCAAATTGCTTCACTTGTCCTCCAATCTGTTTTAATCTATGTTTTTATAATTGTAGCACTTTGGCAACACTCTGGTAGCCGGCTGCCAGCCAGGCCATGTTAAATTTAATTAAACAAAATGAGAGAGAGAGAAAGACAGAAAAGGACAATAGAGAGGGCAAAATAAACAAGGGAAAAAGTCTGTCTTACCTGAGGATCTTGGATAAGTGTAGGCTGGAAAAGAACAAGAAATTATGAAATTAAATTCTCAGGAAACAACAACAGCAACACACGTTACACAGAAGAATGAGCTCAACTTTAACCTTAAGAAGGAAGAGATTATACCATAAAAACTAGACACTGTTGAAATACCAAACAGTAACATGTTGCAAACGTTCACCTCTTGATCAGTATGGCGCAGCAAAGCCAACTCTGAATACAAGTAACTTTCCTCATGTACAAACTGCCATAACTATCTCAACTCTGTTTACGGCCACAAGAGAACTGTTTGGTTTAGCAAAGTTGATGGTACATCTGTGTGCCTGCCTCCGGACCGCCCGTCACTCCTGCTTTTCCCAAATCAAGTTCAAATCACATTCCGAAATAGAGGTGCACTTATAGAGCATACATACCCATGTAGCATGTAGCAAATAGGCCCTATATGATTACTGGCTAAAATTACCCATGTGCTCATCTTGAATGTTCTGTCGCCCATGGACATGACCAAAGTAGTGGAAAAAACCCTCTCATTTAAAGGTTTTATGAAATGGCTTCAAATTTGACCTTTCAAGGTCACTCAAGGTCGAAAGGTAACTGTCTGATTCAAAAGTCCATATATGGTTTCCTATTGGTGTCTATCTGGACTCGTTTTAAAGTTATTAGCACTCAAAATATCATGACCTTGATTTTCTCCTTGCAAGGTTACTCAAGGTCAGTGGGAATCGTCTTATCTGGAAGTCCATATATGGTTTCCTATTAGTGTTTCAGAGCAATTGCATGTCTATCCAGACTCGTTATGAAGTTATTAGCACTCAAAATAACGTGACCTTGATTTTCACCTTTCAAGGTTACTCAAGGTCAAAGAGAATGGTCTTATTTGGAAGTCCATATTCAGTTTTCTATTAGTGTTCCATAGTAACCCCATGTCTATGAGTGCTCCCCAAAATTTTGTGACCTTGCTTTGACCTTCAGCTTTGACCTAGACTAAGATCAAATCATCTCTGGGAATCTGGAAGGGAAGTGTCCCCACCCCGTTTGGTGAATCTCCACACATGGTTGTGGTCAGGATTTTGCTCACAGACAAAATGACAGACAGACAAATAGATTCCCAAACACTGGTGATTACAATAGCTCCGCCAAAACTCCTACGCTCTGGGCGAAGGTAAAAATCTTTAAACTGTAACCCCTGCTGTGCTCCAAAAGCTGAAAAACATCTGTGTAGTGCATGAGGATGCAAGTGTCAACTGAGTAATGAAATAAAAAGTTAAGTAAGCCATGGTTAACATCTGTACGACCTCCTGCCAGGCACAGATTGGGTGCCCTGATTTATTTAGAACACTATTTTATACAAGCTGCAAATTAGAGATGTTTGTCAGATCGTTGTTTGTAGCATTCTCCTGTAATTATTAGTACATCGCTGCTTCTCCAGAGAACGGCTCTCAAGACATCACTTTAAAACTATTAATTCAACGGCATAAGTGTGTGGGAGGCCTGTTTGCAATTTTAATTACCACCAAATGCATAGTAGCATTTATACTGTATTTATGAGGAGGCTTCAGAGGGAGAAACATTCGCTTTTCTCGAAACTCATAATTTATTCCAGCCTTGGGTGGAAAATAAGAAGTGTCTGTATTGGGCGTTAACAAATTGCCTGCTGTTAACTTGAGCGCTCCTATTTTTTCCACACCGTTGCTTTGCAGAGCTCCATGCTTGGACGCTAATGTTCTGAGCTAATGATCGGAGCGGATGTTCAGGAAATCTGAGGGAAATAGGCTGATCTCTCGAAAGCAACATTTTCAAAGTGCAGTTTTAAGAAGGGCACAATATTAACAAGTACATGGGTTCAAAAGCAACAACTGAAAATACCTTTCAAATTAGATTATAGAGAAATTAGGAGACAGTGGAGGAAGGACACTCGTGTCTGCAGTACTTAAGGCCCATTTATGCTTAGCATTAAAGACAGACGAAGCGCAATCGATGATGCAGCGTAGCCATTCAAAATAATTCCCATTTTTGGAAGAGAGTTTATAGGCATTTGTAAGAAGTTATTGGCATCTACGTGATGTTACTTCACTGAGGCACACCTCTGAAACAGAATGGCTGTGAATTAAATGCGAGTTGGATGGCAGTGAAGGACGTGCTAAACCAATTTGTTTGCACCCACAAGTCCATGAGTAAGCAGGGTAGGGATGACGCTGACGGGTTAATTCGCGGTTCAACAAATATATTAATCACCAGTTGTGGCCAGAGACCCATTATCCAAATAACAACACTGTCGGAAACTGTGAACTCTACGCTGCCATCTAGTGAATGAATTGCATATAATTAAAATTAACCAACACAAACGACGGACAGAAGTCGAAACGTTGTCTTTATTTTCGTACATAACAGAAGCGTAAATGAGCCTTAACTCTCCGTACTCATGACTTTATCTTTCCTTCACCATTCCTGCCATCATGCTGGTAACTTACGCTCGGAGTACTGGATGGTCCGGGTGACGGTATCACCGGTACCAAAGGCGGTGATAGGAGTGAGGCCCACCTCGTAGGACAGAGGGATCCGCAAGTCTGTTATGGTGTATGACATCAGCACACCTTTTACTGGCTCTCTGGTGTTTATCTGCTTTGACATCACCTTCTGACCCATCTGTGATGAACATTAACATGAACACACACATAAATACAGGGTACAATAATGAGTATTCTCAGAAGGGGCTAAGAAATATGGATGAGGTCTATTAACGGTAAATTAGTCGAATAAATCTATTTATCATAATGGTACTATTCTAAAACCATCCTTTCCCTTGTAAATACAGCCAGCATCAATGAAAAAATAACAGATTTCAGGAAACACTTTATTAATGCTGATGTGATTAATGGATCGTACATAGAGACGCTGTTTACTCTATCGTGAAACATACATCAAGCACGCAAATTTGTCAGTGCTGTTACCTGTCACCTATGTAATGGCCTGTGTTTATGACACCAGTGACAATTTATTACTCTAATGACTTATAGTAATACCACCACATATTTCAAAACAAACATTTCGCTCATCATAAAAACGAGATATAAACCGATAAAAGTTTCTATCTGGGTAATTTTTTATGTTATATATGCTGAAAACAAGCCTAGGTCAGCATGTGCCCCTTCCATACAGAGTTTTCTCCAGATCCTGATATTATGTATGATACTATGTTATTATGTAGTACAGACGATGAGATATTTAAAGCACTGTACAGTTATTAATGAAATAATAATTTATTTAAGATTACAAAAATTAATTTATAGTATGCTGAGTTTTTTAAGGTTTTTTTGCTGATTGTTCAACCTCTGCCCAAATACACTTTTTAATACCCAGTTATGTTACTAAACAGTTACAACTTAGTTAACCAAATTAGTTGCAAAATGTTCCTCCATCTGTTTCTGTTTTGGTACCACCTACTTTCCAACATTTAATTGCCTTATTAAAATGTGCAATTTCAAAGTGAGCTGACAGTCATTCATAAAATACAAAATATCTCACTTTCGACATTTAATAGGCTTTTTTTTTTTTTTTTTTTTACTGTAAATAAAATATGCATTTATGAGATTTGCAAACCACTGCATTCTGTTAGGGCATAAACTTTTTTTTTTATTGTTTATTTTATTGCTTGTTTTTTATTAATTATTTCTTTATTAAACAGCAGTGTCATCACTCCGATCCTCTTTTAACTACAGAAAAGATGGCAAGCCGACTATTTTTGTACATTTTTTTTGTACTCATCAACTAGTAAAAAAAACACCTACTATAAAAAGTATTTACCATTTGCGTGCCTATAAGTAAGTAGTGCTTTCTGTATCAAAATAACGAGAACGTTTCAGAAACTGTATTCTGTATTCAGCAATCGATTCTTCTTTAGTGTATCCTGCCCAGCTCTGTCAATAGATCATTCTACATTGTGTATTTATAAGTGCATTTGCTTAAAGGAGCCAGGCACAGACAGTTCCATTAAAACCTGGTGAATTATTAACAAACATTATCATTACTTAACGGCAGTGGAAGGTGACACAGCAGCAAGAAGCAGCGACTCACAGTGCCCACAGCTAGGTGTGGAAATGGTTCTTTCTTTTTTCTTCCCTGTACAGGTCCTTTTAATGAAGGTGGTATCTTCTTTAATCTGAGCTGATTTTACTTTTATAGTTTATGATATAATAGGATTGGGTACTGCTGGAGCAACCAGGATAGGAGATATTAAAACTAGATACTATATGAGAAGGTAAGAAGGCTTTTTAGAGTCCACGCACATTCTTGATTAGGAACAAATCCACCTGGACTTAAATGAACAAGCAGACAGGAGCCTTTTATTAGATAATCACTGCAGCAAATATGCTTCAGCTGGCAACATGTTTTTTTTTACCCCAAACTGATGCAGTGAGTAGCTTCTCATTTCTCAGACAACCATGAAGGAAGACGTATCCCATAATGGTTTACAAGCTGATACCACATCTCAGAGAGATCAATTTTTTTGCCTTTATCAATCAAATAAAACAGCTGTGTGTCCCGTTTTCATGGGTGATTCGTTGGGGTAAGTTAGCTATCATTTTGTTACAGGTTGTTGTTGCCTCTATTCTATTTCCGTGCCATTTTGTTTTTATTCCCAGTGAAAATGAATAGGTGAAGCATTTCTATGGGAAACTGACGTTTGCTGTGCAAGAAAATTACATAATAGGTGACAAGTAAAGCAAAAAACTAACAAACCTATGAAAATGAAGAAACAAGTGCTTAGGGAAACAGGGAACTTGGGAGAAACATTGGGAATCAGAACTTAGTTGCTATGCAACAAGGTAGCTGGGAGACATTAACATTAAAAAATTAGGTAGCAAGAATTTGGGGTAGGTAATTAACTGGGATGTAGGGCAGTAAGAGGAACTAGGTGGTTATAAAGCACTGGTCAGTATGGGAGGCCTGGGAGCTCGAGAGTACAGAGCAAGATAAAACCAAATAAAAGGTAACGTAAAAACGGATAGAAAAGATTAATGTTAATGGTCAGTAAAATCATTTTAGTCTCCGTCACACATACCTATAGAAGAAGATTCATTGTGAGTGCGTGTCATTTTACATCAACTGTGTATTATACCCCAAGATGGTGACAAAATGTGTCCATAATGATTTGATAAAAAATTATTTTACTGGATAAATGGGATCCCTACTAACTAAGAGCAAACAGACCAGAAGGATGAAAGTAAAAATACTGCTGCCTGGAAAAGAGGTAGGCGTAATGGGTATATTCGGACGACACCTCCCTCGGTGGCTCTAGACAGTAATTACAGGACAGCTAGCAAGTGTCATGCCAAAGTGGCAGCACTACGAACTCATTAGAGGGTTCAGGTCTGGCAGAAAGGACCTCTGCACTCCTTCAGTCTCTCCTCCCTCTTATTTTCCTCTGTCGCCAAAGGCAGGAGGACAGAGTGTGTGCTTGTGTTGTTAACCTTGCAGTTGTGCATCAGCTGTATTTGTTACGTGACTAATTAGGTCTCGCTAACCACAAAGTAGGACGCTATAGCAACTGTACAGTGTGCACTTCAGCTAAAGTATGTGTGCATGCTTTCATAAACCCCTACAGTAAAGCAGCCCACACACAGGTCAAAGGTCACGCATGCAGATGCAGGGGCACACGCTTGAGTATGTTTGCTTATCATTCGCATTAATTCTGTCCCTTATTTTAGCATTATCCCTTCATTAGAATTTTAATTCTCCTCCTCACCTCCTACGGCTAAGAATAACACCTGTCCATATTTCTACCCACACACACTGGGAGCGTAGTACCATCGCCTCACAAAGCCTTCTGCTTGAGGGTCCTGCATGATGTTCCTTTATAAAGCCATACATCTGTCTTCAGATGCATGACTAACACTAGAAACATCACAACCAGCCACCTGCCAGGCTGTACTGCTCCACTTTTAATATTCACATGGGCGTTTAGACTGTGTTTATACATATACACATATCGAGAGGGTTCTGTCAAATCTCATATCACGATTTTTTGGTTTCAGGCACATATGAGGCTTTGACAGAACACCTTTGAGAAAAAAAGCCTAATAAAAAAATTTTTAATTACCTCTCTATTTTTTTTTCATTTCATATAGTTTGAAGTTCATTCATGCTCTGCAAAAGTCAGAAAAATAAAATTTGCAACACCTTTCAATTTTCTTGGCAAAAAAAGATAGTTTCAGTGTTTTTGTATATTAGCCAGACGTTTACCTCAATATACTTGTCGGAATTATTTTTCTCGTTGCCTACAAAAGCATTGTTCAGTACATTTTCACCAAAAAATTAGAGAAGTCATTTTTTACTTCTTTTTACCAGGAGCCATTTTAGACAAAAGTGGTGGTGTATAATCTTCACTGCACTCTATTGTGTGTGTGTGTGTGTGTGATATACACACACGCACACACACACACACACACACACAGACAAACCTGTTGTGTGATTGCAAAAATAAATTCAACCAGAACTCAGAGCTGT
>JAOUQZ010000039.1:3607855-3618125 GCA_028564935.1 Neosilurus hyrtlii
CACACACACACACACACACACACACACACACACACACACACACACACACACACACACACACACACACACACCTGTGTGTGTGTGTGTGTGTGTGTGTGTGTGTGTGTGTGTGTGTAATAAATTGGGTACCTGAGATAAAGAAGGTGCAAGTCGAGGTGCCCACCCCGTTGCTGACTTTACACTCATACGTGCCGTTGTTGGTGGGATCGAGTACGAAACGGAACTGAGGGACGTCCTGAGGATCCACGGGTGGGGTGCGGATTTGAAGCGTGTTCCGATACCAGCGCGCGCTGGCTATAGTGTTGGGATTGGCCTTGAGAACGACGCAGCGCAAAATAACAGTCTTGTAGTTTGGGGAGCGGAGATCCTGGAAGACTGGCTCCACAACAGGGGGATCTGAGAAGAAGAGATTAATATATTTGGTGCAAACACAGAATAAAGAGCAGCTGCGTTTTTCTCTTTTCACCCCTTACTGCTTCAGGTTTATTATTCAGTAATTTAATCTGAGATAAATTTTACGACAAACTTAAATGTGTGATTCTGATTGGTCAGAGGGTGCCGATTCATTTGCACTATACCCATTTCCATAAATCCTAACTGGAGCTTAGTTTTGCTTTTTTCTTACAACATTAAGTTAAACTGCCAATGTTTTAAAACGAAAAAACTATGTAATAGTGTCATTACACTGTTTTCTGATCAAACTGCACAACTCCCCAACCAACACTGATACCCCCCCCATTATTGTATTTTCCCATTTCCCAATTTACATCATGATTCCATGAATAAATTTTCTCTGTATAATGTAAAATAGTTTTTAATGAGGCAATCCAGAATTAGGTGAGCCCAAGTTTGCATTTATTTGTTTATCAAATAAATGCAGTTCTTAATTAAAGCATACTTTTAGAGTCGGGGGTAATCGCTCTTCTTCCTTTTAATCTGGTGTAATTAGCATAAAGGCGCGTGACTAAATCAACGAGAAAGGCTTCAGTACTAGCTGTAAATGTAATTGTACATAATCAGATTTTGAATGCACTAGTGTTAGCAATTAATTCCCAGGCGCTCTATTTGAAAATAGCCACCGATGATGAAGGACTACGGCGTGAACGTGAATTAGAAGAATTCCAGTCATGAAATAGTAGATAATTATTTGATTTAAATGAAATGAACCGGGACCAAAGCTACGCGCACATTGATTCTCGAGCCCACTTTTCATTACAAATGTGTTTACAAACTCCCAGAGATGTTCATATTTCCACACGCACAATCCTCGGTGCATTCTCGCATGACTCATTCACCAACTTCACTGCCAGCTCTTACACTTGCTTCTTCCATAAACGCGATCCTCGTTTACAAGATGGCAAAGCCCCATGTGGGTACCAGCATGCTGGCAAACACTAAGTGGGAATTATGAGGTAAAGCCAACATTCGCTGTGGGAAGTGACGCCGGTGCCAGAGAAGGAAGTTTGCAGGGAACAGCAGAGACAGAGACAAGGAGACACATCACTTCAAATCCGAATCAACTAATAAATGTCCTCACACATTTGTTTAGCTATGACCTGGGGCAACAGAACATGACTTGATTTAAAGTAACAGGATTACAGAAACAGTTCTGGGACAGACGGGGTGTCTTGTTTCAGTTAACCTAGCCAGTTTTCTTTTGAGTATAAAGAAACAAACTCATTCGTTCATTCATTTTCTGAACCGCTTGATCCTAATCATGGTCGCAGGGAGGCTGGCGCCCATCTCAGCCGACTCTGGGTCAGGGCAGAGTACACCCTGGACAGCTCGCCAGGCCATCGCAGAGAAACAAACTCCTTTGTGAATTACTGAAATTACACCATGGTTATCTACTGTATAGGAAGTACCTACAAATAAACATTAACTGTAAATTTTGATGTTTATTTATTTATTTTTAACTATAATACCTTCTAGCTACAAAATCCATGCAGGTTTCTTCAATTCAGTTTATAGTAAACAATTAAAGAAGTTTGACCAAAAATGAAAATGTTTGATTAAAAATGTGATTTTCGGGGGATTTTTTTTCGAGACTAGAGAAGTAGTGCTATTTAAAATAAACTAATAATACGATACATTGAAATAATATAACTTCAGGATTAGAGCTTCCGTGTGATGGCAACGATGCAAATACTGCTAATTAACATGGGCTCAGCGGAGCAGGGAAACCGGAAAGAAGTAGATGTACAGAGCCATGGAGGAAAGAAAGAAAGAAAGAAAGAAAAAAAGAAAGAAAGAAAGAAAGAAAGAAAAAGAAAATGATATTGTGTGTAATATTTAGGAAAAGATGGAAGATGCGCTAATGGAAAGGAGCTGGTCATGGTAATTACAGAGCTGACGCTAATAAAAAACTGCAGTGATTTCTTTTTTTTCTTTTGCAAATCGTCCGAATCGAATAAAATGAAGCAAACAAAAGTAAAACGGAGAGAGCGTGTCACCCATAATCAGCGGATAACTGGAAATGCGCAGCCTTGCCTGGGTAAATCAGACATTAGGATTATTAAAGAGGAAAGCAAAAAGCTCAATTCAATTCAAGCGTATTTGACTGAATCGGATAGAATATTATTAACACTGATGGTACGTCATTTGAACTTTTCTCATGAATAAGAGTGTGAAATAGGGAAGGGCCAGAATAAATATTTGGGTATGCGTGAAACTGTAGAACAATCATCATGATGATTACTGCAATCAGACAATCCATGCATAATGAATAAATCCACTTCATAAATAACACTATGTATGTATCGAAGTATTACGCATATCAATGTCACAGCTTTGATGAATAGCTGTATTCTGATTTTGAATTATGGTATTTTATGGTGTCTTATACAGGGTGACCCCAAATAACCCTCCACATTTCAAAGGTAAATGGGGGAGGGGGGGGGGGGTTGGGTCACCTTCAGAACAGACATTATAACAAAAGCTCTTAATGATTTTTTTTTTTTAATAAATAAAGTAATTTTTAATGATGCATCTCTTCAGGGTCCTGCATCACCCTGTCAGGGTTTACTGCATAATAATAACCAGCTCACTCTTTGCGCTCCCTTAAATAAGTCTTCCGTCTACAATGCTTTATAAAGGTTTTTATTTAATTTTTTTTTTCACCTTGCTTGGGTCTGGCCCTAACATCGTGCGAGTCTTCTAAATTTATCCCAAATCCTTCTGTCTGTGTTCATCCCTGCACATTACACTCACAGGGGGATGAGTTCTGCAAGACCAGGTTCGATACATAACCTGCATTAATAAAGCGGAGTAGATCGCTTTGGGCTAATGGCCTCGTGAGAAAGACACTGAAGAGCATTGAATGATACAGTGTTATCCTCAACGCTAATGAACTCGGAGCCTCTTTAGCTCGGGCTCTTAGGAAACACACTTTCAGCGGGCGTCATAATGGGCACATTATTGAGAGCGTAAATGCATTAGCGCATGAGCCGCTTCCAGGAGGCTGCATTTAAATACAATAATAATAGGCATCCGTTCGGAGTGGTTTAATGGAATATGTGTTTTTGTGTAGTTGTGTGCATGTCTGTGTGTGTGAGTGTGTGGTTGTTGGACATGTCCCAAGGGAGCTCAGTCAAAGCATTGTGTTAAAGCCAGATTAACAGCACTTTAGAACAAGCTTCATCAAACCAGATCTAATCACAGCATTTATTGTGATAAAACTCTGGAGTCTACACTGCTGTGGGTTTTTTTAATAGCATCTCACATCTTGTCATCAATTTATGTAAAAGGTCTGTGTAAATGAAGGTAAGTAATGACTTTAATCAAATTATAAAGGCTTGAAATTCCAGTGTGAGAGGAGGATGGTGGGTGTTGTGGAAATGCAGTTTGCTTTGAAGATGACAGTTCTAGTGCATGCACTACCCTAATCTAATACTTGGGGTGGCAAAAAAAGCAGCTGTGTTGTAGTGTACAATCTTGTCGAGATCAGTGGGACAACATAACTAAATATAATACACTGATCAGCCATTGCATTTAAACCATCTGTCTATTATGGTGTAGGTCCTATTTGGGTCACCAGAATGGCTCTATCCTATCAATGCATGGACTCGACACGGACCCTGAGGATATGCTGTGGTATCAGGCACCAAGCATTTCTCAGCACATCCTTTAATTCTTCTAAGCTGCAAGGCTAGGAATTTCATAGTTTGGACTTGTTTGTCCAGTATGTGCCACATATAGAGAATATGGGGACCATTTTTTTTCCCCAAACCATTTTTTAACCTTTCTCTTAAAAGAAGCTACTGGTATTAGAAAACACTGTGGTGTTAAAGGGACCTAGATGATCTGCAACAATGATTAGGTAGAGAATACATGTCAGATTAGCGTCCACATGAACTGAAGGACCAAGGATTTCCCAGCAGAGCATCATTGGCCACAACTTCACACTGCTTCTGGTAGCTTGCCTTCTTATCAGAGTCCATCCTTTTGCCATCTCCTCAGCAAGAAACGGATATACATGCACTCAGATTACCTTTATCAAAGTCCCTCAGATCGTTACTCTTGCCCATTTTTCCTACTTACAGCACATCAATTTCTGTTATTTCCTTTACATTTTGGTGGTTTTAAAGTTATGGCTCTGTGCTTTGGAAAAAACGGCAGTGGACTATAACGCATTATAATATGAAATAATGTTGCAGGTACTCACACTCCACATTGAGCTGCACTTGTGCAAGCCTGCGTTTGATGTTGAGGCCGTTGTATGGCGCCGTTTGGCACCGGTAAGTCCCCGCCATATCTCGTGAGACATTGGTAAGGCGCAGGCGTCCATCACGTGTTTCCATCATCCATTCACCTGATGGCATGGGTGTGTCTTTGTTGGCCCGTGTCCAGAGAACTGGGGGGCGAGGTTTACCCTCAGCTAGGCATACCAGCTCTGCAGTTCCACCTTCGCTCGCGTTGACCACATTTCCACCCGCAGGTACACTTAGGATTGGAGGGATTACTAACAAAATGTGAACAAAAGAACAAATGGGAGATGGACAATGAACAAAAAGTCATTCATGCTTCATGTTTATGTTCTATAGTCCAGTCATGTTTTCAGACATGTGTAGACCGTTGAGCAAGAAACAAAACATGCTTCGAAATGGAGGTTTACCAGTCAATAGATGGAGTCATTCAGTTATTAATCACTAACCAATTTGGGGATTGTTCGAATCAAATTCTTGATCCAGGAATTTTTTAAAGGATTTTTTTAACATTGAGAGATAGCAAGATTTCTGACATTTTGGTTCATATGGCTATTGCTGGGCTTGGCGGAGGTTTGTGCTCTCGGAGTGCTCGTTGAGTATGAGGCGGTAATCGACACACTATTCTTTAGCAGAAACATGCACATCAATGGTGCTGATGCCGAAGGGGAAGAGTCGTTCTAGTTCGTTTAAGAAGTGGAATCCTGACACTGCAGTGGTCTGTAACAGACATTCAGGGATGTGGCACGAACTAAGCGGAGAAAAAATAACTGTGAGAGAGAAAGTGCGAGAGAGAATAGAGGAGATTGATCATGGTAGGGAGCCCAAAAAAAGCCCTACTAACACCCACAGAAGGTCAAAAGTTTGGAAAGGAGTAAGAACAAAGAAAGTGAGACGAAAGGTCTTTCCGAAGAAGAGAGAACAGGAGATTACAGGGGCTGCACAGGGAATTCCAGCATGCACAACTGCTTCCCAAGGGACAGACAGCACTGGAGTCTACAAAATATTTTTTTCCCCTGTTGGCATGGAGGTCTAACAAAGGATACTCCACGGCAGAATTAAACAAGCTCTCATTTCAGCACCATATAAGGCTGTTTTTTCCTAACCGAATAGACATCCAAGACGCCGTGGTCATTTGAAATATGGTTCAATTCACCTGGAGGGTTTTGGCAAAGCTCATCGAGTTTAAGTGGCAACAACTCACGGGGCTGTCAACAGCTAGTCGGTGTGCTTAGTTTGATGGGGACGAAAGGAATTTTTGATCGTCCACTCCACATTTAAAGACATATTTAGGAGAATATTAAATTACCCAGTGCTTGAGTATGAAGTGTGGAAGACCAGCTTCTGATGTGATTGAAACTGACATTTGGTGCTAAAATTTTGCTAAAATGCCTCAGCATTACTAAACTGCACTATATGTGAGGTTTTAAACCAACTTTTTTCAGTGTGTTAAAAATGGGATGCAGATAGACGTGCACTCAAGTAGAAAGTCTTGTTTGACAACTTCTGGTAGGTAAGTAAGGACTGCTTCATACAAGGCCACCCAGTCTGAAAGTAAAGACCAGCAGCTGTCTAGATCTGAACTGATCCACAGCTCTAGCTGAATATGTAATGTAGATTTCATCTGAATTACCTCCATAAACTAGACCCTTTCCAAAAAAAAAACATCCATCGCAACAGAAACCACAAAAGTAGGCCAATGCATCATGGGTGTGGAAATGTAGTGGGGGGAGGGGGGATCAGAAATAAAAGCAAATATAGCCACAAGCACTTTTTGCAATTAAGCACACTCTGCAGGCAGTTCTTACAAGTTGAACGTAATGCTAAAGAGACCAAAGGTCAACATCAACAGATTTTGATAATCATTTGTTTGGAATCTGACCATTTGGTCAAAACTCAGCGTTTGGAAAAGATGGGAAAAGAAGCCAAAAATTCCAGGACTAGTCGTCAAATGTAGGTAAGTAAGCAAGAGGGAAAAGTATTAAGGTAAGCCCAAATGGTCCAATGCCATTCCATATCTGTCCTGTAAAAGAGAAAGGCAGAGAGAGCAAGATAAAAATTCCACACTCACCACTGCTTTGTGTGATATTAACTTCCACTCGGAGCTCGGGGACAGTACTGCCGGGGAAGTTGGCCACGCAGCTATAGGTTGCTTGATCTCGGAACTTCATGTCCACAATCTCCAGGCTGCTAGTGCCGGGGGGCATGTCCGGGTCAGTGCGCAGCACAATGAGGCTGTCTGAGGGGTACACAGGGGCGCCGTTCTTGTACCAGGTGTAGTTGACCTTATCTTGGGGCTGAGCATCTACGTGGCACGACAGCTTGAGGTCCCGACCCATCTGGATGCTCTCGCTGTCCTTGTTCGAATCCGGTGTGATCTGGAACGTCAGGTTCTTCATCGCTGTGCAGAGGCAAAGGAATCAGGAAAAGGTATTGGATGGTTTTTCATGCAAGCGTTGAGATGCTAGGTTCTCTCAGGCATCTTATACAATCACGTGCACTTGCGTAATTATTAAGATATCACCAAAGTGTGGAAGTCTTTTACCAAATGGTATTATGAGTTACCATGATAAAACATGACCCCTAATTCTTATTTATAGCCATCAACTATTTGCGAATGGTTAAAAATTACCTGTTGACATTTTTTTATGTTAGTTGCTTATCCCAACCTTTGTGTGTAAGTTTTATGGAACTGGACTTAGAAATTTTAGCTGAATGGACCTGATGTGAATTGTATATAACCCAGTAAACAAGTCAGACACAGGACTGAAACGTATCAGGCTAAACCTCAAGTTTACAAATTTTTAATGAAAAATACAGACTGTACTACACATACTTCTAACAATAAGGTTGACGTTTCTCCTTGCTGGGTTCCCCACATTGTTGACAGCGGTGCAGTTGTAGAACCCCGACTCAGCAGGAGAGACGGAGCGCAGTGTAAGAGAACCACCACGGACGGTGGCACGGCGTGGCAGGGGGCCAGGATATCTCGCCCACGTCACTGTGGGCATTGGGAAACCAGCTGTAACCTCACACGACATGGTGACATCCTGGCCTGGGTCCACCACATATGTCTCATTAACTGAGAGCCTCAAGGTTGGGGGAGCTAGAAGATAAGACGACAGCTTAGTTACACTTTCCATGACTACAACATAAACACTGTCAAGTGTATACTGATGTATTAGGGCTTTAAACATAATTTATACTGGATACAACACAACTCTACGATCAGTCACTCTCTTCCAACAGGCATGTATATAATTAAGATGACAACACTAATTGACTCAATTCAAAAGGGTGAAAGTTTACTGGGTAAACAGTTTGTGAAATCAAGAGAGTCCAAGAGTGGGGAGGAAAACAATATTATTTATATATATATATATATATATATATATATATATATATATATACACACATATATATATATATACATACACACACACACACACACACACACATACACACAGATAGATACATAGATAGATAGATAGATAAGTAGGTAAATAAATAACAGGTAGAAGTGATAACACAAACTTAATTGACATTGTACAGTAAATTATCAAAATACATTTGATAAATTCATTATCAGATAAAACACATGCATTCATCAGATTGCAATATAAAACGTATAAAACTGCTTAACTATATATATATTTGGGGGAATGTAGCCACATTATACCAGTCCCTCAGTGATTACTTTTCAATCACAGCACATCCTTAGCATGTACTTATTTTTCTATATTTACTGAGCTACAAAACATACTCATTTAACATCTGTTAAAACAAATTGTCCTTCCAAAAAAAAAAAAAAAAGGTACAAAAATGTGGTAAGAAAACAAAATATAATTATTAAACAATTCAAACAATTTTATCATCAAGATTCTCTGAAAATGTAAAAAACAAAAGACAAAAACAAGTATAAATTCAATTTATCAAAAAGAAAAGAAAAGAAACAATATAATACAATGTATTTTAGGGAAAGACAAAGAAACAGGCAAGGAAAAACTGCATGAGGCAACATGAAATGTGCTTTTGAATGTGCTGTCACGTTTGGTTCAATAGAAACCATATTTGGTTGAAGCTCTTTTTATCTTGAGAACCTTTTCATGCACATGAAAGAGTTCTTCTTTTTTTTAACCTGTATTTACAAAATGGAGTAATGTAGGAGAGGAGATGAGCAAAAAGCACCATTTTTCAGAAAAAGTGGATTATGTCACCACCTACAGCCAGATATTTAGGGTTATTTTATAAGATAATGTGTTGATATAGTGGGGAGGTTTGGAACTCAATCATTTACTCGTTCGCTCGATGAGCCAATACAACCTCACGCTAAAACTACTGGTTACCTTTAGGACCATTTCTACACAATGTTTTTTTTGATAAGCTTAAATGATCACATTAAACTTGACCTAGCACATGATGCTAAACTAGCTTGTAGCTTGGTCAGTTCAAGAAAAGGAAACGCATCCCAAGCCTGGAAGAAAGACAAATGTATTACTCTTCCACTAAATGATATGTCTGCCTATATGAAACGATTACAACTGTGATATGCTGACCATCATAAAACTGTGCATGATTGAGTACCAAGACATCAGAAATACACTTCCGAGGCTGACTTAGAACTTAATTTTATAGCTGTACTCCATCACCGGGCAGAGCCATCAGAAATGTCATCAGAAAATGGAGAAAGATGACAGATGACCAAAGATAAACAAAAGGGAACAAGAAGAAGACAGCAGCCATTATTTATTTACCTTGTGTACCGTCATCAAATCCAATACTAAAATGAGTGTATGCAAAATTTCTAAATCAATTCTGGTACCAAGAAGCATCATGCAATCTTTAATACAGTGAAATATGTATCTCATATGTACCTCAAGCACGCATCTCTAAACACTTTTGCTCTGATTGTCCTGGCCTAAAATGCTAAATCTCTGTGGTGTAGTGATCATCACATACACCCCGGAGCATGACGGTCCTGGGTTCGAGTCCAGGGCTCAGTGAGGGTCTTTGTGTTGATTTTGTTCTCAATGTGCTTGCTTAGGTTTCCTCAGGGTACTTCAGCTTCCTTTCACAAATCCAAAGACATGCAATTAGGCTAATTGGCTAGCCCATATTGTCCCTAGGTGTGACTGTGAACGGCTCAAAGTATGTGACGGGAAACGTATGGCTCAACGTTTGTGAGGGGAAATGCTATGTTTGGTGTAACTCAGTGGTAAAAATACAATGATTGGTCAAATTTGTGGAAAAGTTGTGGTGATTGGTTAAAACTGCAGGGTCCTGCAGAATGTATGAGGATCGGTTGAATTCACATGAATGCAATTATGACGTCACGCATTCCCGGAGCGCCTGATTTAGGCAATTAAAGATACGACACAGTGGTGCCAGTTCTCAGCAACATTTACACGTAAACACAAAAATCCTAGGTCAAAAATTCAGGCACAGGGGTGGCACGATGGCGCAGTGGTTAGCACGTCCGCCTCACACGTCCGATTCCCAGCTCGGGCGTTTCTGTGTGGAGTTTGCATGTTCTTTCTGTGCTTGCGTGGGTTTCCTCCGGGTACTCC
>JAOUQZ010000039.1:3627597-3641864 GCA_028564935.1 Neosilurus hyrtlii
CTCTCTCTCTCTCTCTCTCTCTCTCTCTCTCTCTCTCTCTCTCTCTCTCTCTCTCTCTCTCTCTCTCTCTCTGGACCACAATGACTAAATTTACCAACAGTAGTTTTCTATCTATCCATCCATGCATCACTCCCTCCCTCTCTGTCTGCATCTCCCTTTCTTTTTCTATTTTGAACTACACTGACTGTCTGTCCATCATTCAGTCTCTCTCCCTGTCTGTATCTCTTTATTTGAACCAACAGTATCTGTCTGTCTGTAATTTTAATGTAAGATGGCTCAGTTGTGAAATGGAGCTTCTCCAAACAAAACCATTAAAATAATCGTCTAATTAACAGCTGCAATTTGTTTGTCATTACATCGTCATTAGATAATAAAGCAAACTGAAGGTATTTTACTGAAAATAGCAAAGACAGGACGGAAAGGAGAGGAAAACAATCCGATCTGACGCGATAATTTCTTTCCTTCTCTGATCGGCGGATGGATTTTCTGAAAGACAATAGGAGCAAATCAGTGTCTCACAACAGATGTTTCACAATCCTGAGGAATTGTTCCCTTTCCCAAAAGACACCGCTCCAGATATGCATAACAACACTGCAGCGTAGATGGAAGCTGTTCTGATAAAAGGTAGTGCTGCTTCTCATTACCTGATATTCTCCATAGGTTCAGTGCAGTTGAACAGATTCTCACACTTTAGTGCTCCAACACATCTGATTCCACTTACAGCACTTTAGATCAAACTGATGTGAACCGAGATCTCACTCGACACATGACCCAGTGGCTGTGCGTGTCTGCTAGCAGCTTACGCCAAGTTCTTTTCCTTGCAGGTTTATTCTCAGACTGCTTAATGACTCAAATACAAAACTCTTTTGAATGAATGCATCCCTTATATGACCAAATGCAAACATATCAGCTTTGCATATGACCACCACTAACTAGGGAGGGGCGGAAGCATGCACATCCCCCCTCTGTGACACACAATGCTGCCGCCCGCATCTTACGCAAACTGCTGTGCATGAGCATTGAAGGACGGCCTAACACACTCCAAGTAAAAGCAATGTCCGCCACTTTTTTACCAATGAGCTCACAGACTCCCGTGATTGGCTGGTGATCGCTGTGAGTGACAAGGAGGTGAGCGCACAGTTATTTAGTCCCAGGGACTCCCGGGTGTAAATGGCTTGCCTAAAAATAACCTTGAAATAAACTCTGACTGCTATCTCTACTTCAATATAAATATATTTTTAAAAACTGCCAAGAGATTTAAATCCTTTCGTAGATAAGCACAGTCTAGGCATACGAATATGTTGTACAGAACGTGTCACCCGGAGAATCCGAGTCGGGACCTTGGATGTCTCGATATTGCTACACGTTATAATCCTATTTTTTAAGCCTGTTTTATCTATTTTATATCTGCTTGTCGTCTTCAGACATCTCTTTAAATATTAGCAGCTTTTTTGCAAGCTGGGTGTGTCGGATACAGTGTATAAACTTATTCCCATTCACTCTTCATTCTGTCTTTCTTTTCCTGCTGCCCATGCTCAGTCCTTTAATTCTTCGAGAAAGTAATGTCTGGAGCACACAAAGAAAATTTTCCACCGCATGTCAAAATCTCAATCACCCTGAAGAGATACTTCAGAAAGAAATCAATAATTTGATGCAAAACATTGATTAAAAAATAATTTCATTGATTTTAAAAATAATTGTAGTGTTAAAGTGTAAAACGATTTTATTGCTTGCATTAATTACATGCTGGATAAAGGTCTGTTATGTCTATCATGGAAATGATATAAGTTGATATTGTACTGACCAATCAGAATTGAGTGCTCAAATGAGTCATGTAATAATAAAATATGTAATTTTATGATTATTCATTCATTCATTTTCTGAGCCGCTTAATCCTAATTATCGTTGAGGGCAGGCTGACACCCATCTCTTCCGATTCTGGACAGCTCGCCAGGCCATCGCAGAGCTAACACACACACACTCACAATCACCTAGGGATGATTTGGAACAGCCAAATAGCCTACTGTGCATGTTTTTGGACTGTAGGAGGAAACTGGAGTAGCTGGAGAAAACCTATGCACATGCTCTTTTGATTATATAAAAAGCAATACATTCTGCATAATAAACTGATAAAGTAATATAACGATGTAATGGCCAACTGACACCGTGCAGCAGGCCAACACTGAGAAACAGAGCAGAGGAGAAGGTTTTACCATAAAAGATCAAAGGATTTTAGAACGCTTTTCTTTTTAAGACTAAATGTTTCCCAAAAGTAAAGTGTAAAATACAGCGCCGCCAATCCACTCCGGTTTAAAAGTAATAAGTGCAATGAAGAGCTACGTGCGAGTCCGAGGGAAAAAGAAAGAGAATTATATTTCCCATTACCTTTCTGTCAAGTGGCGTAGTGGTGGAAAAGCTAAAAAAGTGTTCTTATAAGGAGAAAGTGTCAGGGCAGCAAAACTCCTGGGTTGTTGTGTAAATCGGACAGAAAATTGAACGTTTTTCGCTTAAAGCATTTCAAAAATGTGCCTTGGAGACTTTAGCCATAGATGCATCACACGTTTAAGCTGCATCATACTGCAGTAGGGTTGCCTGGTATGGGCTGCTGTAGACAGAATTATTTGATAAACAACAAAATTAAATCTTACAAACGGTCTTAAACAAATAAAACAATTGCTTATGCCTGGCACTGGGATTTACCTTCACTGGAAAGCTAAAATGCTCTCTCAAGTTCCATTGCTCTGACATTACTCCTCCTTTATTATTATACTTTGGACTATGAACTTTTCAGCCCAAACTCATGTGACCCATCATCACCAAACTGACTGAGTTATGAGTAAGTATGTTGGGTTTTACACACCCGAGCCTACTGGCTCATAAGAGGCGGAGCTTATCCTGGTTTCTGTAGCGTGGAGCAACTAGGAGTTCATCTCCTCCTGGATGGGAATCCAGTCCATCGCAGGTTACCTTTCCAGTATTTTTTTTTACTGGTACCCATTTATAAGGCTGGGTGGACTTGTGGTTAAGACCGTGCCAAGGGGTCTTAGCACAGTGGAGGTTATTTGAGTTATGAACACGTATAAATCTACCTCTGGTTTAATGAATTTATTCACAAGACATTCCTGGAAAATTTAATATACTCAGAAAAAGTCCGTTCTGTGGTGTTGGGTCACATATTTACTTGTACACACTGTTTGTACAGTACTACGCAGCTTTCAAATCCACCTTGCTCGAATCTTTATCCGTCCCTTCTGTTGCGGCGCCACTAAATTTGTATGACAAAAACATTCCCAGGTTGTTGTGTGAAAGGGAATTTAAGGTGAGGCGTAGTGTAGAAAAAGTGCCAGCTTAAGGTGAGTATAAAAGTCTCCAATTATGGCTGAAAATCAGAGCGACTGCATCTTTTCTTTTTTTTTTGACATCTCGACCTTTGTGTTTCCAGGTGTTTGAACAAAACATGTTTAAAAACCCTGGCTGAGTGACGTGCGGAACTAAAGCCGAGCCGTGCTCCCGCTGGCAAGGTGTTAAATTCATCCAGCCAGAATTTTTATGTCTTTCCCTTTAACAAAAGCAAAAAAAGGTCAAGCCGAACACGACTCTGTGCCGCGTTGCATTAAATAACCTTCGCTGAGAGAAATGGAGGCCTACAGGGGAGACGATAAAACACATTTCAGATAAAGCCATGCCCAGTGTGAAGACATGTGGGCAGATTGTTATCAGCTCTTAACCCATGGCCTTATTGATTCTCCCCCTTATATACCTCCTGCATATGGCTCCATTGATGTTTTAGTCAGAAGCTATTTGTACCCAAAATAAAATATAAAACTGGACACATTCATAAAATTTGGGGGGCCTATGAGTATCCATACAGTATCAGTATCAGTATCATAACTATAAATCATTAGCTGCTGTCCCACTATCTTGCCATGGCAAGCCAGGGGTATCTTAAGGCTACCCAATATAAAATATTGATTTGCATGTTTATTATTGTGCATATAGCCCAGTAGTTTCCGCACCCATTACACTCGGCCTTGTTGTAAACACCCCTCCGCCCACCCCCACCACCACCACCAACCCCCAAGACCACACAGTGTGGTTGCAACATAAGCATCAACACCACAAGTGGCTACAAATGGATCCTTTAATTTGATCTATTTATATTTTAACTGAGCTCACAGGTAACTAATTAAAATACAACCAAACCAATTTTACGTTACTACCTGTGTCTTTATTTACACCTATAATAGATTACAATTAGCTTTCCGGCTAGTCAGGGTCATCTAGCTCAGGTGATACAACTGGCTACCATTGTTTTTTGTAGTTTTTTTTTAATGTATATACATATTTAGACACAAATAAAGCTACCACAGAGCTAAATGTTTACATTAGTGTAGAATGGACTGAAAGAGATATACCCTGATCCACCTTGACATCACCTTACGCACTGGTTAGCGTTGTCTGACCCATGGATTACCATAGCACCGAAATCCTCGGGCTTCTGGCCTCACGGTAGCAATAAGAAGGCAGGATCATTCCCTAGAAGTGCGAGCAGAAATGGTAATGGTCTTGGCTCACCCTAGCACCCTAACAAGCTATGGCTCGATAGGGTGGAAAGCAGCTATTGTATTTTCGTTCGCTTGGAATGACCCCCTTATATCTACATAGAGAGTTGGTCCTCCACCCGCCATGTCCCCTTACTACGATAGACCAGAATAGACAAACCCATAGAAAGCACTGTTCGTGGTTTTACAAGTGGCAGCATGAACCCAGAAGAAAGAACCAGAACAAAAGGTGACATGAAAATAAGACTCAGAATTAGTGATTGCCGGTGTCGGCCAACAAGTTTGAAAACCCAATTTTCAATCATATTTATTTTAAGTAAGTGTGCAACTTGTGTACTTGAACGGCCACCATACAAACAATACAGGCTTGGAAGGTAGGCTGGGGCAATCAGTTGGGTGCTTTCCAGTTTAATCACCATCTCTTTAGCAACATCGACATCTCTGGTTTAAGCTACATTCACATTATATATAAGTGAGCAGGAACAAACTATTAACATAAAGAAAGTCCCAGGCAGATAAGAATTTCAGCTACATTTCTTGTTTTCACGCCCTGCGATGAACTGGTGTCCCACTGGGTATGACTTCTTGTTTTGAACCCTTATGTGGTCACTTATCTTCTGCCACCCTACAGGTGTAAAAGCATAAATAGAAATATTGTATGGAATGTACTGGTTCAATCAGGAATCTACCTCTTCTTATTATGTCACTGTATGGCCAGTACTATTTTCATTTGGATACAGACATGCCAGCAAAGCATACTCCCACTTCAGCCACAGCCAGAATCATAGTCCATTTTTCTTTCCATCTTTCGTTCCTTTGAATCTGACAGCGTGAGCAAGTGCAAGCATGCGTCCTCAACGGTAGCAAACAGCACTCACACAGCATACTCTCACCACAAGCTGACCACAAGCAAGCCAAGGCAGAAAATACCATCGTCTACTGCATTTCCCCTCCACTTGGAACTAATTAATCTTACTGGACGCACTACCCACAAAAACCTGCTTCCCAGCTCGCATACCGTTGTTACACTTCCCTTCTACCAGCTTAACAAAGGCAATTAGGAGGCATCCTCTTCCCTGAAATGCTGTCAAGACTGTCTCTCCAGGCTAAAGGTCAGGCTCTGGAAAATATAAAGGAAAGGATCTTTCCGGAACCTTCTCCAGCTCGCATTTGATAACTGAATAAGTCGGTGCTGGCACGAGACATGAAGACAAACCCCAAATATAGTCCTCACCGCCTCATACCCAGAGCTCATACGTTCAAGAAGTAGTTTTTTGTTTTGCATCTTCCTAGTTACTTCCTGGTGTCCACACCACCCACATCTAATCCACCTGAAAACTGCTGGGTTTTGTTTCATATATGATGCGACTGCTCCATGTGTAAAAGATGGTCAGCAAATGAAACCAAGTGCCTGCGTTGTTGGTCCTATGACCACTTAGCAGTGCTCCACCCATGGCCACACTCAATTTCTACACACTATGTGACATCACCAACTAACTGACCTACACATTCTGTTATTATGTCACAGAGAGGGGCGCTACCACCCTGTGACATCCCACCTGCAGAGCTTTACACACTACTATTATTATTTTTTTTTATTGTGCTAGCATTTTCGACTAGGAAATGCTAAGTACGGATTATAGCACAATGGTGTGTGCTTTTACAGTAAAATAATTATCGGCACGCTGGGATGGCCCAGGGTGTGAATTGCAACAGGTTAGTGCTGTCAGAAAATGAGCACTGCATTGTGTGCTTACCAGAAATAACAACTGCATGCAACAACTGCATAAGTGGCCAAGACCTCGACCATAAGATTGGTGCACATCACAAAAGCATCAGTAGCACACTTCATGTAGGTGTACTTCACAGTGTGAGTGCACTTGTGCAAGCAAATTAGCAACAATCAACTGAGACACAACGCGAGTCATAACTTATTCAGCTGCTATAAATTGAATCAAAAATTTCCAGGGTTATTCCTATAGCAAATGAATGAAGCATGTCTGTGCCAGGCTCCACTTGCTTGCTACAGGAATAGTCCTGTCACTGTTTGATCACATCTCCTCTATCACTTCGATCATTCCCTCACTATCCCCATCCCTCTTGACCTGAAAGAAAACACACAGCTCATCATGCCACATAGAAAGCACAAATCCCCCTGTCCTTAAGATGTTTAAATGTTATTTTACCAAATCTAAGACTTAAACCATACATTAGACACATGTTCCTGACTTCATTAGAGGTGTCAAACGGTAGTAGCACAAAACCGCAAGGCAAGCGAAGCAACCTGACAAGTCGTGCCAGGCTCCAGTGATACGTAGTGTTTACATTAAATCGCCAGCAATGTGCTCTGGATACACAGCAGCAGCTGCCACACTTGCAAGCACATCCACCTTCACAAATGCACAAGAAACGGGAGCTCTATTCTTGCAGCAGCCGGAATGACGCACCCGCGCTCCCTCAAAGCGCGGCACGTAGAGGGGACGGTGTCTCGGGTGTCTGGCTCCTTTGTGGGGAGTTCTTCTCAAAATAATTCCAAGGTCACTTCTTTTGGCACTGTGGGTCTCATATGAGCACAGTGCTAATTAGCCAAGGCGTGATGGGGGGAAAAAAAAAGCTCAGCCCAGAATAATCTTTCAACTTTCAAATGGATGGACTTTCCAGTGCTATATACACACTCGCTTAAGTAAGAACACATGCTTGCCTGTTCATTTTGCAATCGTCCATTAAGCATGCAATCCTTGAATTCATCATTGAAGAAAACATGTAATCTTGATGGCAGGTTGGCTGATGAGAGCAGTCAGTGGACAACCAGTCCAACCTCCGGTAACTAAAATAACCACTTTATACAACCACGATGAGGAGAAAAGCAATCTCCAGCTGTCCAGCTTTTGGTGAACTTGAATAGCCTTAGATTCTGTTCCTGGCTAACAGAAGAAGCCTTCATTGGCAGCACAGTGAAGTACTTTTCTTCACATATCCCATTTTGTTGGGGTCAGAGCGCAGGGTCATCCCTATGACACGCACCCCTGGAGGAGAAAGGGTTGAGGGCCTTATTCAAGGGCCCACCAGAGGCAGCTTGGTGGAACTAGAGCTTGGACCCCCCAACCTTCTGATCAGTAACCCAGAGCCTTCACTTCCACAACATGATCCACCTCAAGCTCTACTATGTTGTTTCTTCTGGAATACTTTTCTGCTGGAATGCTAATTCAGTTCCTGTCACAGGTCTATCAAAGCAATTGACAAACTGACCTCGCTTCCTAAACAACCCTGCAGAACTGTCATTGCAGATGTGTTTTTCAAACCATTTTTCATGAACTTAACAGACTGTCGCGAGCGGAAAATCCCAGGAGATCAGCAGATTCTGAAACTCACAAACCAGCCCATCTGGCAACAACGATCAACGAACACACCATAATAAAAGTCAGTGAGATCACCTTTTCCTTCTAATTTAATAACATCAACACTGTTCCCTTGGGTGGTAATTTATATGTACAGTATATGTGAAATATTTGTGTTTTATTTTTTTAAACAGAGTATAATTTGATTTAATTTTATTTCCTGAACCTCTTTATCCTTTATTATGGTCGAGGGACAGCTAGAGCCCATCCCAGCTGACTCCAGGACAAAGCCGGGTACACTTGAACAGCTTGCGAGACAATCACAGAACCGAACATATAGCATCGTTCCTGGTTTATGCAATTAAATGACCATTTGATTAAACACTATTGTATACATGACTCACTGTACATGGAAGATAATATTCACTTAGAGTCAATTAAGAGAACAGAAATTAAATCACTAAGCACAATTATTTGCATTTATTTAAATAGAGAAGAAAGAAAAGAAAACGGTTAAAATTTTACAAGAATTTACCAATTAATTGCTTGGGTGCCAATACTATTAAACCCAGTAAATTCCTGGCTAGTTCGTCTTCATGTTAAATTAAAATATAGTATGCCTTCATATGTTGAACTAAATTTATTGCATGTTATTTCATTTCTGTTGCTGTCGATATAATAAAATGAATATCATGAAAAATAAATATAAATGACCCATTAATTCTGAACTATAATTTCTCCATCTCACACACCCTCCCTGTTTGTGCAGGTTTAGGGGAAAAGCCTCCGCACCTAGCTGCAGCCTTGAAAGGTCCAATTTTAAAAGCAATCAATTTCTCGTTATAATCCACTGCTACACGTCTCCGTCTCACTTAGGATGAAAATTAGGGACAAAGGGGCTGTAGCCACACTTTGCATAGTCAATATACATCAATAAACACAAATTTACATCCAATTAGAGACTTAGCTTTTCGTGACTAAGCACACATGCAGTTCTGCACACCAGAAGAACCATACTGTCTGCTTGATGGTATATAATACATATTAAGATATACAGTAAAACATTTTTATATAAAATAAACTACATTCCTCATCACACATACAAAAAAATTATAGTCTGATATTTAAAATGAAATGATTGCATATTAATGCATATGTGTACACTTATTATTATACTGTAGATGTATTATTACATATGTGTGGCACAAATGACTGACGTGACATTGCTGCATGGCTAATTAACTGTGACATTAAGACATTTCTCCAAATGAAAAATAACACCCAGCCAGTGGTTGATTACTAGAATGGCAGTGTTATTCATGTGATGAACTTGACATTCAATTACACCAAAACAAATGGAGTTGAATCAAAAATCAGCCCTTCACATTAGTTTTAGATCAAAAGTAAGCCATTGAGTATTATTATGTCACCAGTAAGTCAGAAAAAATAAAATGGACCTTTCACGACCTAAAAAAAAAAAAGGCAGACACATTTTAATAGAAATGATAATAATTAGAACAATCTCAATCTAATCTTATCAGAAAGAAGTACTAAATCTGTACAATTTCTTTATTCAATTCCTTTTTTGCGTATTCATCTTGGGTCTTTGGTATTGTTCTAATAGAAATAAAACTGCATCTCGGCATGGCAACAGGAAAGAATGTGATAAAAACTTTGTTGTTTTTTCTTTTTAGAGGATGCAAGGTAAGCCTATCACCTTGACCATGCAACTTCCAAAATATCTTAGTTGAAGTTAATAGCTAGCAAGAAGGCAGTGTTCAAAGACACTTACTTCAAGCCAATTTCACGCACAGATTCAAAAGGACAATCTTTAAGGATGGCAGCAGCTCCTTCCCATTTATAGGCAGTAATAAACCCATGACAGCCCAGACAAAAGCTATTCACAATGCTGAGGTGTGCTGCTACATACTGCTTCAAATGGAGACTTGCTGAAATGTCAAGATGTACACGTTAAATGAGAATGCACAGCCAATAAATTGCCAATAAACAGCCAATAAAGTGAACACCACATGAGGAACAATGGCCCGTGTTCTAGGAACTCTTGCATTCAGAATTGTTTCCTTAATTTCTCTATTGCATTCCTGAGTTGTTGATTCTGCCCAATGGACTAAACTTGCAAACATAGGCGACCTGGCCGAGAATGTCCAAGGTTACATTTCAGGAGTCAAAGCAGCACTGGCTGGTGGGAGCCAACATCTTGCCAACCATCACATATCTGTGGCCAAGTCAGAGGTTCATAAATGTAGAGACCAGTTGCAGACGAAAGCATCCTGTCCCAAAGAACCAAATCCACACACGAGTTAACAGGTGATGTGGTTCACATATACCTACCGAAGCCTCTTCAAAATCTGTACTACCTCTAAGTTGTACCACACCACTCCTTTGGGTACTTCTTGGTCCACCACACTATTGGCATCCTTGACAGATTACTTGCTCTCAGCAAGGCCTACCGCAGTCACCTGTTCTAGGTTAGGTCTACCTGTGCAGATTCTGTACAAGGAGAAGCTTGTTCTGACTTGATGACCTATACAACCTAGTGACCATACTGGAGGACCACAACACAGAACTTGCTTTGGAACGTATGGACCACTCTGAACTACAGGTATACTGGGGGGCACCTGCTCCCAGTACCACGGTCACTTGCTTATGATCTTCACCTAAGAGTCTTTTTGTAGCACATTTCATAGTGTGGGAACACTGAGTAGCTTTGTCCCACTGCTATATTCCCCATTTAGCTCTGGAATAACCGATTGTTGGGGTTTTACACTAGGCTGGTTGGTATCCTCCCACCTCCCAATATTAAATTGTTCCCAGCTGTGGACATACATGTGCATCAAAGCCCTATAATGGACTGGAGTCCTATACTCCACCCAACATACCTAGGGTTCTGGGGATAACAACACTCTGACTAGAAATTGCAATAACTAATAATGAATGAATAAATATTTATATTTGATGACTCATAATTATCACCATGGTGATATTTTTTCCTTCCTTGGAAAATTGAGAATAACCTTGCATAACCTGAATCATCACCTGAATCATCAGAATATTTAAAAAAATATTGTATATTAAACACACTGTGCAAACATTCTTTAGACGTCTAATAACATGATATATCTATAAATTAAAAACTGTTGAGTCTCGGCAGTTCTTAGCAAGTGATAAGAATAATGTTATTTTAGTCCTGATCCTTGGACTGTCTTAAGACCATAAGCATGCCCCTTATCCCTCAACTGCTCAGCCACATGCTTGGATTGTACCCTGCTCGCATAAAAGGGAATAAATGAATATATTATAATATAAATATAAATGGAAATGGAGCTCAAAGGTTAAAGTTCTGTGTAAGTTTCAATCTCAGCTCTGCAACAGAGTTACTACTGGGTCCTTAATATTGCTTAAATTTCAGCCTTGATTGCATGAAGTCATGCCTGTACATTTTAAAATGAATAAACATTCAGAAGATTAAAACGGCATATTTGCAGCGTATTACTTTAAATACACTGTGGTTCAAAGTTGTATGACGGAATAAGTTGAGGTTTTTATCATACAAAAAATTCCGACTTCCAAAAGTGTCCAATTTTGGCAATTTCACGAATTCAGAAGTTAAATAGTATTTCTGCAGTGTAAACATCATTTTCTTTTCAATAAGCCTTGCTAATGAAGGCTTGGTTCCCCGCTGCAAGGATAATTTGGAGAGTGAAGGTTACTGTTACCATTCAGCAATCGGCGGTGCATAGCTCGCTCGAGTTATCAATGGCTGAATTGAGCCAACTCGACTAATTTATTTATAATCTGAAAACTAGGTAGGTTAAATACTTACCTCTTGGCGCCATCGTTCACCTTCCTTGTAAACTGTCGTTTTGAAAGAAACATGGTCCCAAACATGGCTTACTGCACCTTTCTTCTAAACAAATTCAGTCCTTACAACTTCCATCCATAATCCATGATATAATCAAAGTCCAGTAAAAGAATTGCAAAACAAAAATACCTTGACACCCTGAACGCTGATTACCCGAAAACAGGATCACGTTGTCTACGAAGATAGAAATACAAAATGCTCCCTTGAACATCACGCATTTGCAAAGCAAGTGATCATCGAGAGCTACAACGTAGACACAAACGATTTATGCTAAAAATAAGCAAAAAATTATACATGCTTTGAAAAATAGTGACTTAAGCCACAATATCTGCGCTTCTCTTTTTCAAAAATTACTGCATCAATTACTGGGAACATAAAACGCAACCAACAACAAATCTTTTCTACTTTGTTTATACATATATTGACCATTACAGAGGCATGTCAAGTGAAAGAACATGCACCAGAGCTAAGCGCTGTGAAGTCAATAATGTGTCTTTAAACTCGTCCGAAATGTAAGTATACTACAGGAAAACAAAAGAAAGGCAAACTAAAATAAAGATTTTTACCATTTTTCCATTTTTAAAGAAAAGATGCTCCAAGTGACCATGACAGCTGAATATCCATCATTTTTCATTCAGGTCTTATCCACTTGGGATACTCTTTTAATCCCTGGACTGTGGACCAATTAGATCACGCCATTCCTGTGTAGCATGTAGTAATACATTTGGTGTTAGAGACAGCAAGTTGCTTTTCACATCTTGATAATGACTATTTCCTTTCCGACAGTAACACCAGTTGACAGCACAGGGTTCAAAACAGCATTCTAGTAAATGCCAGAAGTGCACAAGGCTGTTGGACTTCTAGTTCTCTCTGACAGAGAGAGAGAGAGAGAGAAAGAGAGAGAGAGAGAGAGAGAGATGGTAAATCAAGGACAAAGAGAAATGACAAAGAAGCGTTTATAAATGGCCTTCAATTTAATTGAGGCTTAAACCACAAAGAACAAAAGAAACAATGGCGTAATGAATAAGAGAGATCCTGAATCATTTAAATTCTTCTCAGGCACACATTCACAATATTGTCATTGCTTGAGACAAACAATGTGAGACTACAAAATTAAGAACTCGAGCCAAATAAATAAATAAATACATCGTTCGCTATGTGCGCTCTACCTAAAACCTATTTCCACACATATCCTTATAAGAAAGTATAGGAATATTATGATAACCAATAAGGTTATCAGTGCTAACAATCTGTATTGGGTGGCTTCGAGTTCCACAGAAAAGCCAACCCTCAATTTCAACGAGGCTTTGTTCTGCTGCAATGCCTAGAGATATTTATTAGGAGCATATGAAATTTTCATACAGCGTAAAACATTCCCTTTCATCCTGCAGCCCGAGCTGAGGCCCAGGCAGGAAGCAACGTCGGAAAGCTTCACAGGAGAAGAGCTGTGAGGATGAAAGGAAGGAGACGAGGAGAAGTCTGGGCCGTGCCTTTGGGTGACATCAGCTAAAACAAGGCCGCCTCCTACAACCAGTACGTTATCTACCACCAGTACCTTGGATGACGTAGGTGAGACGAGGCGAAACTGACGGCTGAATCCACAGAAATGTTGCCAAGCGCCCTCAAACTTTACTGGCACATTCATGTGTACAATCAGGCAATTATCCAGTCATGTGGAAGCAGCATATAAAATCATTCAACGCTTCAGTTAATGGAAGTTAATTCCGGAAATGTGAGCGTATGGTTGATGAAATAACATGATGCATGTCAGAAACTGATCATCTTTAGGGATGAGTCCCCATAATTTATACAAAATGATAAGAAAAACAAAAAACAATCCGGTAAGTGGTAGTTCTGTGGACAAAAATGGCTTGCTGGTAGAAGAAGAGGTTGGAGAAGAATGGCTAGACCAGATGATACCGGGTTCCATTCCTGTCACCCAAGAACAGGAACCTGTTGCTACATTGTGTCTGAAAAACAGTATCAACTGTTAACTGCTTTTTTCCTCAGTTTCATTTATTCATTCGTCTTCTTCCACTTGTTCCTGGGTCGGGTCGCGGGGGCAGCAGCCCAAGCAGTGAGGTCCAGACATCCTTCTTCCCAACCACTTCCTCCAGCTCTTCCGGGGGGACACTAAGGCATTCCCAGACTTAAGCGAAAGACGTAGTCCCTCCAGCGTGTTCTGGGTCGGCCCCGAGGTCTCCTTCCGTTTGGACATGCCCAAAACACCACACCAGGGTGACGTGCGGGAGGCGTTCTAATCAGGTGCCTGAGCCACCTCAACTGGCTCCTTTCAGCGCGAAGGAGCAGCGGTTCTACTCCAAGCTCCTCCTGGATGACAGAACTTCTCACTGAACATTTCAGCCGCTTGTATTCGCGATCCTCAGCTTCCAACTGTGAAAAATTGATAACTTTATTTAAAGTCAATTAAAAGTAGTGTCTTTAGAGAAAATTCACCGCTTAAAATATATAACGTATTATTAC
>JAOUQZ010000039.1:3645242-3661717 GCA_028564935.1 Neosilurus hyrtlii
TTGATTGGTTTGTGCTGTGGTCATAATTGTGATGATATTTAAAAAAAGATACATGGCACATGGTACAGCACTGATGCGAGCCGTTTGGACCACGTTGTCCACGGAACCCTATTATTGATCAATACAACCGTGTTGCACTGTTACCTGAAATCTTACATGTTTACTTTCTAATACTACTCTTGTAATGCATCCAAAGCTCTCCAGGAAAAAAAAAAGAAAAAAAAATAAATAAATAAAAAAAAATAAAAATAAAAAAAAAACTTCTTTTGCCCGGAGTGGGCTTATTAAAACTGCCTGCTGCTTAGCGCCACTTGGAATGTCATCAGAATTCAAATATGCAGACAGTCAGTGAACAAGCTGCAGCCAATATCGTACAGGAGCACAGACTCTGCATAGCCCGATGCATGATCCGGACACATAAATATGCATTAGACATCAGACTACCTGATATTACGGCAGTGCCGTTAATGTATTCCACTACTATTCAACCAAGCTTCAATAAGAATAGCCCAGAAATGAGGTGGTCATTCAACTTCAATATAATTGGTCTAAGATATTTGATTAGAGTTTTTATTATACCTTCTTTTCATTTTTTAAGCCCTTTTAATGGTACACTATGGTGTCAGAAATACAATTTCTCTCAAGTATGAGTTTCTTAGATCAAAGACTTTTCAGGTTCTGCAAAAAAAAAAAAGATAGGAGTAGACTTTGAGGATGACATGCACTCTTTCAAACGTCAAATATTGAAGAAATTTTGGTTAAGGGTTACATTATATACCACTGCATGTAATACTTTGAAGACTTACTAAGATTTTATATGTACAAAGCTAGGTAGAATGATCCATCACTTAAATAATATCTGGCAGCCCTACTGTGGTCTTTTCCTCCAACGAAAAGAGTGGACGTGAATAAAAAATGTAAACGACTTATTAACTGAGCGCGAGGTCTGTACTAAAGCCTCGGGCGGAGATTTCCCTGTACAGACCGAGCAAATGAGGTTAACAGGTCGTTTACTAAATTAGGAACTTTTCAAATGCTGGCTTTTTTTTAGTTCACTTTAGGTGCTGTTACTTGCCCACTTCTGAAAGCTCATCTGTGTCTGCGAGAGCTTGGGTAGCTTGTTTCGTTTTCTGTGATAAACAAGAGCTATCCCATGCGCGGCAGGCACTTCACGTGAGTTTGTAAACTTTTTATCCCTTAGGATAATTCATGTATACCTATTCTCTTTACAAAAATGCTAAAGATCATAATGAACAATGCAGACAGCGGCCAGTCAATTACACACCAGTACATTCACAAATCAAACTGCTCATACTGCCCTTGCAATATCATAACGCAGATTATCAAAGGGGCTTCAGTACCCAATCAGGAGGCTACTGAGTGCATACAATGAGTATAAGCAGCAATCATTTTTCCTTTCTTGGAAGATCCCCAAGTTTGTAAAGATTATTTACTTAAACAAATGCCATCATGAAAACCAGAAACACTACAAAAACAAGTTACGGAAAACATTTAGAAAACGTATGAGTCACAGTTTAGCCATCCCATAATGTCCCATACCACATAGAGACATTAAATCCTTCAATACATTTTGGAAATTCATCCCTAAAATAATAAACTGTCATGGATCCAGATGCAGTTCCATCATCTTTAACATTAGAGAGAAGCATGCTTACCTGAGTGTAGTGGGCTGTGGGTATATAAGGTGAGAAACAGAGCAGGTAATGGGGGATTGTGGGACAGAGAGTGTACTGGAGGTTTCTGAACCAAGTCCATCCCTACTGTAGAGGCATGCTGCATCTCCACCACTCAGTCACCTACTGTCTCACTGGCCAGAGTGCCTGGATCAGAGTCAGGCCTATCTACATGCACAACTAAGCAACTCTGTGTGTGTGTGTGTGTGGACATTAATGAATAAATTTTAAAAAGTTAAATGAAGGTGATGCATGAAATGGACAGATATGTTGTTCGGATACACTTGGGCAAAACATCAAATCGCAAACATGAATTTATGGAGTAGATTGTCTGGTTGCTTTACCTTGGGACCTGCACAACTACATACTGTATTGTATCTGTAGCCTTCTCATTCTATTTAGGAGGTTGTTATCAGGTTTGTCATGGCCTACGTCAGTTGTAAGCAGCATGGTGGCTGTTTATTTTTTTTTTACCTGTAATTTGTGGTCAACAGCTTGTTCTTTTTTAAATTTGTGGTTTGGTCCATTTTTTTGCCCAGGATTATATATGCGTGCATGCTTGTGAGTGTGTGTTCGGGTTGGGTTGGGGTGAGGGGGGTGAAGGAATATGGATGACAAAATGAGTTAAATACAAAATGAGTGCTTGTGCTGGCTGAATGAATGTGAGGGAATTTGTGAAGGTAATGACTTGTCGGATGTGTTTTGATCAAAATTGCGGCGTTTACCGATTTTCACATTGATGTCAGTTCATTTTAAAATACCCCTCTCTCTCTCTATAGATCCATCCCTCTCTCCTCCAGCCTCCGCCTCTCGTTATAATTCTCTGCAGCTTTTGATGTTAACCAAGGCTGTCTGCCCTTGCAAGAGGGGTAAATTTAAGTAAAACAAACAGAAACAGTCACGTCAATCCTCCTGGCAGCAGATCACATCAAGACAACGATCTCCTTCAGAGACAGCAAAGCAGAAAAGACCGCAGCAGACACGAAGGTACAGAGCGCACCAAGGCCTGAAAAGACTGATGGTCAAGATTTTTCCTCACTTTAGCAGCTCTTATTAATCTCTACCATCACACCGAGTGTGGAGAGAGAGGAGAAATAGTGCTCCGGTCAAACGGACTCTGTTCTCCCATTCGACCACAACAAAAGGAAAGAAAAAACTGAACACCACCTGATGCTACAACTCTTAAGAAGCACATTTTTGAGGGGTTTTTTTTCTATAAAATGCTCTCTTCTCATAGTTCATGCTGTGTTATTGATGTGCTTCTGTCTTCTGTTACATTTCTTCCCATGTCTCTCAGTCTCTTGCTCTCTCAATCTAGTTATGCCTGCTGGGAAATAAATTCTCAGCCCCATCTTTGCCCATCAGATATACATTCACTGTGTCACTGACCAGGATTGAGCAGTTAGGAATAAAGGAATCTGGGAACTTGGTGATTGGATGTTTGGTCCCAAAAAAAAGTTCCAGTTTTCTGTTTATCATCCTTGTTCCTTTGTGCTTTATCCAAACAGGAAGAGATATGCGACACTGGATTCAAGCGACATGTGAATCACTTCCAACCAGCAAATTGCACTTGAGGCTGCCTAGGTAACCCTCTCGCATGTTTCCCACTTCCAAATGTTTCCAAGTGTGACAGTGAACAGTGAACAGATAATTTCCTACATGAAGTCTAGATTGCGAGCAATATCTAGCTAGTTTGTTAATAAATAGCTTATATTGTCGTTAGCTTATACTACTTTAGCTTACACTATCATTAATAGCTTATTATTATTATCGCACAGCAGGTATAAAATGGTCATTCTTTTGGAAAAGTTAAACGTGTTTAAATGTATGCTTCCAGGAAATGCCAAATGTTTTAGGAACATGGACCCAACCATTGCATTTTCCGGTGATTATCCTGGTAAAATCTGTGTGTGCATTCTTAGAGCACACTCGTTTAACAAGCTGCTCATCCATGTTGAAACTCATGTTTATTGCTTCCCTACAGAACATGTTCGTGGTAATTGTGTTTGGTGGCACTTGTCAATCAACGGTATCTTTAAGTTCTGATTAGTTATCGTTTAAATTGCATCATATGAAAGTTCAGCTCAGGTTAACTCCATACCCTCCCACTTAGCATTGCTTGAAAAAAAATTGCCTCTCATCAATCACTTTGCTGGCTTTTACTGGCTTTGCATGGTCACTTGTCATTCATCGCTTCCTGTGTGGATGCAGCTTAATTGGTTTGATGCTGGTGAAGCTGTTCAAAGTCATACTAATTAATTTTAAAGCATTTCTGGCTTTTCCCTCCTTGACACTGTGACTCTCTCTTTTTTTTTTTGCCATTTTCCACGTCTCAATGTCTTCTCCAGTAACAGTCGTAGAACAGAAGACAAAAGCAGAATGGTATGTGTGTGTGTTGTGAAGGGAAGCTGTGCCTTGATGCTTTGCCCTGGCTGACTCTAATTGCCGGTACTGTGGTGCCAGAGTCACCCGGGGAGCTGAGGAGAGCCGGCGGGGTAAAATTAAACAAGCATTACATGTCAGGAGTGTTTACTCTCAGAGCTGCTGTCAGCGTGCTCCTGTTTATCTGCTCCACAATTACCCTACACCCCCGGGGAACCCTGCGGGGCAGGACAGAGTGAGGAAGGGCTCCCTGTAATGCGAAACTAAAAAGTGATGGTAGTCCCTGTCACATTCCCTACATCTCTTGATTGTGCTGCCATCTGTGCCCACGCGTCTGCCATCAGGAGTCTCAGAGCATGGAAAGGGGTTAGACATTTATGTCGGCCTCCATCCTAACTGTTCATATTGGTGTTCATTTGGATGGGTTTAAGATGATTCCAACTATATTGGTATTAACTGCATAAAATGGCATGATTTGAAGATAAGTTACACCCTTCCTCAATAGTAATATTAAAACTGACCTACTTTGTCATTCAGATGTACTCGCCAATGGTTTCTAAGATTTATTTAGGAATGAACCAGACTTTTTTTTTAGTTGAATTTTTTTATTTTAACAGTGAATAAGTTTCCTATATTACTGCTCCGTACCGTAATGCTTCTAGTAAAACGTCATTTTAACTGCCCTAGCACTGCCCCCAGTCCAGTCAGTATGTCAGACATATGCTGACTGATTGCAGGAATGCAAAAGCTACCAACAAATTAGCACTCGAGCCACTGAAAACAGAAATACTTCATTAAAAACATGTGGTCATGTTTAGTGTGCAATTTTGACAGGAAGTACAGTGTAGGTGTATGGGGCAGTAGATGGGACGGATTGCGAACATCCATGATCGGTGGTTGTGCATATGGTGGCTGTGACCTCTGACCTGACCCCTGGCTCAGTGGGACAGTAGGTCAAAGGCGACGGGCAGCACGGCAGATTGCCCCCACACATCCATACATACACACATAACGGGGCAACTCTGCCTGAACCAACACTAATACAGACACAATGGATCCTCCCACTTCACCCTCTCTTACTTTCCAGGAGTATTTCATGCCATCTGTTCACATCCTCTCAACAGGAAGTGTATTATCTAATTCATTTTGACATGGTGAAAAACTCGACCTAATACAACCCACAACCCCTTCCTCCTCTGCCTTAGGGATAACCATACTCCTGGAGAGCTCATTCCATTCTGCACATGAACCTTCCAATTTCTATCTCTGCCCTGATGACAGATGGAATGATTAGAAGTGGAGGGATCATGGTCCTAGCACTTACATTGCACATCTACCCGGATGGACTTGATGGCAGCCACCCCAACCCCATTCTCGGCCTTGCAGTAGTAGCGGCCTCCCTGCACCCTCTGGATGTTGTCGATGCGTAGAGTTTCATTGAAGATCGGCGTATCTTGGAATTTGTCTGAAGCGCTGCCTGCTGTCTTGGTCCACCGTACCTGAAAAGGATGGAACAAGAAGCCAAGGTTAGAGGAATTTGTTCCAAGTCAGACATGTATCTATTGCTAAGAAAGCTGCTAATACTACACATCGACCGCTGAAAGTGTTTCAACAAGGTGTACAACAACCTGGCTTGGGAACCATACCCAATACAACCATCAAGCCTTGCAGAAGGTGGCAAGGTCAGCCAGAAATATACCACCAGAAGCACTCTCTTCAACCCTTAGGACATTTATATCAGAAGATGTCAACACAGAGCCAACAAAGTCATCAAAGACCCCATATATCGCAACAATAACCAATGGCTCTCAGGAAAATATACTGCTGCCTCAAGGCCGACACAGAAATACTTTTCCCCAAAGCCCATCCACATCTTAAGTAAGAACTGTGCCTGGGGCTCAAATATAGTCCTATATAGTCCTATAGTCATGGACAAGGACTCCATCCACTGGACTTTTTAAAATCTTCTCTATTTCTTCATTTACACTGTATTCTAAACACATGCCTGCACCAGCAAAAATGTCTTATGCTTCCACTGTACATTTAGTATTGTGCTCATCACTGTGCACAGCAGATCCCCTCGCAGTCGGAGACATGTGGAGTGAGGAAGGTAAGGTAAAGGACTTTTTACACCTGAGCCAACTGGCTCCTCAGGCTGGAGCTTATCCCAGTTTCCATAGCGTGAAGTAGGGTAAGGCGGTAAGACAATACATAAGCTGTCTGAAGGTATAAATTTGTCCACTGTTATAAATTTTGCTATACTGTTTATAATGCGGAGGAAAAAAAAAAAAGAAAGAAAAAAAGAAAAATGTATTATACCTGAATCACCAACTGTTACACCACAGTGAGAGGCATGGAAGAGTGTGAAACTGCTACAACTACCATGCAGGCGGCAGCATCCCAAAAACCCAGAATAAGAAACAACTTCTTCCAAAACAAGTCTGTTGTGTAGAACTTTTTTGGATTATAAAATCTCAAGAAATACTAACAAGATGCATGGCGAATACACTGTTTCAAAACTCAAAGTCAAATTAGCTCCTTATTATCTCGCCCACCCCTACGGTGAAGCGTCCAGGACTTTAACTTCTCCTGGATGGGACAGTAATCCATTGCATGTAACCTTCTGAGTACTTGCTGGGTGGACAGAGGAGCAGTTGTGGTTGAGACTGTGCCTAGGTGTCATAGAACGGTGGGGTTCTGATGGGATTCAAACTCACAACCTCTTGATTATGAGCCTAGCACTCTAACCATTACAGCACTGTCCCCATGAAGCAAGGAAGAGTGGAATAAAATTTAAAATCAAGGTGGTAGAGTGTTGTATTTCAAGTAAAAGCAAAAGGGTTGTGGACACGTATGCAACCAGGTTACTGAAGGGTTTTTTTGGTTTCTTTTTTTTTTTTCATCTGCTATAATCACATGAAAGGTTAGAAAAAGAACCGACATGATTTCTCCTGATTTCCTTTTTTTACATCATAAAAACTTGCAGTATGAACAGAGATGAGAGGACCTTTTATATCAGCTGTAATTTGCCCAAGATATGTTTTATCTGGAAAAAAAAAAAAAAAAAAAAAAGTTGTAGGTCAAAGGGACAGCCATTACTACGAATCAAAGAGCAGGGTTAAGAGGATGATAAAATGAGAGTCGGACAAGAGGAGTCACCCTTAACATCATAGACATGATGAGCTGAAAGTAAATCAACCTTTTTTTTCAGTTCCAACCTTGTTCAAAATCTCACGGCAGGTCACATTCCTTCTAATGCTTTAAATCTCTTCAAAATGCCTCCTCCCCCCCCCTTCAGTCACATCTATGACTAAGTAAAAGTGCAACGTGCAGCAAACAGCACAAAGCAAAGACTAATCTCGGTGGACCTCTAGCCATGATTAAAGCTCCCCTGTTATAATCAGGGTCACCCCTGAATGTAGAGTCGCTCGGGCAAAGCAGGCAGCGCTCGGGGTTGGCACGGGAAGGTTAGGACATGCACGCAAAGGATTATGGGATTAGGTAACCTGTAAAACGAGAGGCTTTGTGTTTATTCAGGCTTGTTTGCCCATGGATTTGGGACACAGCTGCTCGCCATTGATCAGACAGACAAGGTGAGAAATTAATGGAGAGCGAGAACAGGTAGAATTAAAAAAAAAAAATGCTCACTAGGAGGATTCGTGGGCATTTTTCAAGTGCAAAGTGCTTATATTTTACTAGAATTGGACAAATGTTATTTAGGGAAGCCAGCCAGAAGATATATTGCTTAGATACAATTTACACTGAGTGTCGACATTACAAATTACATGCGAACAAAGCCAATTTGTTCGTTCGAAGTGAAGCGGAATACATAGCTACTGTGGGAAAGGAACGGGGTAGCTAGCTAAAATTGTTCGAATAGTTAAACTTATCTTTACACACCGACAGCAATTAATACCTTATGAGATCTGAAAAGTCTAGAAAAATCCATCACCTGTGGCCACTGTGATCCTGTAAAAACACCGACCTATCACCGCCTTATGGCCTGCTGGGAAATATCAAATGCTCCTGTGTGTTCCTGCTTGTGCATGACCCTACAGTGCATGAAGCAGCAGTTCGAGCAGAGTGTGTGTGTGTGTGTGTTTTTATTTTGGGACCCTAAAGCAATGCTACTTTTAAAGTATGCTAGCTTTCCAGATTACCAACCCCAGCTTTAACACACAATAAATAGATTAAACTAAACATTGCTTGTTTCATTAAGAAACAAGCGTTATAAGGTGTTACTACAGTGTTAGGGGGTGTTTACAGAGAAACATTTACGAAAGGAGTCTCCAGTTTTAGCACTATACAACTAAATCAAAGTTTTCCGCCGCAGGAAAGTCTTCAGGGCCGAAATGTTTAGTTTCTGGTCTCTGTCTACATGACCAGCTTGATTCTCATTTCTTAAGTTTGAGAGACCAGAACAAAAGAACCAACCAAAAGACCTGCCAGGCAATGAATGATGACTGGCACAAGCTTGGATATTCTCGAAGACATTCTACAACACTACAAGTACTATGAACGGGGGGGGGGGAGAAGCCAGCACATCGGACTTAACCACATTATTGTCCCAAGAAACATGTCCATGCTTAATTAAAACCCAATTCTTACTCACTGACCTATTTGACAAACCACGTAATCCTACAATTAGGGTAGCGGAGAGGCTGGAGCCTATGTCAACCGACACTGGGCAAAGACGGGGTACACTCTAAACAGCCCGCCAGACCATCACAGGTCAACACATACAGCTATTCACACTCATATCCACATCTAGGGGCAATTTGGAAAAGCTAATTAGCCTGATGTACATTTCTTTGGACTCTAGGAGGAAACCGGAGTACCCAAAGGAAAGCCACGCAAGCACGGCGAGAAACATGCAAACTACACACAAAAACACCCGGGACCGGGACTCAGACCCAGGACCTTCTTGATGTAAGGCACACAGCTGAGATCCATTTCTATAAAGATAAAAAAATATTTTTCTTTCTTTTTTTTTTTTGCTTACTATTTCAGAAGTATTATTTTATAATGCTCATGGTTTTTATTTTTGCTTCAGAGAATATTGGCTGATTTTCTCATTTACGCCGCACATTAATTTGATTATATGCCTTTAGAACAAACTTTCCACCAATGATTATTTTCCTGTTATGGTTTATTCCTTACTTGGTAGCAAGCAGTATGGATTTGGAACACATCCACGAGCAGTCAGATTCCCAACCAATATCATTTTGTTATGTTCTTTATTAAAACTATGCTTCAAACTTTGCCATGCAGTAACAAGCCACCATTTATGAAGGGGTATAAACTGCCTGGGTTAGTTATGAGACAGAGCTGGCTCCTCTTATTAAAGCATATAGATAGTAAACATTCAGTCGGGTCTGTCCGCCAAGCACAGGGGTGTAGCCATAGGACAATAAGTCATGTGCTGTTTATGTATACGGAATAATTTTTCAATGTTTTTATCATGAAAAGTCAAAAAAAAAATTCTAATATTTTAAAATACATAATATTCATGATTTTGCACAATTTCAAGGTCACTATTTAAATTGAAGCAAAATGTTACCCATGGTAAATCCTGATACAAATCCTTTCCATTAATCCTTCTGTTGAAGCAAGTTACATTATCTTAAGATGACCCTCTGATAGACAGATTTTTAAAAGAGGTCAAATGTATAGATAAAAAGATCATTATTCAGTGTGAACAGTAGTAGTGATGTATCTTATGCACTGCTGTTAGCCATGCATGCTAGCTCAAAACATACAACGGGACATACTGCTTTGTTCATACATGATGTATTCACGTAGATATCCATGTACCTCCGTGCAGAGATGCAGCCTTCGCTTTCAATAATGACGTCATTTTAAGTGTGCTGGGCTCATGATCAAGAGTTTGTGGGTTCGAATCCCCTTAGACCCAAGCACAAGTGTTCCTCTGTCCACCCAGCAGTATAAATGGGTACCAGTAAAAATACTGGGAAGGTAACATGCCATGGACTAGCGTCCCATCCAGGAGGAGTTGAACTTTATGCTAAAGAAACCAGGGATAAGCACTGACCTGATGAGTCAGTAGACTCGGATGTAAAAGCCCCAACAGTCATTGTAAGGAATCCATAAGCAGAATATTTTTTTTTTTTGGCGAGGATATTCTTTACATGTAATCCTGTTGTGACAAAAAACCTAACAGCAGCTTTTACACAAACTAGTGGACCCTGTGCCAACTTGAACACACCCCATCATTAAAGCAAAAATGGGAGGGTCATGAATTAAGAAACTCAGACGTTCAAGATTCTCGTTGTCACTCAAATTGCTGCTGATGGGTTGCCAAGCAGTCTAGCGGTAAGACGCGCCCCCATCACCCAAAAGCTCACAAGTTCAAGTATGGATGCACGAGAGCGAATTGTCTGGTACAAAGGGAAAATAGTGTTTCCCTCCGAGCATGTTACAACGCTCCAGAACATGCAAATGCAGCTGGCAACACATGCATTGGAAGAAGCACGTGATTGTCTTCGCCCTTCCTGATTGAGTGATAGGGAAGCAAACTCGACAAGTGAGAATTGACTACAACTAAATTAGAGAGGAAAAATCAGGGCGGAAATCCCCCAAAAATATTTTTCAAAAATTTCATTTGAAATTAAAAATCTTTTGTGCTTAATTAAAAACAAATGACTCCACTGGTTTTCACAGTGCAGACAAAGCTGTTAAGTGACATGGCAAGGCATTAAAAATTGAACCAAAAAAAACTTCAAAAGAACTGGTATAAGACATGTCAAGACGGCAAGAATTCGCTTTCTTTCTGACACTGGCTTCTGCTACACATCACTTCCACACTGATTCTCCCAGAATCCCCCCCACAAGCCCTCTGTGTCACTACCTTTGCTGTCATGGTGAGCACTCCAGCCCATCCTCTCCCCGCCACTTCCAGGACAGCTCAGAGCTCGATTTAGTGTAGACGTTCAGACTTAGAGGGAAAAGCCACACAGTTTAGTTCACTCTGAAAAAATGCCAAGATCCAAATCTATGATCCATACATTGAGTGGTAGCCGTGGTGTGGAACAGTCAGCAGCTCTGGAGCATTTTACTGTGAGTAATGTCACGCAAAAAAAAATACAGAATGTACTTGTCACAGACGGGTAATCGCGTCTCTCTCTCTTTCTCTCTCTCTCACAAACACACACACACACACACACACACACACAGGCACTGTGTTGGGATAAGATTTGTTTTGTGGTTATTAGTGGTAAAGTGGTGTTTATTCAAGGAAATTTGCTGCTTGTTATAAATGTCTGGCATGGACTACGGTCCCGTGAGCAGTAAATAGGGTGGGGTGGATGGGTGGGGTTGGAAGCATCACCATACTTTTATGTACTGTAGACTGAACTATTGTGACGAGTTGCCGGAATTGTAGCCTTTTTAAGTCAGCTTCAGGTCATTCAGAATCCTGCAGCTCGAGCAAAGAAGCTAAAGTAAGTTACCATGGATCAGTAAAGACTCCACATAAAAACGCCGTAATTTATCATCGTCTTCTACCAAAACCCTTCTGCACCACCGTGCCGCCCGCCTTTACATTTGCAGTCCCCTGCAAATGACTTATCTTTAACTGTAATCTTTAACAAGGATGCCGAGAGATTCTGAACTAAAAATGGAAAGTATTATATTGAATTCTCATATTTAAAGCCTTTTGTTGAGTGACTTTTCTATCCAAGTAACTTCAGTTTATTCCTTTAGATTTTACAACCCATCTCTTTTGGCATGTTGATTCAACATTAAACCTACCCATATTCCTCATGTGCTCAGATTGCAAGGAGATTTTTGCCTTGTTTTTCTGTCGTTCTCCCATCAGCCTTGGGTTTCTTTACGTTATCTTCATCATGTAAACCGTGTGCTGTTAGCAAATGACCTCAGTATAAACCAAGACCTTGTTCAGGCCAAGCTAAATCTGATGCAGGCTTGGTACCCAGGTAATTTTTTTCCGGCACTCAATAAACTCTCTTTTCATCATAACCTGGTTTCTTGGTCTCCTAGTTATTCGCTCATGTTTTATCTGGTGGAACTAAACGAATTTTGTATTCGGTAAGATTTATAGCATGATTTTACCTCACTGACACTGATTATTTAATTATTTATTTTGGATATACTCCGGCAAGGGAAATTATTGCCTCTGCATTTAACCCATCCAAAGTGAGCACACACACACACACACACACACAAACTCGAAGCAGTGGGCTGGCACACGTTGGAGTGCCCGGAGAGCAGTTGGGGTTAGGTGTCTTGCTCAATTGCACTTCAGCCATGTGGGTGGAGTGCAATCACCCAGCCACCACCCATTTTACCTGCTGGTCCAGGAATCAAACCAGCAGCCTTTAGGTTCGAAACCTGCTTCTCCAATCATTAGTCCACGGCTGCCACCATGCTGTTTAAAGCTACGGAATTTTTTTACATTTTTTTTTAAATAGAGCTGGAATGCAGATTTAATCTTTTAGTCATTGGTCCACCTCAGCTGTAAGGACATTTTACATGATACTGCATGGGCGGCATGATGGTGTAGTGGTTTGCCTCACAGCAAGAAGGTCCTGGGTTTGAGTCTTGAGCTCGGTGAGGGTGTTTCAGTGTGGAATTGGCATATTCTCCCTGTGCTCGCATAAGTTTCCTCCAGGTACTCCAGTTTTCTCCCACAGTCCAAAGACCTGTACATTAGGCTAATTGACTGTTCCTTATTTCCCCTAGGTATGAGTGAGAGGCTGAATGATTGTGCGTGTTGGCCCAGAGATGGTCTGCTGAGCTGTTTAGGGTGTACCCCACCTTCGCCCAGAGTCAGCTGACATTTATCCCCCCTGCGAATGAATGTTATTGCATTTGCTCTTCTTTTTTTTTTTTTTTGTCTGTTATATAAAATAATAAAATTTTCCTTGCCCAGATTTCACCATCCAGCGACATCACTCAGATTGACGAATGTTTTGAGTGGTGAAAAATTTGGGCATGTTTGAAGACAAGGAAGGAGCCTTAAGAGCATTTCTTTACACATCTGAAGTGACATTCAGCTCTGAGTGAAAAACATTTCTGTCAGAAAGAACAAATTAGACCTAAAAATCAGGCCTAATGGCCAAACTTAAGACAGATAAGAACATCAGGAACTCAAGGATGTGCTTATGATTGACCTGAAGCTATTTACATCTAAGAGGATGTAAACACAGAGGTGTGAGGGGATGAAAGCTGTCGGATCTTTAATATATGACGCATCCTTGATGTGTAACGTCACAAATGGCGGGTAATAAAGGGCTGCACAGATCTAATACCTGGGAGCCCTGGCTGAATCAAAATACTACCTCATAAACCTCCTGATGGGAATCTGTAAATAAACAAGCTGACGAAAACCTGCTTTCATTATTGATTGATGGCAGAGAACGAGTGAGTCACCGATTAAAGAAGACTTGACAGCTGTTTACTGGATCCTCAGCTTCAAACTGTGATGCTTGAAAGAAATTAATATATAGGTGGAATGAAAAGGTAGAAAAAAGCCAAAAGATCATATAGCAGGGATGAGATGCGGAAAAAGCCAATAAGATGAAGGAGAAGAGGGTGAAAAACGATCGAAGTGGTGTCAGGTTTTGCTGCTTCATCCCTGTTTCCCTGGATGGCTCGTACCCGTGTCATTCGATTCGCCCAAATCAGGTTGCATGCATTAAAACAGCACTGCTGAGCAGGACATCAGAGGGGTACTGTCGAATGAACGTTCAAATTTACAACCAACACAACCCTTTCTTTCTATCAAGATCCTCTGAATTTCCAACATCCACTTATTTATTTATTTTTATTACAGGATACATGTGTAATAAATTACGAGTTTGGGAGGAAAGAAAGAAAGAAAAGAGAGGAAGGAAAGAAGGAGACATCCGAGTTTAAAGAAAAAAAAGAAAGAAAGAGAACAGAAGAAAGGGTACATCTGAGCTTGGGGAGAGATGAAGAAAGAAAAGAGAGGAAAGAAAGAAGGAATAGAGATGTCTAAGCTTTGGGGAAAGAAAGAAAGAACAGAACAAAAGAAGGAAGGAAACATTTAAGCTTGAGGAGGGTAAGAAGGGAAGAGATATCTAATCTTGAGGAAGAAAAAGAAAGAAAAGAGAAGAAGGAAAGAAGGAAGGAGAAAGCTAAGCTTGAGGAAAGAAAGATCGAAATAAAGAAAGAAAGGAATGAAAGAAGGCATACAAGCTAGAGGAAAGAAAGAAAAAAAAGTAGGGAAAAAGGAAGGAGACACCCGAGCTTGAGGAAAGAGAGAAAGAAAACATCTTAGCTTAGGGAAAAAGAAAGGAAACGGATCACAGCGAGTCGTACACGCAGCGAATCGAGCACTGAAGTGTCACCACGTTTTTCTCATATGATACGATTAAAGTAACAACTGTTTAAAATGAAGAAACTGCCTTTAACATGGATTCTCAGTTGTGTGGGTCAAACATGCATCATCAAGAGGGAGATGGTGGTGAAACACCGGAGCTGAAACTGAAACCTAATCAGTAAATATCCTACTGAAACTATTTCCGACAATTCCAAATGTCTGGTAAAGCACATGACGGTAAGGACACAGGACAGTATCCCATTACATAGGCACAGACGCAAGACGGCCAATCAGAAATGATGAAAGCTAAAAAAAAGACCAGAATCTTAATGATGATGCCAATATTGACTGCTGTGCTGTTGGAACTCTAGAAGAATTGATCCTGAGCCATCCGATCGCGTCACGACAGAAACAAAGCCTGGGAGTCATGAGAGGATGACACGGCCCTGCTGGAGTTTCCACCGTGGAAATTTCCCACAAAGCTTTGGTGTGATCAAGTCAGCAAGACCAGTCCAAACCCTTCCCTTGCCAGGGTTGGATCCGTCTGCAGTTTTAAAGAAACATCACATGTATTTCGCTAGATGTAGCTAACAAAAAATTTTATCACATCAGTATGATTCTTATCTACAGTGAAGCTACTGGGATATCCGAGTTGTTCCCTTTGCAGGAATTTCCTTTTCATGTTTCGGAATACTCAGAATTTTTGTTGTAGTCATGCCAGATTTTTGCAAAGACGATTCCCACTCACCGCTTAATCCCACGGTTAGAGTTGCAAAGAGGCTGCAGACTACCTCAGTCGGCAGTGGGCGAAGGCGGGGGACACCCTGAACAGCTTGCCAGCCTATCACAGGGTGAACACGCACAAGCCATTCACACCTACACCCACACCTATTGGTAATTTGGAACAGCCAATTAGCCTAACGTACATGTCTTTGGACTGTGGGAGAAAACCCACTCAAACATGGGGACAATGTGAAACTCCACACAGAAACGCCGAGCCCGGGACTCCAACCCAAGACCTTCTTGCAGTGAGGAGGACGTGCTAACATCACTTTGACACCAAGATGGTTCCTTATGGTGTAAAATATACTTTTCCACATTCGGTTAATAGCTTCAATCCCCAGAATGATAATAAAGGCAACATGTTATGGAGGGTGAGGTTTGTATGTGACAGTATTTTATTTTGTATTGGTTTTCTGAAAATACACCAACCAGTAGACACGTCCCAGACACAGAAGAAGAGCTGCAAAATTTTCTGCCTCACGTTTTCTTGCAATCCATGACTTCCAAATCTCTCTCCTTAAACATTTACAATCTCCTCTCTCTCTCTCTCTCTCTATCTCTCTATCATTCTCCCTTAGGGGTCACAGTACGACCTTGTTTGTGTCTCAGCTGAAAGGTGGTGGAGTTGCAATGCTACCTGATCTTGCTTGCTTGGGCTTCTCTATCGATCCCCTAGAATGCACTTTCCCAAGGACAGAAACCTGACCCACTCTATCCTTTCTTTTTTTTCCTCCCATCTTCATCCTGATTTTTTTGGCTTAAAAAAAAAACAATAAAAACCTCATCCACTTCGCTCTCTCTCTCTCTCTCTCAATACACCCCCCCCCCCCCCCCCCCCCCCAGAGGTCCCAAGGTTGCAATGACCAGCAGTATGAATTAATAATGTAGGTTGCAGGATCACTTTCCAAAAGAAAGAAAAAAAAGCATTTAGGCTGTTATTGTGTTACTAAAGGCTGTGCATTTAGCTGGCTGAGTCAATAAAGACAGAAATGCTATAGGATAGACAGACTCAGCTCATGCCCTAGAGCTATACATGCACAATGTGGTCCGGGTCCTCCGAATGACCTTTCACGTCTCGCTCTTTTACGAAACACTCAGATCGTTTTACTCACAAAAAAATAGAACATTTCAGCTTTAGGACTTCTCTCTCTCTTTTTTTAAGTGGCGTTGCAGAGGGTTTCAAAGAATATAACATTAAACATAAAGAGTTTCAGTTAACAGGGCGGCACGGTGGCGTAGTGGTTAGCACGTCCGCCTCACAGCAAGAAGGTCCTGGGTTCGATTCCCAGCTC
>JAOUQZ010000039.1:3661817-3679755 GCA_028564935.1 Neosilurus hyrtlii
AGTCGGCTGAGATGGGCACCAGCCTCCCCGTGACCCTAAGTAGGAATAAGCGGTTCAGAAGATGAATGAATGAATGAGTTTCAGTTAACATTCCCAACAAACATAAGATTTGGGGGGGGGGGGGCAATAAATGTGGCATGTTGCTGGTACCAGATGCCCTCCTGGAGATCTACCTTCCTGGTGACTTTCACTTCGACCACAAATCATGCCCAGCTGACCCTGCCGAACCCTACAGGTCGATCTGTGTAAAGTTTATTTGATAGTACACACATCTTTTTTTTAATTTAATTTTTTCCAACTAAACATGTTTTTAGTGAGCTACAGGCCTTCAGCTAACCAGCTAGCTTCGTGCTAAGAAGCCATTTTGGGCAGCTCTGTGATGTGTAAGGTTCGTGTCGAGTTCAATCTCATACTATACTACTATTTGTTTACTTACACTCTTAAATTTGTAGTGCAGACACAAAATAACAGACCGGAATATATTTCAGCAATATCGATGTCAATGATGCAAAGCAAACTGCAGGCTTGCTGCTTTAATAGACTGTGCAAATGCCCAGTTGTTGCTTGAGCATCAAGAAATAGTTTTACAGGACTTGTTTTGCAGACTCATGCTCTACAAAGACTTCATTGCTCAGAAGCACAAGGCAGCAACCAATATAATGAGCTGGTGCACCGATTGATCACTCTTAAGTAGGTTATTAATTTCACCATCAATACAAGTACTCACACTCAGTTTGATGCATCCCTATCCGGAATAAGCATTCACCAGACTCCCTTCCCAAAATCAATAAACAGCTGAGTGTACTCCGTACGAGTCTCCACAGAGGCCCGGTTCTTCCTCTTGGGTCCACCATCACAAGTGCAGAATGAAATCTTTGGGGGTGCAACTCGACTAAAAACAATTCTTCCAAAGGATCCTATAAGAACACAGGACAGGTTTACGTCAACAAGCTCCAAGGCTGCAATAGTGAATTTTTTTTCTGGGCCAGAGCTTCAGTCTAAACAGCCGTTTATGACTTCTACTCGAGACGAGCTAGAAGTCCTGAGAGATCTCAAGCCAAAAGGCCACCTGCATTAGGACATTGATTATGACTGTGGATCGATGATTCATGATCAAGTGGAAGAGATAAGACTCAAAAAAGTCAATATCGCAGACTCCTAGATGTTGAATATTCATAACATTGAACAAATGCTTTTGTATTCTAATCCTTGTCGTCTAACGTAGCGACGTTCTACCAGGGGCCAGACTCCGTGTACCTCGATCTCTCTGTCTGTCACAATACCCTGCCAGTGTGTCACATGACCTAAAACACTCTGACCTGGTATACTTGGCATGACTTGGTATCATCACTCTAAAGTAAATGCAACATATGTTCTAGTGTATACAAGGGAAGACGGAGGTGGAAGCGCCAGGCGGAACCTGTTGTTTATGAGTATGCCAGCCTGGGGTCTGAAACCTGGTAAGCAGAACAAAAGCATCGTAGCCAGAACACCCAGACAGTGTGACAGGCTGTCACAGTGTCCGGATGTTCCGACTATGAAGCTCCCAGTGCCATTTAGCAGACATCCTGAGTGTGAACAGTGCGTGGGAAGGATGGGAGGAACCCGTGATGACACCACTAGCTATCAGAGGCGTCCCTGCGCTTTTCATGACTGATCATCCGCTCCAGCGGAAAAAAGAAATATCATTCCATCGCGTTAGACTGAATTGTTTACTAATCAAACAAGCAACACATCTGATTATTCACTTGTTTCACCCTTTATTTATTCACAGGAGGGAGTACAGGTGTCAACCATTTTGATTCTTCTCTGTTCTGTATGGACTACAACTCGTTCAATCCAATCTGCAGGTGCGATTGTAAACAATCAGTCTTAATAAAGGATTGGATAAATCCTCAATCAAATTCATTCTCTGTAAAGCAACCATTTATTACGAAGGCTCACACCCCAAATTGGATTGTCCCATCACTTAGAAACAGCGAGCAAGAAAGAAGGAAAGAGAGAGAGAGAGAGAGAGAGAGAGAGAGAGAGAGAGAACAGGATAGAAAATTGCCTTCTTAAACGGTTCCCTTTAAACTTTTTAATTCCAGGGTTTCAGGGCACTTTCATTGGCCGAGCCATGTGTCAATCATTCTGTCATCGGTGATTTATTACTTCTTTGGTCAATCCTGGAGAGAATGATCCGAAAACTGTGTGGAAACATTTCCAAGTTTCCTCAAAGTGAGCAGCGAGACTGAAATAAGTGACCATAGCTGTGATATGAAGACTTTACACATTTCATTCAACACGACCACATGAGCATTAAGCCGCAAACTCATTCACTTATTTGCCAAAAAACGTGTAATCCTTTAAGGGTAGTGGGGAGGCTGGAGCTTATCTCAGGTGGCACTGGGTGAAGACAGGGTATACCCTGAACAGCTCGCCAGACCATTGTAGGGCCAACACACATAGCCATTCACACTCACATCTTGGGGCAATTTGGAACAGCCAGTTAGCCCAATGTGCATGTCTTTGGATTGTAGGAGAAAACCAGCGTACCCAAAGGAACCCACACAAGCACTGGGGAAACATGCAAACTCCATGCAGAAATGCTCTTGGCTGAACACATGGCTGTGAATCAGATGTGCTAACCACTATTTCACCCAGCTGCCCAAGAGATGAGAGCACAGAGGTGGCAACAACCACTGTGAATAAATAACCTTTAGAGTGAAAATGGGATGCAGAAATTTGTGAGTTGGGTCTTCAGCCTACAGTTCAGTTGACAGGCTTTTCATCCAAGCATTAATATATGCACAACTAATCATGTGGTCAAGAGTTCAACAAAATCAGCAGTGGGGAGAGTCTCAAAAGTGATCATGGCTCACGATTCTACTCCAAAATATCTCCACTGGTCAGATACAACACACATCCTTCACATATAGGACTTCCAGTATCCTCCATCTCCTTATTATTCTATTTTAAGATCAACATTTCTTTATTAAGCCATATAAAACAAGTAGGTCACCTCATTCCTCGCCTGACCTTGCCATAATAAATACTTTATACATAATAGTGTATTTAGTGCATGCCCTAGTGTAATCTGGTACACATCGGAGCCAGATCACCTTGGCGACACGTTTGGAGTCTGTGCCAAATCCTGAAAGAGGGTAAGTATGGCCTGGTTCCAAATGCAGTTCACACTCTTTCGGTTTCCAAGTACATGGATGTAGGGGTAGAGCTACGACTATTAGCCTTGGGTGTGAAGATTTTATTTAAAAATTAAATTCATAAAATTGATAAAAAAAAATACATTAATGCTCGGTCTTGAAACTGAAAATTGCAACAGCTGAAAAATAATAACAGTGGGTTTTGGAAATTGACAGCGTTCTCAACGTGTATGGATAGCAAGTGCACGATGGCTCGTGGATAGAACACGTTGAGATTCGCAATTAGAGATGTAAATAGCTGCACTTGGCCAGAGCAGTCAGTATTACCTTACTGTGTCAGGTCTGTTTTTCTAGTACACCGCTTGATGAATGAATGCAAGAGTTGCTTTAATCAAATTCTCAGCCTTGCTTTTCCATGAATTTCGCAATAATATGAAAGCCATAATATATTAAAATAATTCTTACAGGGTCATGAGATCCTGGAACTCCAAGTCAATCCCAATCCTGGGAAAACATTCAGAGTGTAGCAGAAACGGTCCGGAAAATCTCAGTCGTATGCCAGAAACCAGCTCAACTCACCTGAACGAAATCATAAAGCCAAGCTAAAGAGGAGTCCAAAAGTGTATGCGGGTACTGTATCTTTAAGACAAATTTGCTCTGGCTCAAGTTTTCAGACTCAGGTTTCTACTGTACAAGTAGTTTGTTTTACTGGCTCAATGGGAAAAATGACTTGGGGAAAAAAAAAAACAGAGCAGGTGACCCGGCACAACTGCCGCAGTAAAAAAAGATTTGTTCCTGAATGATATCACACCAGCGGGCACCACTTGCTCCACTTTTCGAGGTGGCAGTAGTTGTCCCAGAACATCTTGTTCCGGGTGCAACTTGCCGTCTGAACACAATCTGTGCCAAGTAAGAGGGTTCACAGTAGTCTCCATCTGGGCTATTGGGACGTTTCACTTTCACGGCAGATTGCTTTATTGGATTGCGTCATCTTCGCGTTATCAAGCCTACCGAAGCATACCACTGAAATTCCAAACAGAAGCAACAACTCTACAAAACTATTGTAAAGGAAGAGGAACTACTTGCATCAACATAAAGGAAAATACATTTCTCTCCCTTTGTCGGCGTTCTTGAACCATTCTGAAATTACGCCATGCGTTTGCATTTATATTTACGATTGAGCCTTGAGCTGCTCAAATTAATAGACATTTACAGTCAAAATCTCGGCGACATGGTGGCGTAGCGGTTAGCCCGTCTGCCTCACAACAAGAAGGTCCTGGGTTTAAAAGTTTCTGTGTGGACTTTGTTGTTTCTCCCTTGCTTGCATGGGTTTTCTCTGGGTATTCCGGTTTTCCCCGACAGTCCAAAGCACATTGAGCTAATATGATGCTCCAAACTGCCCCTAAGTGCGAATGTGAATGTGAATGGTTGTGCGTGTTGGCCTGGCGATGGTCTGCTGAGCTTTTCAGACTTTGCCCAGTGTTGGCTGAGATAGGCTCCCACAGCCATAGAAATAAGTAGTTTGGCAAACAGAGTGAGGGAGTCAAAATCTAAATAAAACTACGAGATTTATTTCCGCAGGAAAAATTCCTAATAGTACAGATATTTATCATACATTCAGTCTTAAAAACATAAACACTGATACTACTGAACCGTGAACGTACGGTGCTCCAGGCCACAGCCGCTCTGATAGCGCATGTAATATTATTATTCCAGTTTTGCGTTCAGAGTGTTATTGTGATTCTACGTAGTGAGTAAACCAGTCCCCAGAGGCAGTGGAAAATTGGTGCTGTAATTTTCTCACTTTTTTTTTGCCGAGACTATTTCCCCAGGTTCTGAGAAACATTCTTAATTTACCTGCGAGGGCTTGGGACAAAGGACGTCTGATAGAGAGTGGATACGATTTTATCTGGAAATCTGGATTCGGGCCATATGGATCGGTCCTGCAAAAATGTGATAAATGAACGGATTTGCAAGTGTGGGTGTGTGTAACCGAGGCAGACGGAGAAGCAGATAGGAAGAGAAAAAGATGAATAAAGTGAGTATGAAAGCATACAAATTAATGAAGGCAGCTTGACAATAATAGATTTTTTTTTTTAACTCTTAGATGTGCTTTAGCCAGCAGGTTAGGTGCTACCAAATTCCAAGGAAACTGTCAACTAAACCCAGTCAACCCACCTTATTTACATCGTGGTCCCTTTTCGACTTAACCCTTCACTCCAGCTGTAGGCAGTGATCAAATGACCCAACACTGTCAATGCAGCTTCTGATGACCATTGTGTCTCTAATATACCAAGTTGTTGCCGAGATTTTGACCAACATCCTGTTTTTGGACCAAAATCAAAGCTAGAATATTGCTAACTTGTACAGAGACCCCAATTTTAAAATGATTAGGCAACATTTGTAGGAGAACATTTTTAAATAAAGGAAAATCCAACATGGTGGAAATTAACATCAGGCAATCCAAGACAGGGACTTGAACCCAGGGCCCGCCTGTTGTGAGGTGGACGTCCTGTCAATGTGTCACTATCATAGCGAAGACACAAAAAGCCAATGCTGGCGATCACTCACATTATTAATTAGTACAGAATTTGCTTATATTCCATTCAGTGCTTCTTTTTCACACCCTTTTACAGTTGACTCCCCATAGTGTTGGACGGTTGTGGTTTTTTTTTTTCCCTCCTTGAAAAATAAGGCAGATTATAAACTTGTAAGCATCCAGTCAGCGTGTCAGAGGCATTTTTCCCGGCTGTTTGTGTTTCATACGGTTTAATGCTAAAGAACGTGGAAGAAAGCTGTAAGCACACACAGTCTGACAGCCTAACCCTATCTTTCCAGCCTGCATGTTCTTACTGCAGGCTTTTCCCCCCTTCTCCCTTTATTCTTTCTACATTCTTTCTTTATTCAGGACAGCAAGAGAACAACTGTTTCCTTGAGTCTCCCTCAGATCATTTCTGCTCTAAAGCTTCCTTTAGTAAACACACTTCCGAGTATCTCACAACCAAGACACACATACACATTTTCATAATAAAGTAGTTACTCAAATGCAAAAAATTATGCAATTTTAATAGTCATTTCTGTGTTTGCATGACTTATGAATGACTTTACATGTCTGTCATGAATAACCCTCTCTTTTCAACCCACTCATAATTCTCTAAGCTTCTTAAGTGCAAACCATACAAAACTGTAATTCATGTTACAAACAACTAAATAAATACCATCGCATGCCGATCTCAGTGGTGTAGCAGGGTCAGTAATGAGCTGAGCATGTGTTGAAGCAGAGCAGTAAATGGCAAGCAAGCTGGAAAGCTATGACTCATGTTAAGGTCAAAGTTTATAATTTAGTTTTATGTTACCACCGTGCCAAGGGCACGAGCACCACAAAAAGCTGGCATGCATTTTTACCTTGGACCGGCCATGTTCTCTGCCAAGATTGGTGCCAAACTCTGGGTGCTGCTCTAATAAAAAACTAACCTGGCCCTGGAAACATGAACCCCGTCATCACATTCGCAAGACCCCAGTCTACAATGGCTCCACAGAAGAAGCCACCAATGCAGCCTGTGGCTACTCAGGAGGGCAGGTTCTAGCATGCCACTAATATACCAGCCATATTCTCTTTCTCCTCTTCGCCCTCTTCTCAAGTGTGTCGCAGATTATCTGCAGAGAACTTAAATATGGCAAAGTCAGGTATGCTGGATTGCTGGATTGCCCCCAGGGGGAGGTCCTCTGGGCATCAACCTTTACACAATCACCCCTCAGTCCGAAATTGATATATACTCAAGATTATAGGTCAGTACTCAAGGGGGTATGAATCAGGCTAGCCACAGGACATGGGCACCAAAGCCTGGTTTAAGACACTTGAAAGAGAATTCAGCCATATCAGCATAAAGTAAAGGTAGTGCTAACCATAAAGTTTGAGGAAGCAAATTGTCCAAGGTTTGGTCAGTAAAGACTGGGTGGATCCTGACAAGTCAGGCAATGTAAGGCGTTTTAAAGCTTTAGCACAAATCACACTGGGGCAGTCGTGGACCCATGGTTAAGGGTTAAATGGTTTGGGGTACAAGCTCCAAAACTGCCAAGTTGGCAACTGTCAGGCCCTGTCTTGCCTGTTCCGGGTGTGCTGTAATAAGGCTGGCCCTGAACTCTCACCCCGACTTTAGAGCAATGATAATTGGATAAACGCGGTCAGTTCGTGTGATTAAAGGTAAATATGTAAGGTTTCTGACCCTTATGTTCATATTTGTACCTGTGGTCGTGGATGTCCTTTAACCAGGCATTGTAGAATAAGCGTGTCTCCTTCACGGATGGTGTAGATCCTCTCACTGATGTTATCCTCCTTCACAACGCACGCCTGGCCAGAGTGAACAATCTGTGCATTCGCAGGAGCTGAGAGAAAGAACACCAGATTAGAGAGACTGTTAGCACAAAGCTAGACCAAACGGTCTCATTTAAAATTACCAACCATTTCTGACAACATTTCAACTTAATAAACTTTATGCCCTTATTTGCTCAGCTAGTTTTACTCTAGCACAACGCACGTGATGTGTCATTTGTAAGACGGGGTTACGCACCAATCTGCATGGAGGGTAGAAATAAAAATTTAGGAACGGAATAATTGAAATAAAGTTTACTAAAGGAAAAGAAGGGAATAATTTCCCTTCTGAATTCTTTGGGTGGAACTGGGCAGCATTTCTTATTCTGGACAGTAAATTGTAGGGTGGTCTGATTACCTGGCACTAATTAATTGCCACCATTACAAGCAAAATGAGGCCTGCATTACCTCTAACGTTTTATTGATGACTGCGAAAGTACAATAGATTTTTCCCCTACTTACTCAAAAATCCTGAAGTCAGCAGTTATACAGAATTCCTTACAGCTCACCTGCATGTTTCACTCAAATATGGAAATAAAGCAGCTGTTTTTTTTTTAAAGCAGACTGACCTCTTGTGTTGATACAAATTCCAGAATATATATTTATTTATTTATTTTTGTTAGTTTGGTTTTTTTTTGTTTTTTGTTTTTTTTGGTCGAAGCATTTTTGGTATGCCTGTATGGTACCTTGGATATTAAAAACCACCGTTTCTCTTTTCAATGCTACTACAAACTGATATACATAGCGCTCTACTGATATTATACCCATTTTCAGACCAGTGGGGCACCAAAGTATGATTCCTAATCCAAAAACTCCCCACAGTTCTTCAGGAAGTTGCTTCACCACCTCCGCCCCATCCACCGAAACGCTGATTTTGAGTGTGCATACTGGACAGTCTGTTTGGCTTCCTCCTCCCATTTATGTTCTTTTCACTCTCTGTTCACTCTCTTTGTCTTCTGTACTCTGATTGGTTTCCTCTCTGAAGTCAGTCCAGAGGCTGCTGCAACCTGTTGCATGTGCAGAGGATGGCAGTGGAGGCAGGCCAGAGAATCAGAAGTGACGTACCCAAGAAAAAGAAGAATTTTCCATCCAAATCCCATGTTGCTGTCAGCTGTTAATGGCTGAACAGGATTTAGAAAGAAATGTTTTACCTTGGAACACAACTTACACAGAGTCACAAACTCTCAGTGGTCAAGATATCAAAAAATATACTTTTTATGTGAATTTAGTCTGCAGATGTGAAGCAAACTCTTGTGTGAGTCTCAAGGGCAAGGCCTGCTATACCCCAGCAGTGTGCACTCGTACTGATCAGACTCAAGTGTGTCTGAGGTGCGAATCCACATCATGAGGAGTTAAAGTGAGCGTATAAAGAATCTTAGATTCTCTTCAGCACTTCTAAAACAAAAATTACACAACAATCAGAACTTGCGGTTGAACCTGAAACCTTGAATAACTCCAGACTATTCCGTGCACCTGAAAACGATGTAGTGGCAATAAAAACATTTCCTCTTGACCCTGGACATAAACAAGGATGGTTACAACATTATTATCAGATGAGGGGGATGGTGTTTCTGTCTCACATCATAAGCATGTCCAGATGATGGGTGGAGATTATTGCGTTTAACCCGTTATTCCTATTTATCACGCTTGACAATAATTACAGACGTTGTGTTTTTAATTACTGACTGCATCAACATGGACCATTTAACATGAACGACAGCAAGACTACCAAAATGATGAGATTAAGTTTATGCAAATGAGAAGTGAAGTGAAGCAACGTGGCGCTTACTAATTGAAGTGACCCGGCATTAAACCTGAGAGCAATCTTTCACCTTGAAAACTATCAAATCAATGTCACTTAGCTAGCTACAAATCATATATAGAGCCACCAATTTCACCACTAATCAAATTCCATTTCATGAAATGAAACGCTTTGTATATATTAGATCCATGCAGCATATCGCTGTCTACTAGCGTTGGAACCAGCAAGAAATGTTTGCTCTTTGTGCGGAGGTGCAAATGCATCACCGCTGTTCAATTCGGAGACACCAAACATTTTACGCTAGCAAAGAAAATGTCACAAAGGAACCAAACACCAAGGGGAAGGGGAACGAATGGCAGTGCTGTCCTTTTACGTCTGAGTTTGCTTAAGGAGTGCAGGGGATTTTTTCAAACAAACGTGATATTACAAACACTACAGGAATTAACTCTGGACAACCTTTTTTTTTCAGCTATCAAGACATTGCTAGGTGTTCAGCAGAGCACAGATTTGGAAGGAAAAACAAAAGGGGAGACGTTGGTCCGGCTTACTCGACTGACTCGCTCACTCTCACTCATTTGCTGAACTGCTTACTAGGGTCAAATGAAGGCTGGTACCTATCTCAGCTGACACTGGGCAAAGGTGGGGTACACCCTGAACAGCTAACCAGACAACACACACAAGCATTCACACTCACACCTAGGGGCGATTTTGAGCAGCCAATTAGTCAAATGTTTTTTGGAGAAACTGCATGGTTGTGATTTACAAAGCCGGCCGGCTGCAAGTGTAAACAAATACAAGAACCACTAAGCATCAATCATTGTCTCAGTTTTATTAATGACAAAGCTAAATAATTAAAAGCAGCACAGGGGCGTAGAGGTTAGCACCTCAATCTTGCAGCTAGAAAGTCGTGTGGTCGTGTCCTGGGCCCTGCAGGGGCATTTCTATGTGAAGTTTGCAAGTTTCCTCCGAAAGTCTAAAGACATGCACATTGAACTAGCTGGCTGTTCTAAATTGCCCCTAGATATAAATGAGAGTGTAAATGGTTGCGTGTGTGTTAGCCCTGCAATGGTCTGGTGAGCTGTGCTGGGTGACAAAACTGAACAAACAGAACAAAACTGATTGGCGGTTCCAAATTGCCCCTACATATGAACAGTTGTATGTGTGTTGGGCTGCAATGGCCTGGCAAGCTGTTTTGGATGTACCCCGCCTTCGCCCAGAGTCATCTGAGATGGGCACCAGCCTCCCCATGACCCTAATGAGGATTAAGCGGTTTATAAAATAAAATCAATCATCCACAATGTATGCACGAACTATTCAAAACATTTGTCTTCTTACATAAATCAGTGTCCTTTATTGGGATGTTAGCAAATAATTCAAATCGCTATCTTTCCGTGCTCTATAATACACCCAGTTGCAAGTACGGAATGTGAAATCCTCCCCATCATAAGCGGCAAGTCGGAATTAATTAATTACCACTATTACAACAACAAAGGTAGAATTTTTTTTTTTCATAAATCATTTGAATTAATTTAAATAGCTACCCTAATAGCTTTAATCCCATACCCATAGCTGAGCAAGGAAAAGCGTGCAAGTGAATCAAGACATTTCAGAATAAGACTTTTAATCCTGATATCTGATAAAATGTCGTCATTCATAAAAATGAATATATATCTTAATACGTTTAATAGTAATAATAATCCTCTTCAACCTCGTATTTCAGTCTCACAGCACAATGATTCTTTTAGTTATTACAAGAGTGTGAATGAGGAGAGTGTGTGTGTGGGTCCATCCTCAGGGCAGCTTGTGCCTCATTTACATGAAGAATAATGACTATTCCCCAGTGTGTTACAACTCCAGCCAGCAGTGAACAGCTTCCATATCTCTGTCTCATCTCTGTTCATCCAGCCATCTATCCATGTCTGAAAATAAACAGCTAGATTCTCTCTCTCTTCTAGTTCTCACAGCCAGTCCAGTCACAGATCAGCAGAGTGAAACCAGGACATCAGAGAGGAGCAAAAGGAGAGAAAGAAAACGGAGAACAAAGCAGAAAGCTGGACTATAAACAGTAATCAATGTGACACACTGGGAAACTTGCCCATAGAGACATTCACAAGAGCAAAGTAACTTTGTCTTAAAGTTCAGCATAATAACAAGTGAACGAAGCAACGTAACATGACCAGGATCACCAGAGCACCTCCTTTACTTGTGTGGAGTTCAGGGGAAACCCACTGGATGTCACCGAATTCTGGCAAACAGCCAAAACACTAAATTAATTATCAGGTTGTAATCAAGCTTGATTTTTGGTGGTTACTTCAAACATCCTACTAGGGTCACAAGCCTGGAGCCTATCTCAGCCAACTCTGGGTGAAGATGGGGAACATCCTAAATAGTTCACCAGCCATTCGAAAGGCCAACACTCACACCAAGGAGCAAATGGGAACAGCCAATCAGCCTAATGTGCATGCCTTTGGACTGTAGGAGGAAACCAGACTACCCAGAAGAAACCCAAGCAAGCATGGGGAGAACATACAAACATCCTGGGACTCAAACCAGGGCCATTCCTGCTGTGAGGAGGACGTGCTAACCCACTACATCACGATGCCGCCCCCCCGCTTAAATATAATGAACCAAACTCATCCAGAATTTAAACAATAGGAAATCATTTTATTACCTTTCTAAGCCAGGCAGAGATCATGCAAGATAGATAAAATTCCAGTTTAAGACAGTGTCTCTGAATAAAGACAGAGTTTTCATGACCGTAATTATTATTTTCGATGTTATTTATAGTCCGTTTTGTACGTCTACACTCCAATATCCGACCAGAACGCTCAACCTGAAAGAGCTCTACTTGCACCTGGCTCCTCTGGGGGAATCGCTGCGCTCTGGGTTGTAGCTTTTTCACCGGTTTTTCTGGAACATTCTGCTGTCCTCTTTCCTTGCTTTATCTCACTCTCCTCTATCTGTCTACAATTTTCCTGACCTCCTTGGTGCCTTGGCATAAATCATGAAGTAAACTAGTGAGGAGCCAAATGACTGTTTCACTGGGTGAGATAAACTGTGCCATGTTGCACAGAGACACAGAGAGAGAAAGACAGAGATCGGTTTCTCCGAAAACCTCGATAATCATGAACCTCAATCAGAATGACAACCAGGTTTTTAAATGATGTTGCGAGTTGGAGAATTTAATCTAAAGTGTATGTCGGTGTACTTTGCAGGACCTGAAAAACTCTCAGCGCAGCCATTTTTACTTTTACTTGGACAGTAGCGAGCAAGTGAAGCTCACAGGACAAAGGAAGGCCATAATGATTAATATGGGAGTCTGGGTGAACGTCGTTATTTCCCATGTTTGTTCATTTATCTTTAGAAAACTCGTTGTTCATGTTAGACATGCTGTGGTTTAAACTAGTAGGTTGCAGGTGGGATTGGTCAGAGTTTTTCTATTTTAGAGAAAGATTGGTCAGATATTCTGCAGACATGCGCAGGGTTGGTTAAAACTCCAAGGAAGGGGGCTGGTTTGGTACAATTACTTGCAGGAGTGGGTAGGATCGCTTAGTATGTCTTCAGGAAAGAGTAGGATTCATTTGGTAGAAGGAAAACGGAAGATGGCATGATTGATCAGAATTCCTTTGGGAAACTAGGATTCGTTAAACATTTTGGTCAGAATTACCATGGGAAATAAACATAGGGTTACATGCTGGCATAGTGGTTAGCAAGTCTACCTTAAAGCAAGAAGGTCCTGGGTATGAGTCCCGGGCTTGGCGAAGGCGCTACTGTATGGAGTTTGTATGTTCTCACGGTGTTTGTGTGGGTTCCCTCCAGGTAACCCGGCTTCCTCTTACAGTTCAAAGACGTCCGCATTGGGCTAATTGGCTGGTCCAAATTGCCAATTTGAAAATTGTGTGGCTGTGTGTAGACCTAGAGTGGACTGGCAAGTTGTTCAGAGTGTGCCCCTGCCCGGAGGTACCTGAGATAGGCTCCAGCCACCCTGAAAGCCTGGTAGAATTAAGAGGTTTGTCAAAAATGAATGGTTAAATATTATGTCCAAGCAAAAGGGTTTGGTCAGAATTCCTGTGGAAAATTATAGGATTGGTTAAACCATCTGTAGGAGCAAAGTAAGATCGGTCAGAATGCCTTTGGGACACTGCAGTATTGGTTAAACGTTCTGTTAGAGCAAGCAGGATTGATTAGAATTGCTTTGGAAAGCTGCAGAATTGGTTAAACGTTCTGTTGGTACAAGTGGGATTGGTCGGAATTCTTTCATGGTGGGAACGGCCAGACTTTTTCAGAAGAAGAGGATGGGATTGGTCCCTCATTGAGTTCCCTCAGGAGCACCCTAAATGATGCAACAGATTAGCATTGCCCCATCATGAATTTGATGCCATGGCTATCCGAGGCCAAGAGACCAAGCAAGCAAAAGTAGCCATGGATGCTCTCAATTACAGTGACACTAACCAATCGTGGCTTTCAAGTGAGTGAGTCTCAGAAAACAGCTTTTACACTGCTTGGGTGGTAGTTGGAGAATGATCAGTGACACCTAACTGCTGGCTGGAAATTTGTCAAAAATAAATCAGCATCTCCAAGGCAAATATACTGAATACACTGGTTTTATTTCTAAAGAGATGTTACAGGAAGCAGACACCATTTTAACCAGTATATCATCCACACTATCTCACTGAGACGCATGTCTTACAAATCATGTTCTTGACACACACACTAAGCACTAAGTGAAGCGTAAACATCATAGAAATGCATTAAAATTCCAAACTAAACTGAAATGCAAATCCTAATCTATGCTAACTATGTAGCCTGTAGCTGCATCGCAAAAAAAAAAAATAATTATTTAAAAAGGCAATGATTTCAATACACTGTTCATTCACTGCCTCACTCTAGGCTGGGCTGTAATTAGAGTTGGCCTAACTGTTTCCTGACGCCTCCCTTACGTTATTACACTAGTTGGCAGCATGTATGTATGCGGTATGGATTTAATAGACATGTCAGCAGTAGCGCAATTCATCAGCATCTTTTAGCAGCACTTGTTAGTCACTCGCTCTACATAACATTACTTGTTTCTATTATTCAAAAGATAGCAAGTGGTTCTAATAGCACTTTACAACGGATCGTGAAAAATCCACCCACACTACTACGATAAGGGCCTCTGGAGATGCGGAAGGACTGAAGGCAATTTTGCTGAGTCGATACCCTTCACTATGACTCGATACAGATCGGCTGTCAGACACACACAGCTACTGGCATTAAACAGCCGAGTCAGTGACAGCCATCAGGTCCGCTTAGGGAAGCTCTCTCTGACTGCTTCAGCTGCTTCTGGCTATTCCAAGACAACTTCATGTGTGTGTGCGTGTGCACGTGGGAGTATTACAGACGAAAAGTCTGCTTTCTTTCTACTTGAGCTGTGCAGCATCCATCAGTTATTTTTATTTATTGGAAGTCCCATAAGAGGACTCACGGAGGACTTTACTAATTGAGTCAATTGCAGGCATCAGTCATCTGACATGTCAACAATTACCACTGGGTACTGAAGCATACACACGGCTCAATCTGATGAAAGACGCAACATGATAACACCCATCAGCAATGTCGATGCCGCCAATTATTTTACAGATCAAATTTGCACCTCATTAAAGCCAGTGGTCTCCCAAGTGGTCTTGGGAATTTGCAAAACTGCACTGGTGCGCTCTGAAATTCAGCTTATAAGGAGTTGTGTCATGAGTTCTACCCAAACTTTAGCTGAACAAATTTTGTTAAATATGCAACAAATCTCAGCGTTCAATTCAAAAGAACTTGGTATGTAGCTTAATTTAATTACTAGGGTCGCGGGAAGGCTAGAGCCTATTCCTGCCCGTCTGACACTGGCTGAAGCTAGGGTACACCCAGACCAGTTCGCTAGTTCAACACACAGCCAACACGCGCAAGCGTTTACACTCACCCTGATACCTAGGGGCAATTTTGGAACAGCCTATTAGATTAATATGCATGCCTTCAGACTGTGGGAGGAAACCGGCGTATCTGGAGGAAACGCAAAATGCACAGAGAGAGCATGCAAACTCCACACAGAAACACCAAATCCTGGAACTCGAACCCAGGACCTTCTTGCTGTGAGAAGGACATGCTAACCACTACGGCCCAAGTGCTGCCCTGGACTGCAACATGGACTCTTGAAACCAACAAAATTGCAAACTGCTTAATTTAAACTTAATGTATGGACCCAGTTCATGTCTAGTATCCTTTAGAACCCAAACTCCCATCTATATAATTGATTATATCTTGTTGGATAACACTGCTCATGATATTTAGGCTATTTTCTTTAGGCTGCCATGACACTGCCCCTTTAATTCATGTGCACTACGCAATTCCGAATACAAGGAACAAACCCAACACAAACATTACCATAACCATTAGACGCAACTTGCTGAGATTGTAATAGAGCCCAAGAAGAAAAATGATTTGATTTACACACGTAAGTAAGCCTGCTCAGGTCAGGTGCTTCATCAGATGCACTGATGCATACAGATAAGTCATAGCTCGCGCCGTAATATATAAATTGAAATTGAGGGTGCAGGAAGTTTTTCCTTCTTTACACCCAGCTGTCATTATCTCATATAGCCATCACGTTTTCAGGGTAACCAGATGCTACTTATAAAGACAATTGTTTTATTGTAAAATAGCCTGGATGGTAGTAAAATTCACACCAAGAATAGATGAGAATCCTTCATACGTTCAACCAACTGACATTTTCATTGACGATTTAAAGACAAACTCTATCGTGTACGGTATTTACCGAGGTCTATCTTGTATGATAATTCGTGAAAAGAAACACAATGACTATGCACCCAAGGACATCTATGAGGCAGAGTGAGTTCATATCAGATTGACTGAAATGAATGTACTTGAAAAAACATCGATGAGAAGTCCAGCCAGTTTAAGCGTCCCTGACAGGAACGGATTGAAGTTATTTGAGAAGAAGAAGAGATAAGGATCGGTACCGTAATCTTGAAATTAATGCTGCAAAATGAGAAGCGAGCCTTCTTATGTTTAGGGACCACCAGATACGATGTTATCACGTTACCTAGGTAACGATTCGACCTGTAATGTGATTCTGTAAGTATCATGATTCTATCAATATCTATTTCATATGGAAAACAAAGTTGATTCATACCTTTAAAGAGTTTATTTATTTATATTCCCGAACCGCCTTATCCTGCTAGAGTGACGCTGGAGCCTATCTCAGCCAACTCGGAGTAAAGACAGGGTACACCCCGCATCAGGGACAACACACTAACAAACAACCATACTCACACCTAGGGCCATCATACTTGCAGTAGCCAGTTAGCCTAATGTGAACATCTTTGATTTACATGAGGAAACCGGAGTACCCTGAGGAAGCCCTCACAAGCACGGGGAGAACATGTAAACTCTACAGAGGAATGCTCTCGTCAAGCCATCAACCTTCCCACTGTAGTGGATGTGTGTATTAATCACTAAACCACCGTGCCACCCTTTACTTTAGAGCTGCACAAGTGAACTAAGAAATGAGGAATTAAAATATATTATATAATTTTTCTGCCCTTAAATACCAATGGGCGGCTCCCGAGTGGCGCATTGACAAGGCACGCGATTATCAGCCTGGAGATCACAAGTTCGAATCCGGGGTGATGCCACAGCCATCCGTGACTGGGAGTCAATGGGAGCTAATTGGCTGAGCTCTCACGGAAGGGGAGGGAGGGATGGCGTACACTCACTTCCCTGTCAGTCAAAGCGATCCCCAGTCAATCATGGGCATCTGTGGGCTCATTCGTACAAGGGGGCGGATAGCGCTTTCCCTCCGAGTGTGTTAGACCGCTCGCAAATACTAATGCGCAGCAGTTTGAAAAGAGGCAGGCGGCCTCCCTGGTTGGTGGTATTCGTGTGATAGGGAAGGTAATACTTGAAGGGTAGGAATTGAAAATGACCAACAACCAGGGCATTATTAAAACAATACAAACTCACTTCAAATAAAATATTGACTTTGGAACCAGGGTGGCAGTACATGAATCACTGCACAAAAGAATCGCGATATTTCACTGAATCAATTTTCCCCCCATTATTTCAGCGTTTGTTTAATTTCCTGAAACCATAAACAAGGTCAATGAGCATCATCATAAAATGCATGAGCATATCAAAATTGAAGTAGACATATGGATTTAATTTAAACACAAAATCAAGCTGGAGCCACGCCAGTATCAGTCAGACGTCCCATAGAGAAGGACATCAGAACATACCGAACACTTCCTGTAGGAGCACTGGCCAAAATAATAGATATTTTCAATTGAAATAAATAAAATGGTTGGATTGAGTCACTGTGCTTCTTCAGTTTCATTCCTACCTGCATTTTTTTTTTACTTGTTAAGAATTTTTGTGCAAAAAATGAAGTATGCTGTGTAATATCATCATAAAATAAAAGTAACACAAACACTTTGTTACTCGCTTGCTTGCTTGCTCAGGGAATCAACAACTTTAATCCGAGTTTAATCAGACAGCAAATGTGCACATGTTAACTGCAGAGCTGCATGTGTGTCCAGAAGCATTCAGCACACACACACACACACACACACACACACACACACACACACACACACACACACACACACACACACACACACA
>JAOUQZ010000039.1:3688418-3703488 GCA_028564935.1 Neosilurus hyrtlii
CACACACACACACACACACACACACACACACACACACACACACACACACACACACACACACACACACACAGTTCCTCACACAATTACCCTTTCTCTCTCATGCTAATGCACACTGACTTTATGTCTCACATAAAGCCAAGCCTGGTCACATGACATACCATTACACTCCTCCCAGTCGCCCTCCGCCCTGATTGATTCAATGATTAAACTCAATGAAAGTCCATTCATAAGTCGTGGAAAGAAACTGAAGCTATCAAAGGAATAAATATAGGCGTATTCACATACAATAAGCTGCCTATTTCTGCATGAGTTTTCAAAGATACAGCTGTCTCGGTAAGTAAATACTGTGCAACAACAACAACAACAACAACAACAAGGCGGTGTTTATTTTATTCCTTTTATTACATCCCACAGCAATCTGTCAACAATTAACATTCTTAATCAAATAATCACCAATATCACATTGTTTTTCCCCATTTTCGAAGTTATCACTTCCATCAGCTAGACATAGTCCTTCCTTCGTCACCATCGGTAACGACTTTCTCATGGTGGAAAACAAACAAACCTTTAGCTCTTAATAACAGAAAGCACCGAAACTGGAGACTCCTTCCATATACACAAAATGAACAAAAAAATGCTTTTAATATAAATATAACAAACACCTGGAGAGCGCAAACCTCCACCAAGCCATAACAAATTAAGTTCACAGCACCCCCTGCTGTACCACCACATTTCCAAAAAAATTGATCTTCCATGTTACATTTAAATTTCTGCCCAATGCACTGTCTGGTTCGGATACGGATTTCTTCCCCCAGACGAATCAAAAAAATAGGTTTCAACTTCTGAATGTCTTCAAGAAAGCAGAGAAACTCTGTGGAAGTAATCTGTTTATACTGGACAGTGAAAGACAAGAAAGAAAAGAAGGGAGGATTATCTGTTCAGCAACAACGAGAGAGAACGAGCAGGAGAGAGAGAGAGAGAGAGAGAGAGAGAGAGAGAGAGAGAGAGAGAGAGACGCACTCATTAATTCACTTCCTTTACTGACCCTTTCAGAAGCCTGCGGCCCTGACAGACAAAGCCACTTTGGCTTACACACTGCCTTTTTGTTGAGCCTCTGAAGCTTCCGTCACTAACAAAAAAAGCACGCACCCACACACACACACACACACACACACACACACACACACACGCCCCAGAGGATCTGTCGTCAATGAGTGTGAATTAACAAATGCCAGCAGCCACAGGTCAGAGTTGAAAAGCCCAGCAATTATAGATAGAGGACCACTGGGCAGAATACATTACAGCAGTGTGTGTGTGTTAGCTTGAGAGAAAGAGAGATTTGAGTAGGAATGACAGGCAGAGAAAAAGAGAGAGTCCCTGCAGTGAACCAGTCTGGATTTATATCAGCTCTAGTGCTACTTTACGGCCTCATTCCTTACACACTCCCTCGTTCATTTCCATTCCCGTATCGCACACAAGTGTCCTCCTATACCCGTTCCGACATCAATAAACCTACCAGGGAAGACCGAAGGCCAACGCAGACTTTCTCCATGTACAATGCACTTGTCTGCTTATGTATATGACCGAAGCTCAGTGAAAACCACAATAACAGCGCCACACCGAATTACATATGAGCCAATCAAACCGCGGCCGAATTCTGCAGCAGGTTGGAAGATAGTATTCGTGTTTGCTTGTTAGGTTTTTTACTTCAGAAAACATGACAACTACCAATCAGGGAAGACCAAGGTTACCATAAGCCTCACTCAAGGTGTGAAATTTTTCGAAACGCTATCCGCCCACTTTTATATGCAGGAGTTCCCAGACACCTATGTTTGGCTAGTGACTGACAGCAAAGAGAGTATACGATATCCCCTTCTACTTCCAATCACCGGCAGCTGTGGTATTATTGGGATTCTACCTCGCAGCTATTTTAACTACTGCAACGTTCTTGCTTTAAGTGGAACAAAAGTTGCGGAACTCTTTAGCAAACGACCCAGAAATAGATGGGGTCGAATGTGCGAATTCAGACCAGCTTTAAAAACACCCGATCTAAACTCGCGACCAAATAACATATTCGTAATATAACATTGAGAATGTAAAGCTAACATTAGACGTAGCTGGCTTTTTGGCTGTAAAGTAAAAAAAGCACCACTTCCTGTTCCACTTCCTGTTTTCCCTTCTCTGTTTCATGAATTCTCTCGTTTTGTCTAGCTAGTGCTTATTTTCATCCAGTCATGCATTAACATTGCATTGTGTGGGTGTCGTATATACTGGCACTGTGTTTCCTTCACATTTTGTCTTATATCGTCTGCTTTTGAGCTGACCCTCTGCCTACGGCTTGGACTCGGTATAGCATAGCTTTTCCTCTGCTGACCTTGTGAACCTGTTACTCAACCCCTGCTGTCAATCAGCACATCAATTGTTAAAGTAGATAAACCCTGATAAAAACACTGACCTTGTGACACCTGTGCCAGTATTCCTGTTCACAAGATGCCAACATTAGGCGAATATTTATACCTACATGCAGCACCAAGAGCTCCATGCAGCACCAAGAGCCAGCGGGGGTCAAATCCATTTCCAAGTCGCTCGACTTTCTATCAACACATCAAATCCTACAAGCACTGCGCAATTCCGTACTATTTAGCATCCTTTACAGCAGCCGTGTCTCATGAAGTCGTTTAACAGGAAACCAAGTCCGTTAACAACTTCTAGTCATTAAATTCATGGAAACACTCCACCATGGCACTGACGCACGATGTGCATGTTTTTAACACACTGATATAGTAGCAGCAAGTATGCACAAGCAATAAAACTCTTCAGATCATGCTTTTATTGGAAGATAACCAACTTTGGACATACATGTATTATACGCACTTTAAAACACGCTAATACGCTAACTGGCAGCAGCATCACACAAGCCGATCTTTTTGATATAATTAGAAAAGTTCAGACTCGTTATTTCATGCACTGTTTCTCTTTATTTGTACCCTGGACTTCAAGATCAAGATCTGCTACTCCATTTAAAGGACTGTCCCTGGAAACGCATCTTTTAAGGTTAATTGGTGGGATAATGGCTAATAATGGTAGGTACTAATAAAGTGTCATTACATTAGTTATTATATATTAATAATAATGAATTATGATGTGAAGGGCAGTGTGATAAGACAATGTTTATTTTGTGCTGGTAAAAAGACATCATGGGTTATCACCGTTTACTTTATTGTGCCACGAATCACACTTTTTATGGCAATATTTTCCGTCATTTGGGAAGTGGCTTCCGCCTTCTCTGTAAATAAATGGAGCGCTAGGCTGTCAGACGCTGTTAAGTGTACCCCGCCTCTCACCGTTACAGCTTCCCCAGCGACCCTGACCGATAAGTGGTGAAGATAATTGATGGATATGTGCCGCAATACTGGCATTAGCACAGACCTGTTTATTCGCTGTGGATTAGAGGTCGTCTACGCTCGGTCTTGTATGGTGGATATTCCATGTAAACAGACTGCTGTGTAGTCGTTGAGTTGTTAGCGTGAGTGGATCCCCCCCCCCACAAAGCTGTAACTTTGAACTTGACACGCTGGATCTACTTACTCGCAATAGCTAAAATAACTAGGGGTGGAGACGGAAAACGAGTTTACAGCTGCTGGAGCATAAGTGATAACAGGACGTAGCTTGTATCATGGATGTTACACAGTATCACAACACAGACACACACTGAGAGACACTAAGACAACCACACAGAAAATAAAAAAATATAAAAAGTGTCTATAATTAAATAAATCACAAAAATCTGGTGCAGTATCAGGGAAGTAAAGCACCTTTTGCAACACCCTGCACCAATGGTGTTTAATTTCTTATGTATTATTCTAGCACTAATTAGCATTTTTTTAATCTTATAAAAGGTGCTAAACCATTCTTCTGCATACACACCATACCGTATTTTGTATTTTTTAGATAGAAACTCTTCAAACTGCATATTCATTAAGACCCGGCGAGCTAATCAGACTGGAAAATAGAACTTGATTGATTCTTGTTGTCGCTACCTGTCCCTCTCTCTCACACACACACACACAATTCTCCTGTCATATCTAATATATTATGTAGTGTTATGGTGAGAGCTCTGTAAAGTGTCATTCGCTTCTTGTTTGAAGTCATCTTTGTTGTTATCTCAGGACCTTTTTGATGTGTATCAGGTACACAAACACAAAAGCTGGTAAATGATCCTGTGATGAGTCACGAGAAAGATTTGACAAAGGAAAAGTGAAAGCGGCTCAATCTGTGTCTGACATGCTCAGCTCCACTGTCAATCACACCCTCGGAGAAAGAGAAAAAGAGAGAGAGAGTGAGCATGAGAGGGAGAGAGAGGGAGAGAGAGAGAGAGAAAGAGAGAGATGGGGCTGAATAATCAGCTCTGCTTCTTTGAAAATATCCCACTGAAGGAATTTCACTCAAAAAGGACAAAGCCGTAGACGTGACTTCCACAAGGCCATAGCCTGAATGTTGGAAGATGTTTTGCTTCAGTCCTGCTCGGACAATCCTGGTACTTGAACGAACCAAAAAAAAAAAAAAAACACACACAGAAAGCAAATAAATCAATAAATAAGTCTCTATTGGCATGTCAGCAGCTGCACCCCTACCCAACCTGTCACATCGCTCCACAATATTAATTACAGCAGAGCAGCTGTTTAATTATTAACCGTGTCTATTTAACGTGTGTGAATAATTTAGACAAGGCAGGGCCGTGTGCGTATATAATCTGATCAATATGAAGAACTGATGAAAAGAACAGCCTCCTGTATTCAGGGTCCATCCATGTACCCAGAAACGAGCGTGCAGGATTTTAGATCCTTTCACATGGGACATTCCACTGCAAAAAAATGTAAAATGCCCAAAGCATAGTGGGTAGAGATAAGGGCAAACTGGCTTTAAAATAGATGTGTGTGTGTGTTTGTGTTTAGGGTTGAGGTGGTGAAGCGTCCTGTTCCTCTGTAGTCCTACAGGTGGCACAGATGGCAGCTCAGTATTTCCTGTCATAGAGGCGAAGTTTTTGTTCATCGCTTTAAACTTTTAAAATTGCACCAAAAAAGCCAAAAAAAATAAAAAATAATGATACAGGTACAGAATCGCAATACAAATCAAATTGGTAACTAGATATCGTGAGATTGCGTCAGGTGAAGGTGAGGATTTGTTAGAAGACAACCAACAACCACCACATTCTCACATGGGTGCGATTTCAAAGTTTTGGCCAGATCGGTGTATTCTTGCCGACAGCAACATGAATTAAACATCCATACATTCCACCAAAACACTACAGAAATTTCTATATTTACTTTCTAATCATTTGAGGTGGAAGAAAACAAGACGAAATACACATAGACGCTACCATGGAAAATCAAAACTAGTTCGTTTGACTTGTTCAATCATAGCCTCTCCTGTCTTGTGCTTCTCGATGACCATCAGATCGTCAGTGTACCGAGCCCAGTGCTGTAGACTCCTGCAGCCAGTGAGTCAGTGACAGTCATGTCAGGTGATTTCGCAGAGTGACACACCCCCTGGTTTTAATTTCCATCTGGGTTAATATCTCTCAGCCCATTTCAGGGACGCGTCCATTATGCATCGTCAGTAGGCGTGTTTTTGGATTCGGTCACAGACATAATAAATGCAAACAAAGTGGTTTGCTATTAATTATCCATCACTCTCTCTCTCTCTCTCTCTCTCTTTTAAAAATGTGTTTTGGGTAGAACTTAAAATGGAAAATGGTTGATGGATTAAGCCCAAAGTCTAATCAAAGTACAAATCACATAAGAGGACAGATGACAAACGCCACACTCAAAAGCAAGACCTTCTTGCTGTAAAGGCGGACGTGCTAACCATTATGCCATTGTGCCGCCCTGTGCTAATTTACCCCACTATTATTATTATTATTATTTGTAGAAGTAGTGCTAGTAGTGTAAGTGTTATCAGGAGGTTTTGTTTTACCCTCAGGTTGTGTGTGATTGTTAGCAGGATTACACAAAATGTGCAGAGGCGGGGCTTTGGACAAGGGAGACTGATAAAATTCTGAAACCAGGAATTTTTTGTTTGTGCTCTGAGTGCTCTTATTCTTATGATCGTTCTTCTTATTATTTTTATCGCCATATTATGGCCTAGTGAGCTGTTCAGGGTGTGCCCTGCCCTCGCCCAGGGTCGGCTGAGATGGGTGCCAGATTCTCCATGACCCTAATAAGCAGCTTAGAAAGTGAATGAATGAATGGTTATTATTACTACTACAAAATATATTTATTATTATTACTAATAAAACCATGCAGCAATTGATAGCATCTCATATCAACAACAGGAACACTGTGCCACCAATGACGTGTATAAACTCAAATCCAGGTAAAAGGCTTAAGCTTGTTGCCATGGTTACATTTCAAAAGTACATACTATGAGACACAGTGTTTGGATTTTTGTTCAGATCTATGAGGAATGCCCTGAAGATGAAAGATATACACATCATATAGTGAAACAAACTTGTCACACCAAATAATTATTATTTTTTTTTTTATAATATTGTAGGCAAACAGAATTTTTATATATTTCCACACGACTGTAGGTTCCTCTTTAATTATTATTCTTTTCACATCCATTTCCCCTGGATGCGTAGTGGAGCAGAAAGTTACAGCCGTCCTTTATTTTACCATCGATTTCTGATCAGCATGTCTGAAGATTATAAATTTTACTCAGTGAAACAGGATGTAAAGAACAGAGATAAAGAACTCGGTGAGAGATATCCAGTGTAATGTAATAACCACCCCTCCTTGAATCACCACCTTATCATGGTGGAGGGGTTTGCATTCATTCTTGTCGGGGGCATTATGCCCCCAGTAGGGTCACCCAAGGCAAGCAGGTTCTAGGTGAAGGTCCAGACTAAGAGCGGGTTCTGTCATAGAGGGACGTCTGGACCTCACTGCTTAGTCACTGCCCCCGTGACCCGACCCCCGGATTAAGAAGATGATGTAATAACCAGTAGCTATACTGGTTCGTAGACTTTTTTTTTTTTTTTTTACAATTATTACCCTAGTATGAGTATATACACCACATACACTACATGTATTATTGTCCTGTGTGTGTGTGTGTACGTGAGAGTGAGAGAACGTGTATTGCCTAGTTATTGTTGCAGCCTGTCAGCATCTACACGATTAATCAGCCTACAGCGGGAAAAATTGATGCATGCAGTAGAAAAAGGGTCTAATTCATAAGTAAATGGAGTCATAAATAAGAGTGTGTGTTTAAGGCAGGGTCAGGGCCGTGCGTTAGAGCTGAGCGTGGAAATTTACAGCCTCTGAAATGAAGGAAGGACGGCAGCAATAAATATGTATTGCTGCAGAGGCAATAAGAGGAAAACAAACTTGGAGGAAAAGCTAAATAGGTACCTTCATACACAAACACACGTCTCATTCTTATGTGTCACTCCATGCAATACTTCATACTCGAGGGTTTTTTCGGTCTACAAAGATTGTTGAACACTGAACCTGGTCAGTAGATAGAGAATATTTTCCAGTATATCTGATTAAACAATGGTACAAATGAGCTCTACATGCACAAGAAAGCTATGAGGATTGGGCACACACTGTTCCAAGAAAATAATCACTAATTGGAAGCAATGCAGCTATATTTACCAGCCCAAAGTTAATTATTTTCCTACAAAGGACATTATATTCTGTATTAAATACCACAGGTGGTTTCCTGTAATCTTTAGCACGCCCACCTCACAGCAAGAAGGTTCTGGGTTTGAGCCCCGTGCCAGGCGAGGGCGTTTGTGTGTGGAGTTTATACGTTCTCCCATGCTTGTGTGGGTTTCCTAAGGGGATTCCAGTTTCCTCCCACAATCCAAAGGCATGCACATTAGGCTAACTGGCTGTTCCTGCTTGGCCCAGGTGTGAGTGTGAGTGTAAATGCTTGCATGTTGGCTCTGCGATGGTCTGGTGAGCTGTTCAGGGTGCACCCCCACTTTCCCCCAGTATTGGCTGAGATAGGCTTCAGCCTTACCACTAACCACTGTGTTTGCTAGCTTTGCTATAATATCCTAAACATCACAAACAAATTCTGATTGGATAAATTTAACCGTTTTGGTCGTCATAAAAAACTGATGATGAAACAAGACTGTAATCAAATTTTTTTTTTTAATTCCTCAAACTGTTGAGACCATTTACGAAAGACCCGATCTGAAATAAGATCCATTCTAATTGTATACCGTCACATGCCATCCTGCACCCTTTGGGATAGAGGCTGTAATACAATCTGCTCAGTAACTGGAAATCCTTGCAGCATGCAGGAAATCGTCCTGAAATTAAGGAAGCTCACTAACAGGGTGTGCTCGATCCGGCTATCGACCTGCATTAACCCTTTATTCCCTTATTGCATTTACCCTCCGGTCCAGATATGATTCGTTTCAGATCCTCATACTCAACTGAACTTAAACACTCTAATCCAACACTATAATATCAGAAATTTTTAGTCTCATTTGTAGATAACAGCGTAGTGGTTAGCACATCCGTTTCACAGCAAGAGGATCCTGGGCTTTTCTCTGTTATCTCAATGCTTGCGTGGGTTTCCTCCGGGTACTCCAGTTTCCTCCCACAGTCCAAATACATGCACATGAGGCTAACTGGCTGTTCCAAATTGCCCCTTGGTGTGAGTGTGAATGGTTGTTTGGGGGTTTCACCGTGATGGATTGGCGAGCTGTTCTAGGTGTACCCCTGTTGGTCCATCTAACTAGTCAGAAAGTATTGCTAATGCTAGTGCTCTAGTTCTATTGTGCTAGTTAATTAGTCTAAGTTGCTGTTGGTCCTGTAGGTTTAGCAAATATTTAAAGAAGCATTAACAAACTACTTAAATCTTTCTAACACTTTTTCTTCTATAACGTAAGCACAGAGGCAAGAAGGTCATGGGCTCAATTCCTGGGCTCTGTGAGAGTTTGCATTGGAGTTTGCATTGCCCCTGAGTGTGAGTGTGGGTGTGTGTGTGCACGCGCATGTGCTGCCCTGGGATGGTCTGGCGAGATGTTCAGGGTGTACCCCACCCTTGCCCAGTGTCGGGCGAAATAGGGACTAGCCTCCCCGCGAGCCTAGTAGGATATCAGGCTGTGAGTGATTCGTAGGCAACTATCAATTAAACCGTTTGAGAACAAATAAAATTGCTGGATGAAAATTATAAGCCTTGAAAATGCTGCAGGGATGTTTGCAGGGAAAATTTTCTGCACGGTTTTGATTAATGGATAAAAGGGTGCAGAGTGCCAATTTGAAGACTGACTCTCTTGGGTTTCATTTGAGAGGCAACACAGAAAATAAAATAAATGATGTTTTGCAACATTGACTATCATATTTGTAGAGGTTTTTATAGCCCTATGCCATCCTTCCTTTGGTGGATTATAGACTATCGTTGTACCACTTTCATTAAAAATTTAAATGAAAAATATCATTAAAATAAAATATATGAGACGAAACTTGGTTGCAATGGTCATAAACTGACCCCAAGTTACTTTATGCCCTCTTAGACCACTAAACTCATATCCAGATCAATAAGTCTTAATTTCAGCAATTTATAGCCAAGAATCATGCAGTGATCATGCAGTCTTAACAATATTTACTAAAAGTCCAGGCTTGGTTTTGTCCTAGACGCAGTCATTTGTCTTCCCCTCGTCACCAGCAGCACTGACATCGAATGAACAAAACTGGCTTTTGTTTGTGTGTGCGTGTTTTGTTTACAATGCCTCCAAAAAGTTTCCAAGAGTCTGTGAAGAAACTGGGCCAAGGCCTAGAGCAGGACGCGAGACTAATTAAGAAGTCAGAAGTGGGAGGTGGGAAGAGAAAAAAAAAAGAGAAAAGGGAGACAGCAAGAGACGGAAAGGCAATAAAGCAGCGAAGCTCGAATGAGAGAACAAGTCCCCTGATCGGAGGCAAAGTGCATTATTAAAATTGGAGGGAGGAAAGGAGAGGCTCTGTGGAGCAGAACTGTAATTATCTGGAGCTTAGGAGGGGTACTGTCTTCAACCCAAAGGCCCTGAACCCTGGGAGCAACAACTAAAAACCATGCTGATGATTAGGGATAAGAGGTCACCTCGAGCCAGGGAAAGTCACTCCTTTAATATCTCATTCTTTGGCTCACCAGCTCTGATTTTTAAAAAGTGTGCACAACCCATACCTCAGCGTTTCATGAGGACATCGATATTCAAAAGGAAACTTTGAAACTGGTCGAAACAAGTCACGTTTGTCCTTGTTTATATTCTTTATGATAAGGTTAGGTGTTCTGTCATGTCATGTCATGTCATTTTCTGAACCGCTTAACCCTAATTAGGGTCACGAGGAGGCTGGCGCCCATCTCAGCCGACTCTGGGCGAGGGCAGCATACACCCTCGCCAGCTCGCCAGGCCATCGCAGGACAGAAACACGCTGACGGCTATGCAGCCTACTCTTGATGAAAATCAGCAATGGTTCTTTTACATGCTTCTCACCATAGACAGTGAGAGACATGGCCGGCTTTGATAACCCAGTTAGCTGCACTTGGGGACAGCAGTGAGAACCCGTCGATAGTCGGGCTTGAACCCCCAACCTTGGGTTCAGTAATCCAGCACCTTACCACTAGGCCACCACTGCCCCTGGTTAAGTGTTCTCTTGCGTGTAAATGAGACGACAGTGGTGTGCTACGCTCCTCCGTCCAGTGCTGTCTTTCATAGACTCCAGCAGGAGTCAGGCCATGCATGTTCACATGTTGTAAAAATAATAGCACTGGCCTTCTGACTGGAGCAGCAACAAGGAACCCCCACCATCACCCGAGAACTTGCTGTATGGAAGCCAGATCCCATGAAAGCGAACTGGCCAAGCTCACAAGAAAGAAGGAATGGCATATTACCTTCTTCCTGCCACTCACATATGTCTGTAAGCTCATGCATACCAGGGGTGGATAGAGCTATACTCTGAGTGTGTTATGCCATCTCTGCATATGCATGTATACTGACTGAAAAAAAAAAATTAAAATGAAGGAACATTCTCATGCATTAGGCATAATGGGCATGTCTTGCTGTTAACACCAAACACATTTTATTTAATACATTTTATGTATGCAAATGCAAATTTATGTCAGGCTTGTGCAGAGCCACAATAGTCACTACGCAATCTTCATGTTATCCAGTAGCAATAAAAATTGAGTCATTATATTACCAGACTTGGTGCTTGTTGGATACCAGCTCTGCAGTTGCTCAGTGCATGATGGTATGACTTATTACTCACACATAAGCCAAGAGTCTTTCAGAACAGCCAGTTAATGATATACAAACATACCGTATTCGTTTCAACATACATTTAAATGTCTCTCAAATTATTTACATGTTTTTAGACAAACTCGGCGTCTATTCCTTCTTATGACACACAAGCGTTCAGCTTGCTTGCTGCTGTCTCTCTGACTTAATCAGAAGTGTGTGTGTGTCCCAGATGGCAGGCCTGAGTGTTAACCAGCTTAAACACAGCTAAAGCACAGAGAGTAGTTCAGAGGAGAAAAAAAAATAAAAAATTCAGCATCACCAAAGGAGATCGATGGCTATCACATACTGTGGAACTGAACCACAGTAGACATGTGACTAAACTCTAACTGCTGAGAAGCACTTTAGGTTAGCATTTATGATCATCTATGGTGGCATGTGCATTGCAATGCAGAGGGTTTAGTTAGTAGAACAAGTATACTAATCAGTAATTATTTATGTAAATAATAGGAAAGTATTACAGAGCCCATCAAGGTACAAACCAGCTTTCAGGATAGGCACCCATTAAGTGTAAAACAAAGCTCGACAGTAACATTAGTGCAGCTGATCTAGCCAGTAAGCTCAATATGGAGAACAATTCAGACAACGGATTTCTCAGCACCTTTGCACGCACCTGCCAACATAAAACACAAAGAAATCCCACCATACCCTCGAGCACTGGTCATCAACACTGATCATCTGACCTTCTGCAGGCTTTATCTCCAACCTAAACATAGCACCTCTTTTAGCTGATCAAGAATTTCTTAAAGTGGTCCAAGTGGGCATGATTAGGGTTGGGGCCAAAGGGGTACTACTAGCTCTGTGATTAATGCTCTGGGTAACTGATCAGAAGGTCGAGGGTTCAAGCCACAGTCCCACCAATCTGCCATTGTTGAGCCCTTGAGCACAGCCCTTAACCCTCATCTGTTTATTCGTACAAATATGAGAACAAATGTAAGTGGTTCTGAATAAGGGTGTCTGTCAAATGGCGGAGGGTTGGCGACCACTGTCCTAGAGCAATAAAGCAAAGCCAAGTATATCCAACTTTAATAGCAAGAAGAGAAATTGAGCCAGATTGAGATGGTTTAAGCATGTGCACAGGAGAGATGAAGGGAATATTGGTGGAAGAACTGCCTGTTAGAAGGAGAAGAGGAAATTTATGGACATGGTGGGTGAGGGAGGACATGCAGGTGACTGGCATGACAGAGAGATGCAGAGGAAAGAGTGAGTTTAAGGATGACCTGCTGAGGCTACCCCTAAGGGGTGTACCTGGAAAAAGACAATGAATGGAAAGAAAGGAAATCGTGCCGAGTCACAAAGGTCATCAGCCTTATTTCGCACCCACATATTCTGACAGATATTCCAGTTCTCCATCACTATAACAACCAAAAACAGCACTGAAAGCAGTTTCCAAACCACTCAACATGATTGCCTGATCTTGTCATTACAAATCTTTGCCAGATAAGAATAGCGGTCATATGATTCCTTTGTTAGATCAATTCAGGAAATAACAGTGAAGTATCTGTAACAGGACCTGGAGGTGGGGCAGCATGGTGGCGTAGCAGGTAGCGCTGTCCCGATTTCGATCCTGAGCTCGGGTTACTGTTCCTGGGGAGTTTCATATGATCTCTATGTCTATGTGGGTTTTCTCCAGGCATTTCAGCTTCCACCCACGAGTAGATGGATTGGTGACTTGAAATTACCCCAAGATGTGAGGGAGTCTGCATGTGTGTGTGTGTGTGTGTGTGTATGTGTGTGCCTGCACAATGCTTGCAAATGGTGCGTTGTCCTGCTTTGCTTCCAGCTTTCCCAGGTTAAGCTCTGGATTCACCAAGATTGAGGCCAGTTGAAAGCTTTAAAACCCAATTTTATTTTCATGACCACTTAAAAACACACACACACACACACACACACACACACACACACACACACACACACACAGGCATTCATCAAGCATTAATTACACCAAACACAGCCTAATCAATATTCAGGGCTTACTGATAAATGACTCTGAGAAGGTGTTTGTATAGACTGTAAGGAAGAAAAAGGAAAGTGCATAGGTGGGGGGGAAAAGGCATGAGAGAGAATAAACACCCTTCAGACATAAAGCAGAAACACCTGCACAGTGTGTATCCATGTGCATTAACCCTCCCACACACAGACAAAAAGGGCAGCCAAAAAAAAAAACAAAACACAACACATACACAGGATACAATCTGCAATTTCAGAAATTTTCCACAGCTTGTTGAACATCTCTATTTGATAAATTACAGATGTGAACACAGTAATACTACGCTGCTCTCTGAAGTTAAATGGGCTTTTACCCTCGCACCGGGCCATTCGGTTGAACAGTAGGCCCTCGTGCCAGCTTGTGAGAAAATTCCAGCTGTTGAACAAAGCGGAATTTACACATGCCCCACCTCCCGCGGTAACATTTTACCGGAGCATGATGTAACATGACTAGACCGATACATAAAATCATATCACTAGTCTAGAATGGATATTCATGCCGACTACCAATCTAGCAAATACAGAGTGAACCTCCACCCCTATATTTCATCTCTGTTTCAGCTGCTGACATAACTCAACTTTCTTCCCAAAATGCATTTACAATTTTCACCAGAAATCTATCTAGCTTGGCCAAGCTACTCCACCACACATACTCACTATACAGGGTACAATAAAACTGCCTACTATCACCTCCTTAAATTATATGCATGTTATCATAGCATGGGAGATCAACTACATGACAATAGTGGAGATGAAAACATCTCTAGTTGGGACACTATTATTATATTTTATTTTATTTTATTTATTATTTTGTTTATTTACTTGTTTGTTTAAAAATTATTATCATTATTTTTTTTAGCGGAGATCCTGTGCAAGGCAGCATAGTCATGGATGGCAACTTGGATGGATGTCCCGAGTCTGTTGGTGCCCATATGTCCCCCATAGGAAATCCAATTAGCCGTGTCACCATGCCAAATTGATTAGCTGCTATCTACTGCATGACAATAGGGAGCAATTTAAAAAAAATTCACAACTAAACTGATTGGCTCATACACCACCATTCAACCCATGCAAAATAAAAATAAAAGCCACACAATCTAACTCAGGCCAGCAGTCAAACTTGAAGGTAAATAAATGTTCATGGAGCAAACACCGTAATCAGAAGCTTGACGGAACATGAACTCGTTAAATGGATACTTAAACTAACAAGACCAGTGATACAAATGAACACAGAAATCAGCTACTTTAATGCAGTGACTAAATCTGTGTATTATTATTTTGTCATCACCAAAGTGCAGCCACCTACAGAACACCAAGTGCTGCCTGTGTGGTTGGAATTAAGTCCATCCAATTACAATCTTTCCCCTTTGTTCACCGCTTTGTATTCGATACACCTGCTGTTTTCTTGTTAGAATGTTTGTGTAATTACAGTTTCACTTTGTCGCAGTAAAGCCTTCATTTTGTCAGAATCATTAAATACGAGGTCCAGAAATTGTAAGGCATGGCTACTCGTGAATGTAGGAGGGCAATCGAATAAAATGAACCTTTGGAGGTTTACTGTTACGCCAACCTTATCTTGCTCTTCAAAGCAAAGGAAATGTGTTGCTAAACTGTTATGGAACAAGAGGAATGACAGAGTCAAAGCACTGATGCGCCCCTTACATAGAACATCCAACAAATATGGGTCGACCGTTTACCCAAGTCGATGTTCATTCATTCATTTTCTGAACCGCTTATTCCTAATTAGGGTCGCAGGGAGGCTGGCGCCCATCTCAGCCGACTCTG